>CM039734.1:28755154-29030053 GCA_022539455.1 Dendrobium nobile
CACCGGGGAGTGGTGAAAAGAGTGTGTTGTAAGGGCTTCTCCGCCTTGCTGTGGGTGCAAAAGGAGAGTCACTATTGGTATTAGTGCAATACTCAGAGGGTGCCTCTGAGGAGTGGATGTAGGTCTGGTTATAGACCGAACCACTATAAATCTGGTGTCATTTACTTTATAGCTTTTACGTTTCCGCACTTTTAAATTTCAGTTTTAACAACTCTGTGGTTGAAAAATATTTTTCTACTAACTTTAAAAAGAAAATTTTATTTCGGTTCAACTTTATTTTTAAGAGGGTTTAAAATTTTAAAAACTACCAATTCACCCCCCTCTTGGTAGCCTTGGGACACTTACTTAGGCTTAACAACCTAATTACTGGACTCAACAGAGGCCACGATGGGCATTATCTACCACTAGCACGTTTAATCTTAAGGAAAGGAAGAATCCTAACCAAAAGGAAAATAAACTGGAATAAACTATGATGGTTTCACGAAGGGCGTTATCCACCACTTGCACATCTAATTCTTAGGAAAGGAAGAATGCTAACCAAAAGTAAAAGAAAACTGGATTAAACTAAGTTGGTGCCATTATGAGAGTTATTCACCACTATCATGTCAAATTTTAAGGAATGAAACAATACTAACCTAAAGGAAATGAAAATTAAATTAAACCTAGGATGGTTCCATGATGGGTATGTTCCACCACAAGCACGTCTAATCTAAAGGAAACGTAGAATCCAATTCTAAAGTTTAAAAAAACTAGATAAATTAGGATGGTGCAACGAAGGGTGTTGTCCACCCCTAGAACGTCTACTCCTATGGAAAGGTAGAGTCCTAACCACATAAAAGAAAATTGGATTAAAGTAGAATGGTGACACGAAGGGCGTTACGCTCGATTTAAACATCTTAATCTTAGGAAAGGAAAAATGTTAACCTAAAGGAAAAGAAAACTATATTAAACTATGATGGTACCACAAATGTCATTATCCTCCACTAGCACCTTTAATCCTAAGGAAAAGAAAAATCCTAACCTAAAGAAAAAAAAATTGGATTAAACTAGGATAGTGCCACGAAGCGCGTTATTGACATCTAGCTCATCTAATCAAAAGAAATAGTAAGAATCTTAACCTAGAGAAAAAGAAAATTTGATTAAACTAGAATGGTGTCACAAAGGGTATTGTCCACCACTAATATGTCAAATCCTAAGGAAATGAATGAATCCTAACCTAAATTAAATGAAAACTACATTAAAGTAGTATGGTGCCACGAAGGGCATTGCACACGACTAGCATTTGTAATCCTACAGTAAGAAAGAATATAAACATAAAGGACAAGAAAAATGAATTAAATTATGATGGTACCACAAAGGGCATTGTCAACAACTAGCATGTTTAGTCCTAAGGAAATTAATAATCCTAACCTAAAAGAAAAGAAAATTAGATTAAACTAGAAATGTGTCACAAAAGGGCGTTATCTAACACTCGCACGTATAATCCTATGGAAAGAAAGAATTATAACCTAATGGAAAAGAAGCTAGATTAAAATAAGGATGGTGCCACAAAGGGCATTATCCACCAATAACTCTTTTAATCTTAAGGAAAGGTAAACTCCAAAAGTATAGGAATATAAAACTAGATTAAACTAGGATGGTGCCATGAAGTACGTTATCCAACACTAGCATGTTTAATCCTACCGACAAGAAAAATCCTAAGAAAAACAAAAAGAAAACATTCGTAAACTATGATTGTTCCACGAATAGCGTTATCCACCACTAGCACGTCATATACTAAGGAAAAGAAGAATACTAAAATAAAGAAAATGAAAATTGAATTAAACTAAGATAGTGTAACGAAGGGTGTTGTCTACTATTAGCGCGTCTAATCCTAAGGAAAGGAAAATTCCTAACCGAAAGGGAAAGAAAACTGGATTAAACTAGGATGGTGCCACAAATGGTGTTATCCATAACTTGCACGTCTGATTCTTAATAAAGGAAAAATGCTAATCTAAAGGAAAAGTAAATAGGATTAAACTTAGATGGTGCAACGAAGGGTGTTATTCACCACAAGTTCGTCTAATTCTATGGAAAGAAAGAATGTTAACTTAAAGGAAAAGAAAATTGGATTAAACAGGATGGTGTCATGAAAGACGTGTTCCACCACTAGTATGTCTAATCCTGAGAAAATGAAGAATACTAACCTAAAGGATAAAAAATGGATTAAATTAGGATGGTGCCATAAAAGGTATTATCCACCCCTAACTCGTCTATTCTTATGATATTATCCAAGCCTCGAACAAATCACACTTTATGCAGCCTAAGTCATAGCATCATCCTCTCAAATGCCTCAACCTCGAGCCCGTCGCCTTCGCCATAGCCACCACCATCATAGCCGCCACCAAGAATTACTTGAAAAACGCACACTACCACCACTTCTAAAAGTTTTTGAATATTAATTTGATCTCTATGTTATTCAAAAACATTTATGCAAGTGGAAGATGCTAGAAATAAATGAAAAAGATACATATTGGGAGGCATTTGACTCAACAGGATGAGACAGAAGAGATCAATTTGTGATAACGATGACTCAAATAAAGATCACCTCAGTGATGATAATATAGATGATTTTCTAGTTGTTGCTAACTTTTTAATATTTTTTAGAAATTAAATGTTATTGAACTTAATGTTATATGATATTTTTATATAGCTTCTTTATTTAATAATTTTTTGCTCATAAAATATTTGTATTTCAATTATATTTCATACAATTTATCAATAGCCACTTTACGTCATACGCAATTTTTTGTTTCATATATCATTGTGTTACTTCATAGTTCAATAGAAAGATAATATATATTATTGTGTTAGTACATTTATTGTTTCATATATCATTGTGTTACTTCATATATCACTAGCCACGAAAGGCGTTGTACATGACAAACATGTCCAATCCTACAGAAAAGAAGAATTCTAACCTAAAGAAAAAGAAAACTGAATTAAACTAGGATGGTTCCACAAAGGGAGTTATCCGCCACTCGCATGTATGATCCAAAGAAAAGGAAGAATCCTAACCTAAATGATAAGAAGCTAGATTAAAACAAAGATCATGCCACGAAGGGCGTTATCCACCACTAGCACTTTTAATCCTAAGGAAAGATAAAATCCTAACAAAAAAGAATAAAAAATTAGATTAAACTAGGATGGTGCCATGTAGGGCGTTATCGACCGCTTGCACATCTAATCATATAGAAAGGAAAAATCCTAACAAAAAAGGAAAAGAAAACTTGAATAAACTAGGATGGTGCCGTAAAGGACGTTATCCACCACTAGCACGTCATATTCTAAGTAAAGGAAAAATTCTAAACTATAAGAAATAAAAATTAGATTAAACTTAGGATGGTGCCACGAAGGGTTTTGTCATATACTAGCACGTCAAATCTAAAGGAAAGGAAGAATCCTAACCTGAAGAAAAAAAAAACAAGATTAAACTATAATGATGCCATAAATGGCGTTATCCACCACTTGCACGTCTAATCCTAAGGAAAGAAAGTATGTTACCCTAATGGAAAAAGATTTGATTAAACTAGGATGGCGCAGCCAAGGGTGTTATTCACCCCTAGCAAGTCTAATTCTAAAGAAAGAAAGAATGTTAACCAAAAGGAAAATAAAACAGGATTAAACTAGGATGATGTCATGAAGGATGTGGTACATCACTAATATGTCTAATCCTAAGAAAAAGAAGAATACTAACCAAAAAGAAAAGAAAATTTTATTACATTAGGATGGTATCATAAAGGGTGTGGTCCACCCCTAACACGTCTAATCCTACGGAAAGGAAGAATCTTAACTTAAATTAAAAAAAAATTGGATTAAGCTAAGATGGCGTCAAAAAGGGCATTATCCACCACTAGCATGTCTAATCCTAAGGAACATAAGAATCCTAACCTAAATGAAAAGAAAACTGGATTAAACTAGTATTGGTCCACGAAGGGCATTGTACATGACTAGAATGTTTAATTCTATAAAAAGAAAGAATCCTAACCTAAGAGAAAAGAATATTGGGTTAAACTAGGTTGGTGCCATGAATGCATTGTCCACCACTAGCACGTTTAATCCTAAGAAAAAAAAGACTCCTAACCTAAAAGAAAAGATAATTGGATTCAAACTAAGATGGTGTCATGAAGAGCGTTATTCACCCCTAGCACTTTTAATCCTAAAGAAAGGAAAAATCCTAACCTAAAAGAAAAAAAATATTGTATTATAAAAATGAAAAATCCTAACTTAAAAGAAAAAGAGAACTAAATTAAACTAGTAAGGTGTTTGGAAGGGCATTGTCCACCACTAGATCTAATCCTAAAAAAAGTAATAATTCTAACCTAAATAAAAAGAAAACTTAATTAAAGTAGATGGTGCCACGAAGGATATTGTGCACCACTAGAACGTCTAATCCTATGAAAGGAAGAATCCTAACATAAAAGAAAAGAAAACTGGGTTAAACTAAGATGGTGCCACGAAATGCATTGTCCACCAATAGTACGTCTAATCCTAAGAAAAGGGAGAAACATAGCCTAAAGGAAGAGAAAGTGGATTAAAATAGGATTGTGCGACGAAAGGCATTAGCCACCACTCGCTCGTCTAATCCTAATGAATGGAAAAATCCTAACCTAATAAAAGAAAAAACTAAATTAAAACTATGATGGTGCCATGAATGTCATTATCCATTATGAACACTTTTAATTCTAAGGAAAGGTAAAATCATAACCAAAGTAAAAAAAAAAAGATTAAAATATGATGGTACCACAAAGGGCATTGTCCACTAGCACTTCTATTCCTAAGGAAATGAAGAATCCTAACTTAAAGAAGAAGAAAATTGGATTAAACTAGAATGGTGCAATGAAAGGCACATTATTCCCCACTTGCATGACTAATCCTTAGGAAAAGAAGAATGTTAACCAACAGGAAATAAAAATTGGATTAAACTAGGATAATGCCACAAAGGATGTTATTCACCACTACCACGTTAAATTCTAATGAAAGAAATAATTCTAACCTAAAGAAAAAGAAAACTAAATTAAAACTAAGATGGTGCCACGAAGGCATGGTCCACCACTAGCATGTCTAATAAAAAAGAAGAATCCTAACCTAAAGTAAAAAAAAAACTAGATTAAAATAGTATGGTGCCACAAAGAGCATTGTTCACCACTAGCACGTCTAATCCTAAGAAAATAAATAATCCTAATCTAAAGGAAAAGATAACTGGATTAAAACTAGGATGTTGCACGAAGGACGTTACCCCCCACTATCACTTTTAATCCTAAGGAAAAAAAATCCTAACCTAAATGAAAGAAAATGGATTAAACTAAGATAGTGCCATGGAGCGCATAAGAATCTTAACCTAAAGGAAAGGAAAACTATGATTCACGTAAGGGCATTGTCTACCACTAACATGTCAAATCCTGAGAAAAAGAAGAATCCTAACTTAAATGAAAAAAAAACCTGGATTAAACTAGAATGATTCCACAAAAGGAATTAACCACCACTAGCATGTCAAATCCTATGAAAAGGAAGAATCCTAACCCAAATGAAAAGAAAATTAGATTAAAATAGTATGGTGCCATGAAGGGCGTTGTACATGACAAACAAGCCTAATCCTGTGGAAAAGAAGAATCCTAATCTAAAGTAAAAGAAAATTAGATTAAACTAGGATGGTGCCACGAAAGGTATTGTCCACCACTAGCACATCTAATCCTAATAAAAGGAATAAACTTAACTTAAAGTAAAAGAAAATTGAATTAAACTAGTATTAAGCGACGAAGGGCCTTATCCACCACTCTCTCGTTTAATTCTAAGGAAAGCAAGAACCCTAACCTAATGGAAGAGAAACTTAGAGTAAAACTAGGATGGTGTCACGAATGGCATTATCTATTACGAACACTTTTAATCCTAAGAAATGGTAAAATCCTAACCCAATGAAAAAAAAAAAGCATGATTAAATCAGGATGGTGCTATGAAGGGCGTTATCCTCCACTAGCACATCTAATTCTTAGGAAAGGAAGAATCCTAATCTAATAGAAAAGAAAACTTGATTAATTTAGTATGGTGCCATGAAGGGCATTGTTCACCACTATCATATCTAATCCTATGAAAATGAAGAATTCTAACCTAAAGGAAAAGAAAACTGAATTAAACTTGGATGATCCCACAAAGGGTGTTATCTATATCACTTATACGTCTAATCCTTAGGATATAAAGAATGTTAACCTAACGGAAAGGAAAACTGGATTGAACTACGATGGTGCCATGAAGGGCTTTATCCACCACTAGGAAGTCAAATTCTAATGAAAGAAAGAATGCTAACTTAAAGAAAAGGAAATTGGATGATAATTTGGATGGTGTCACGAAGAGCATAGAACGTTAAATCCTAAGAAAATGAAAAATCATATACTAAAGGAAAAGAAAACTAAATTAAATTAGGATGGTGCCACGAACGATGTTATACACCACTAAAACGTCTAATCTTAAGTAAAGAAAGAATCCTAACCAAAAGGAAAAGGAAAATGGATTAAATTAAGATGGTGACATGAAGGATATTATCCACTACTTGCACGTCTAATACCGAGGAAATGAACAATCCTAACCTAAAAAAAACTAAACTGAAATAGGATAGTTCCAAAAAGGACTTTATCCACCAAAAGAAAAATTAAATGACTTAATCCTAAGGAAAGGAAATATCATGACCCTAAGAAAAATTAAACTATATTAAAATTAGGATGGTGCCATGAATGGTGTTATCCACCACTAGTACTTCTAATCCTAAGGAAAGGAAAATACTAATCTAAAGGAAAAGAAAAAAACACTAAACTAGGATGGTGCTACGAAGGGCGTAATCAATCACTAGCACATCAAATCCTAAAGAAAAGGAAGAATCATAACCCAAAATAAAAGAACACTGTAATAAATGAGAATGATGCCACGAAGGGCGTAATCCACCACTAGCACGCCTAATCCTGAGGAAATGAATCCTAACCTAAAGAAAAAGAAAATTAGACTAAAACAAGGTTGGTGCCATGAGAGGCGTTATCCACCCCTAAAAAGTTTAATCCTTAAGAAAGGAATAATGCTAACTAAAAGTAAAAGAAAACTGTATTAAATTAGGATGGTGCCAAGATTGGAATTATTTACCAACTACCACGTCAAATTTTAAGGAAAGAAACAATGCTAACCTAAAGGAAAAGAAAACTAAATTAAAATTAGGATAGTTCCACAAAGGGTATGGTCCACCACAAGCACATCTAATCTAAAGGAAATGAAAAATCCTAACCTAACGTTAAAAAAAGTTTAAATTAGGATGGTGTCACGAAAGGTGTAGTCCACCCATACAACATCTAATCTTACGGATAGGTAGAATCCTAACCTACAGAAAAGAAAATTGGATTAAAGTAGAATGGTATCACGAAGGTCATTATGCACGACTTGAACATCTAAACCTTAGGAAAGAAAAAATGTTAGCCTAAAAGAAAAGAAAACTAGATTAAACTAGGATGAAAACATGAAGGTTTTTAGGCACCACTAACCTGTCAAATCCTGAGGTAAGGAAAATCCTAACTTAAAGGAAAAGAAAATGGGATTAAACTATGATGGTGTCACAAAGGGCATTATCCACCACTAGCACTTCTAATGCTAAGAAACAGAGAAATCATAACCAAAATGTAAAGAAAACTAATTAAACTAGTATAGTTCCACGAAGGGCGTTATACACGATTAGCACACATAATCGTACGAAATAGAATGAATCCTAACCTAAAATAAAATAATATTGGATTAAATTAGTATGGCGCCACAAAGGGATTTGTTCATCATTAGCACGTCTAATCCTAAGAAAAGCAAAAATTTTAACCTAAATGAAAAGAAAACTCGATTAAACTAGCATGGTTCCACGAAAGATGTTATACACAACTATCACGTTTAATCCTATGAAAAGAAAGAATCCTAACATGAAGGAAAAAAATATTTGATTAAACTAGGAAGGTGCCACAAAGGGCATTATCCACTACTAGCACGTCTAATCCTAACTTAAAGTAGGAGATAACTGAATTAAAACTATGATGGTGGAACGAAGGATATTATCCCCCACTTGCACCTTTAATCCTAAGGAAAAGAAAAATCCTAACATAAAGGAAACAAAATTGGATTAAACTAGGATAGTGTCAAGAAACGCGTTATCTACCCCTAGCTCGTCTAATAATAAGGAAAGTAAGAATCCTAACCTAGAGGAAAAGAAAACAAAATTAAACTAGGCTAGAGCCATAAAAAGCCATTGTCCACCACTACCATGTCAAATCCCAAGGAAAGGACGAATCATAACCAAAATAAAAAGAAAACTACATTAAAATGGTATGGTGCCACGAAAGGCATTGTACACGACTAACATGTCTAATCCTATGGAAAGGAAGAATCCAAAACTAAAAGAAAAAAATTAAATTAAACTAGGATGGTACCATGAAGGACATTGTCCACCACTAGCACATCTAATCATAAGGAAAGAAATAATCATAACGTAAAGAAAAAAAAAACTAGATTAAACTAGGATGGAGCCACAAAGAGAGTTATCCACAACTCGCACATCTAATCCTATGGAAAAGAAGAATCCTAACCTAAAGGAAATGAAACTGGATTAAAATAACGATGATGCTACAAAGGATGTTATCCACCAGAAGCACTTTTAATTGTAATCAAAGGTAAAATCCTAATCAATCGGAAAAGAAAATTGGTTTAAACTAGGTTGGCGCCACCAATTCCGTTATCCACCACTAGCACGCCTAATCCTACGGAAATAATGAATCCTAACTAAAAGGAAAAGAAAACGTGATCAAACTAGGATGGTGCTATGAAGGGCGTTATCCACCACTACCACGTCATATCATAAGGCTATGAAGGGCGTTATCCACCACTACCACGTCATATCATAAGGAAATAAATAATCCTAAAACAAAGGAAATGAAAACTGGATTAAACTAAGATGGTGTCACGAAGGGTGATGTCTACTACTAGCGTGTATAATACTAGGGGAAGAAAAAATTCTGACCTAAACAAAAAAAAAATTGGAATAGACTAGGATGGTTCCCACCCCTAGCATGTCTAACCCTACGGAAAGGAAGTATCTTAACATTAAGGAAAATATTGGATTAAACTAGGATGGTGCCACGAAGGGCATTATCCACCACTAGCACATCTAATCCTAAGGAACGGAAGAATCCTGGCATAAATGGAAAGAATTTTTTTTAAACTAACATGGTGCCACGAATGGCATTGTACATGATCATCACGTCTAATCCTACAAAAAAGAAAAATCCTAACATAAAGAAAAATAATATATGCTTAAATTAGGATGATGATATCAAGGGCATTGTCGAATACTAGCACGTCTAATTCAAAGAAAATGAAGAATAGTACCAACTGTTTGAAATAGTGCAATATGAGGCTCGCCTTGAAGCCCGCCTTTGCGCAATTCTATTGAAAAACGAGTCGAGGTTTATACCTTGAGTTTTTTTAGGGGGATATATATATATATATATATATATATATATATATCTGTGTGTGTGTGTGTGTGTGTTTTATTTTTTTATTTTATTTATTAAAACTTACATAGATCTTAAAATAAAGCCCCGAACAAATCATACTTTATGCACCCCAAGTCATAGCAACTTCCTTTCAAATGCCTCAACCTCGAGCCCATCGCCTTCGCCTTCGCCATAGCCACCACCGTCATAACTGCCGTCAAGAATCACTTGAAAGACGCTCACTACCACCACCTCTAAAAATTTATGAGTATCAATTTCATCACTATGTTATATAAAAATATTTAAGCAAGTGAAAGATGCTTGAAATAAATGAAAAAGAAGCATATTGGGAGGCATTTGACTCAACATGATGAGACAGGAGAGATACATTTGTGATAATGATGACTCAAATAAAGATCACCTCAACGATGATAATATAGATGATTTTCTAGTTGTTGCTAACTTTTCAATATTTTTTAGAAATTAAATGTTATTGAACATAATGTTATATGATATTTTTATATAGTTTCTTTATTTAATAATTTTTTGCTCATGAAATATTTGTATTCCAATTATATTGCTTGCCATTTATCACTAGCCACTTTACGTTATATGCAATTTTTTGTTTCATATATCATTGTGTTACTTCATAGTTCAATAGAAAGATAATATATATTATTGTGTTAGTTCATTTATTTTTTCATATATCATTGTTTTACTTCATATATCACTAGCCACGAAAGACGTTGTACTTGACAAACAGGTCTTATCCTACGGAAAGGAAAAATCTTAAACTATGGGAAAAGAAAACTGGACTAAACTAGGATGGTTCCATAAAGGGCGTTATCCGTCGCTCGAGCGTCTAATCCAAAGAAAAGGAAGAATCCTATCCTAAATGATAAGAAGATAGATTAAAACTAATATCATGCCACGAAGGGCGTTATCAACCACTAGCACTTTTAATCCTATGGAAAGATAAAAACCTAACCTAAAATAATCAAAAACTGGATTAAGCTAGGATGGTGCCTTGTAGGGCATTATCGACCGCTTACACATCTAATCATATGGAAAGGAAAAATCCTAATAAAAAGAAAAAGAAAACTTAAATAAACTAGAATGGTGCCACAAAGGGCGTTATTCACCACTAACAGGTCATATCCTAACGAAAGAAAAAATTCAAACCAATAAGAAATGAAAATTAGATTAAACTCTGGATGGTGCCACGAAGGGTTTTGTCCTCTACTAGCGCGTCAAACCCGAAGGAAAGGAAGAATCCGAAACTGAAAGAAAAGAAAACAGGATTAAACCATAATGGTGCCACAAATAGCGTTATCCACCACTTGCACATCTAATCCTAAGGAAAGAAAGAATGCTACCCTAATGGAAAAAAAAAACTTATTAAACTAGGATGGCGCAACGAAGGGCGTTATTCAACCCTAGCAAGCCTAATTCTAAGGAAAGAAAGGATGTTAATCTAAAGGAAAATAAATCAAGATTAAACTAGGATGATAGCATGAAAGATGTGGTACATCACAAATATGTCTAATCCTAAATATAGGAAGAATACTAACCTAAAAGAAAAAAAAAATTTGATTACATTAGGATGGTATCATAAAGGGCGTGGTCGACCCCTAACACGTCTAATCTTACGAAAAGGAAGAATCCTAACTTAATTAAAGAAAAAATTGGATTAAGCTAATATGGCGTCAAAATGGGCATTATCCACCACTAGCATGTCTAATCCTAAGGAACATAAGAATCATAACCTAAATGAAAAGAAAACTGGATTAAACTAGTATTGTTCCACGAAGAGCATTGTACACAACTAGCATGTCTAATCCTATAAAAAAGAAAAATTCTAACCTAAGGGAAAAGAGTATTGGATTAAACTAGGATGGTGCCATGAATGGCATTGTCCACCACTAGCACGTTTAATCCTAAGAAAAAAAAGTCTCCTAACCTAAAAGAAAAGATTATTGGATTAAAACTAGGATGGTGTCATGAAGAGCGTTATCCACCCCTAGCACTTTTAATCTTAAAGAAAGGAAAAATCCTAACCTAAAAAAAAAATATTGTATTATAAAATTGAAGAATCTTAGCTTAAAAGAAAGAGAGAACTAAATTAAACTAGTATGGTGTTAGGAATGGCATTGTCAACCACTAGATCTAATCCTTAGGAAAGGAAGAGTTGTAACCTAAATAAAAAGAAAACTAAATTAAACTAATATTGTGCCACGAAGGATATTGTGCACCACTAGAATGACTAATCCTACGGAAAGGAAAATCCTAATATAAAGAAAAAAAAAAACTGGGTTAAACTAGGATGGTGCCACGAAATGCATTATCCACCAATAGCACGTCTAATCAAAAGAAAAGGAAAAAACCCAACTTAAAGGAAAAGAAAGTGGATTAAACTAGGATTATGCGACGAAAGGCATTGTCCACCACTCGCTCATCTAATCTTAAAGAACAAAAAAATCCTAACTAATAAAAGAGAAAACTAAATTAAAACTAGGATGGTGCCATGAATGACATTATCCATCATGAACACTTTTAATCCTATGGAAAGGTAAAACCATAACCAAAGTAAAAAAAAATATTAAATTATGATGGTACAACGAAGGGCATTGTCTACCACAAGCACGTCGAATCCTAAAAAAAGGAAGAATCCTAACCTAAAAAAAATAATTGAACCACTCGCTCATCTAATATTAAAGAACGAAAAAATCCTAACTAATAAAAGAGAAAACTAAATTAAAACTAGGATGGTGCCATGAATGACATTATTCATCATGAACACTTTTAATCCTAAGGAAAGGTAAAACCATAACCAAAGTAAAAAAAAAAAAAAAAAAGATTAAATTATGATGGTATCACGAAGGGCATTGTCTACCACTAGTACGTCTAATCCTAAAGAAAGGAAGAATCCTAACCTAAAAAAAAAATTGGATTAAACTAGAATGGTGCAATGATGGGCACATTATTCACCACTTGCATGACTAATCCTTAGGAAAAGAAGAATGTTAACCAATAGGAAATAAAAACTGGATTAAACTAGGATGGTTCCACAGAGAACGTTATTCACCACTACCACGCCAAATTCTAAGGAAAGAAATAATTCTAACCTAAAGAAAAAGAAAACTAAATTAAAACTAAGGTGGTCCCATGAAGAGGATGGTCCACCACTAGCACGTCTAATAAAAAGGAAGAATCCTAACCTAAAGTAAAAAAAAAAACTAGATTAAAATAGGATGATGCCACAAAGGGCATTGTACACCCCTAGAACGTCTAATCATATGGAAAGGTAGAAAATTAGATTAAAATAGTATGATGCGACAAAGGGCATTATCCACCACTACAATATATAATTCTAAGGAAAGATAAAATGCTAACCTAAAGAGAAAGAAAATTGTAATAAAACTAAGATGGTGCTACAAAAGTTTTTAGGCATCACAAGCACGTCTAATCCTGCGGTAAGAAAAATCCTAATCTAAAAGAAAAAAAAAATGGATTAAAATAGGATGGTGCCATGGAAGGTATTATCCACCACTAGCACGTCTAACCCTACAAAAAAGAAGAATCCTAACCTAAAGAAAAATAATATTGGATTAAACTAGGATGGTGCGACAAAGGGCATTATCCACCATTAGCACTTCTAATCGTAAGAAAAGAAAAAATCATAACATAAAGGAAAAGTTAACTAGATTAAAATTAGGATGATGCTACAAAGGACATTATCCCGCACTAGCACTTTAAATCCTAAGGAAAAGAAAAATCCTAACCTAAAGGAAAAAAATGGATTAAACTAGGATAGTGCCACGAAGCACGTTATCCACCCCTAGCTCGTCTAATATTAAGGAAAATAAGAATCCTAACATATACGAAAAAAAATTGAATTAAACTAGGATGGTATTAGGAAGAGCATTATCCACCACAACATGTCAAATCCTAAGGAAATGAAGAATACTAACATAAATGAAAAACAAAAAATTAGATTAAACTAAAATAGTTCCACGAAGGCCATTTTTTACCACTAGCATATCAAATCCTATGGAAAGTAAGAATCCTAACCTAAATGAAAAGAAAATAAGATTAAAGTAGTATGGTGCCATGGAAGGCGTTGTACATGACAAACTGGTCTAATCCTATGAAAATTAATTTTCCTAAGCTAAAGGAAAAAATAAAATTTGATTAAACTAGAAAGGTTCCACAAACGACGTTATCCACGACTCGCACGTCTAATCCTAAGGAAATGAAGAATCCTAACATGAAGGATAAGAAGCTAGAATAAAACTAAGATCGTTCCACGAAGGGCGTTATCCACCACTAGCACTTTAAATCCTAAAGAAAGGAAAAATCCTAACCTAAAGAACCAAAAGCTTGATTAAACTAGGATGATGAAAATTCCGATTCCTTCCCATAAGAATCTCACAAACGCTCTCTCACAAGAACACAAGTGTGGACACAAATTTTTAATATCAATTCTTCATCCCTATTACAATAGCTTAAGGCCCTATATATAGGCCAGAACATGAGAAAAATAAAAAATTACAAAATTGCCCCTTGGGCCATAACACTCACATAAACTATCCTAGGGGTAAAACAGGAAATACATTAATTAAGAACTAAATATCAGAAAAATAAATCATAATTGAAAGTTTAAATTATAGTCGTCAATTTATGACGCCTCCTGTGATAGATGCGCTAAATCTTCGTATCGATGTACGCATCATTCTCCCCAGGTGGGATAATACTCGACTCCATCGAGTAAGCATCACAACTGCTCATGTACAACTCTGGATTGTTATTTGGAAATAATAAACACAATGACCTTTTTGCAATGATTCTCAAACAACCCCGGTTGCCCACAAGGTCAACTTGCTCGTTGCACTTTAGCTCTCCAATTATAGATGTCACTTCCAGAGCTTCATCAACATTCTCCGTTATAGGAGTTTTAACTGGGTCAGGAGAAACCTTAGCTTCTGTAGGAGTTGTAATTGAGTCAAACAAGTGACCCTCTGCATTATTTGCAGTCACGCATTTCTCCTTGTCAACCAAATCATCTTCTTCTTCATGTTCTTCCTTGATCACCTTAGGTTTCTCTTTGATTTGCACAGTGATTGGGAAATTGAAAGCTTCATTGGCCTCCATCCATTTGTCCACTCTATCCACTATTTCTCTGTTTCTTAGTGCCCTTTTTCTATCCTTTGATGAAGGGGATCTTGAAGGTGTGTAAAGAGGTGAGTCAGTCCAATCTCACACTAGGTTATCGAGTCATTCGATTATTTGATGGTGGAAGTCGGCTATGTCTGCTTGATTCTCCTTGAGATGTTGACTAATGGTGCCTAGTTGACCTGCCACCCAGTCTAGAGTCCTTCCAAGTTGATCCGAGTCCATGCTCTGATACCAAACTTATATAGAACGGGTAGGAGGATTGAATTCTAAATGTCTTGAAGAGCAAATCGAGGGGTCTAAACATCAGTTTTTGACTCTTAGAAGTCTTGGACAGCAACTCTGAACTTTAAGGCCAGCAAAACAGCAATAGGAGATTGCTACGATGGCTGGATATTAGCGTTGACACCTGGAAATTTCTTAACAGCTACTTCGGGTGTTTGGGAAAACCTTGGACAGCAGCTATAAGGTGCTGGGAGTATTCTGGGCAGCAAGCTGCAGTCTTCAAAATGTGCAAGGCAGCAAAGAAAACACTTGGCTGGAATGTGGGCAGCAAACAAAGAGCTTCATGGGAAGAGAAGGGAGGCGTGAATGAGAACTTGGAAATTAGGGATTTAATTCCAATGGGAAAGTATGAGTTGGGAAGGACTTAAATGGGGTGGGGACATGGGATTTTCAGCCAAGAAGAATTCTCAGATTTGAAGAAAAAGGGAAGTTTGCTGGAGCAATTAGGAGAAGAGGGGGATGGCGGGACCACAAAAATTTAATGGATTTTAATTCCCCAAAATCAGTGAATTGATTTGGGGAATTAGGATAGGAATAAATGGGGAGAATGAAGGCTTCCTCTCGAGATTTTGGAAAGGGAATAAATACCTGGGCAAAAAAATAACTTCCGGTTGGCAATAGGAAAAACTTATTTTCCAAATAGGCTTAGTAATAAATTAGGAAATAAATCCTGATTATTCTTACAGGGGGCCGGCGGTTTTTTAAGCTAGGAAGGGGATTTAATGAGATGTTTTAAGGCTCTTAGATTATAATTTAGGAGTTATGAAAGTGAGACAATAAATCATATTTTGAATTTAAATTTCAAAATTGATTTCAATTAAGCACTTTCCAAAAATAGATGAACTAAATTAGGAAAGAATTTGAAATTTGAATTTGAATAATTTCAAGTTCAAATTAATCCCTAAATTAACCCAACCAAATTAGGAAATCCAAAAAATTTAGCCATGAATTTTATCAAACCTATTAAGCAAGGGGAGCAAAATAGAATAGAGGCTCGACGGTAATGAAATTGCTCCGGCGGTAAGGGCTTGGGTATGGGGCTTAGTCATGAGGTGGAGAGGGGAGGAGGAATATCGGGTGGAGTTGAATCTGGTGGCCAAACGAAGATGGGGAGGAGGAAGAAGATGACTACTAGGAGCAATAAGAAAGAATAAAACAAATACAAAAGATAGAAACAAACGATAGAAAATAAAAATTGCGAGCCTTGGACTCTTCCAAAGATTGACGGGTGATTTTTTGCCCTTCTCCAAGGGACTTCAAATCACGAGCCCGGACCCATCCTGCGGCTGGTGAAAACTCCGATTCCTTCCCATAGGAATCTCACTAACGCTCTCTCACAAGAACACAAGTGTGGACACAAATTTTTAATATCAATTCTTCATCCCTATTACTATAGCTTAAGGCCCTATATATAGGCCACGACATGAGAAAAATAAAAAATTACAAAATTGCCCCTTGGGCCATAATACTCACATAAACTATCCTAGGGGTAAAACAGAAAATACATTAATTAAGAGCTAAAATTCAGAAAAATAAATCATAATTAAAGGTTTAAATTATAGCCGTCGATTTACGACGCATCCTGTGATAGATGCGCCAAATCTTCGTACCGATGTCCGCATCAAATTAGGATGGTGCCACAAAGGGCATTATCCACCCCTAGTACTTCTAATACTAAGGAACAGAGAAATCAAAATTAAAATGTAAAGAAAACTGGATTAAATTAGTATGGTTCCACGAAGGGAGTTGTACACGACTAGCACGTCTAATCATACGAAAAAGAAGAATACTAACCTAAAAGAAAATAATATTGGATTAATTTAGTATGGTGCTACAAAGGGCATTGTCCATCATTAGTACGTCTAATCCTAAGAAAAGCAAAATTTTAAATCTAAATGAAAAGAAAACTTGATTAAACAAGTATGGTTCCTTGAATGGCATTATACATGACTAGCATGTCTAATTCTATGAAAAAGAAGAATCCTAACATAAAGGAAAAAAATATTGGATTAAACTAGGATAATGACACAAAGGGTATTGTCCACCACTAGCACGTCTAATCCTAACTTAAAAGAAGAGATCATTGGATTAAAACTAGGATGGTGGCACGAAAGACATTATCCCCCACTAGCACTTTTAATTCTAAGGAAAAGAAAATTCTTAACATAAAGGAAACAAAATTGGATTAAACTAGAATAGTGCCACGAAGCGCATTATCCACCCCTAGCTCATCTAATAATAAGGAAAGTAAGAATCCTAACCTAGAGGAAAAGAAAATAGAATTAAACTAGGCTAGAGCCACATAAAGCCATTGTCTACCACTACAATGTCAAATCCTAAGGAAAGGGCTAATCATAACCTAAATGAAAAGAAAACTACATTAAAATAGTATGGTGCCACGAAAGGGAATGTACACAACTAACAGGTATAATCCTACAGAAATGAAGAATACAAAACTAAAAGAAAAAAATTAAATTAAATTAGGATGGTACCATGAAGGGCATTGTCCACCACTAGCACATCTTGTCCTAAGGAAAGGAATAATCTTAACCTAAGGGAAAAGAAAAGTAGATTAAACGGATGGAGCCAAAAAGAGAGTTATCCATCACTCGCACGTCTAATCCTATGGAAATAAAGAATCATAACCTAAAGGAAAAGAAATTGGATTAAGATAAGGATGATGCCAGAAAGGATGTTATCCACCAGCACTTTTAATCGTAATGAACGGTAAAATCCTAACCTATCGAAAAAGAAAACTGGATTAATCTAGGATGGCGCCATGAATTGCATTATCCACCACTACTAACACGTCTAATCCTACGGAAAGAATGAATCCTAACAAAAGGGAAAAGAAAATGTGATCAAACTAGGATGGTGCTACGAAGGGCGTTATCCACCATTAGCATGTCATATCATAAGGAAAGGAATAATCCTGAAACAAAAGAATTGAAAACTGGATTAAACGAAGATGGTGTCACGAAGGGTGTTGTCCACTACTAGCGCGTATAATCCTAAGTAAAAAAAATAATTTTGACCTAAACCAAGAAAAATTGGATTAAACTAGGATGGTTCCCACCCCTAGCATGTCTAATCCTACGGAAAGGAAGAATCTTAACATAAAGAAAAAAATTGGTTTAAACGAGGATGGTGCCACGAAGGGCAATCCACCACTAGCATGTCTAATCCTAAGGAACGAAAGAATCCTAAAATAATTGAAAATAATTTTTTTTAAACTAGCATGGTGCCATGAATGGCATTGTACACGATTAGCACGTCTAATCCTACAAAAAGGAAAAATCCTAACCTAAAGAAAAATAATATACGCTTAAATTAAGATGATGCCATGAAGGGCATTATCGACCACTAGCATGTCTAATTCAAAGAAAATGAAGAATCCTACTAATTGTTTGAAATTGCGCAATATGAGGCTTGCCTTGAGGCCCGCCTTAGCACAATTCTAGTGAAAAAAGCGTCGAGGCTTACGCATATATATATATATATATATATATATATATAACTTAAATAAATCTTAAAATAAAGCCCCGAACAAATCACACTTTGTGCACCCTAAGTCATAGCAACTTCCTCTCAAATGCCTCAACCTCGAGCCCATTGCCTTCGCCATAGCCACCACCGTCATAGTAGCCGTCAAGAATCACTTGAAAGACGCACACTACCACCACCTCTAAAAATTCTGGAGTATTAATCTGATCTCTATGTTATTGAAAAACATTTATGTAAGTGGAAGATGCCTGAAATAAATAAAAAAGAAGCATATTGGGAGGCATTTGACTCAACAGAATGAGACAGGAGAGAGATCAATTTGTGATAATGATGACTCAAATAAAGATGATAATATAGATGATTTTCTAGTTGTTATTAACTTTTCAATATTTTTTAGAAATTAAATATTATTGAACTTATTGTTATATGATATTTTTATATAGTTTCTTTATTTAATATTTTTTGCTCATGAAATATTTATATTTAAATTATATTTCATGCAATTTATCACTAGCCACTTTACGTCATATGCAATTTTTTGTTTCATATATCATTATGTTACTTCATAGTTCAATAGAAAGATAATATATCATCTTTTAACATATTATTTGGGTATTATATACAAATTTACTTTTAACATTTATTTGCACTCAACACAATTTTTTATTTTGAGGCTCACTCCTCAAAACGCCTTGAGACTTACGTCTCGCCTCACAAACAAAAAACGCCTCATTACCTAATTACGCAATTTTAAATATTGATCCTCATTACCTAATTCGCCATAGCCACCACCGTCATAGTAGCCTCATCATTACCATATTGGTGCCACGAAGGACGTTATCCCCCACTAGCACTTTTAATCCTAAGGAAAGGAAAAATAAAAATCTAAAGTAAAAATTTTTGGATTAAACTATGATAGTGCCACGAAGTGCATTATCCAACCCTAACTCGTCTAAGCCTAAAGAGAGTAAAAATTATAACCTAAAGAAAAAGAAAATGGGATTAAATTAAGATGGTTTAATGTAGGCTATTGTCCACTACTAGCATGTCAAATCTTATGAAAAAAGAAGAATCATAACCTAAATGAAAAGAAAATTGGATTAAACTAAGTATGGTGCCTCGAAGGGCATTGCACATAACTAACAAGTCTAATCCTGCAGAAAGCGAGAATTCAATCCTAAAGCAAAAAAAAAAGATTAAACTAAGATCGTACCACGAAGGACATTATCCACCACAAGCACATCTTCTCCTAAGGAAAGGAAGAATCCTAACCGAAAGGAAAAGAATATTGAATTAAACTTGGATGGTGTAATAAATGGCATTGTTCACCACTAGCACGTCAAACCCTAAGAAAAGGAAGAATCATATCCTAAAGAAAAAGATAACTGGATTAAAACTAAGATCGTGCCACAAAGGGCATTATCCATCACTCGCACTTCTAATCCTATGAAAAGGAAGAATACTAACCTAAAAGAAAAGAAAACAGATTAAAATTAGGATAGTGCCACGAAGGGCATTATCCACCACTAGCACTTTTAATCCTAATGAAAGGTAAAATCCTAAACTAAAGGAATAGAAAACTGGATTAAATTAGGATGGTGCCAAGAAGGGCATTGTCCACCACTAGCATGTCAAATCTTATAGAAAGGAAGAATCTTAACCTAAATGAAAAGAAAACTAGATTAAACTAAGAAAGTGTCACGAAGGGCGTTGTACATGACAAACATGTCTAATCCTACGCAAAGGAAGAATCAAAACTAAAAGTAAAAGGAAACTGGATTAAACTAGGACGGTATCATGAAGGGAATCCAGCACTAGCATGTTAGATCCTATGAAAAGGAAGAATCCTAACCTAAACGAAAAGAAAACTAGATTAAACTTATATAATGCCCCAAACGACATTGAACATGAATAATAGGTCTAATCCAATGGAAAGGAAGAATCCAAACAAAACGGAAAAGAAAATTGGATTAAACTAGGATGAAATCACGAAGGGTATTATATACACTACTATCACGTCATCTAATCCTAAGGGAAGGAAGAATCCTAACCTAAAGGAAAATAATTTTAAATTAAACTAAGATGGTGTCACAATGGTCATTGTCTACCACTAGCACGCCTAATTCTAAAGAAAGGAAGAATCCTAACCTAATAGAAAAAATAACTAGATTAAAATTAGGATAGTTCCACGAAAGGCGTTATCCTCCACTAACACTTTTAGTCCTAAGCAAAGGAAAAATCCTAACCTAAAAAAAAAAAAGATTAAACTAGGATAATGCCACGAAGCGAGTTATCCAATCCTAGCTCGTCTAATCCTACGTAAAGTAACAATCCTAACCTAAAGGAAAAAGGAAAACTGGATTAAACTAGGATAGTTCAACGAAGGGCATTGTCCACCACTAGCATGTTAAATCCTTTGAAAAGAAAGAATCCTAACCTAAATTAAAAAAAAATAGTTTAAAGTAATATAGTGCCACGAAGGGCGTTGTAAAATTATAATAAACATATTTTGATAAATTTATAAATTTATTATCAAAATTTTAACAAATTTATGATATTATATCTTTTTAATTATTTAATATAATAAAAAATATTTAGTGATTAGATTATATTAAATATTATATCAAATATTATATTAAAGAATATATTATTATTATTTTGTATCATTATTAAATTTAAATTTTAAAATATCAAAAATTATATTTAATATTACATCTATCTACCTGTTATTCGAACTTGGACCGCATAATTTAATAACTAAAAACTTACCATTTGATCACAGGCACGTAATTGTTAGGATATTAAAAAATTTTATATTTATTGAAATTACTAAATGGCTAAACATTTTTTTGGAAAATGCCAAAATATTTATTCAAAGAACCGTATTCTAGCGAACTGTAGAAAAAATATTAAACTAGAGGAAAAAAAATTTGGATTAAACCAGGATGGTGCCATGAAGGGCATTGTTCACCACTAGCATATCTAATTCTAAGGAAATGAAGAATCCTATCCTATGGGAAAAGATAAATGGATTAAAACTAGGATGGTGCCATGAATGGTATTATCCCCCACTAGCACATTTAATCCTAAGGAAAAATCTTAACCTAAAGTAAAAAAATAAGATTAACCTAGGATAGTGCCACGAAGCGCATTATCGAACCCTAGCTCGTCTAATCCAACCTAAAGAAAAGGAAAATTGATTTAAACTAGGATGTTTTCACGAAGGGCACTGTCTACCACTAGCATGACAAATCCTATAGAAATGAAGAAATCCTACCCTAAATGAAAAGAAAATTAGATTTAACTAATATAGTGGATGTTGTACAAGATTAGATTGTCTAATCCTATGAAAAATGATGAATCTTAACCTAACAGACAACTTGCTTAAACTAGGATGGTGCCACGAAGAGCATTGTTCACCTCTAGCATGTAGAATTCTAACCTAAAAGAAAAGAACACTAGTTTTAAACTTGGATGGTGCAATAAAGGGCTTTATCCACCTCTAGCACACTAATCCTAAGGAAAGGAAAATTTGATTAAACTAGGATGGTGTCTCGAACAACATTATCCCCCACTAGCACCTATAATCCTAACGAATGAAGAATCCTAAGCTCAAAAAAAAGAAGACTATATTTAAGAAGGATGGTGCCACGAAGGATGTTTTTCACCATAAGCACGTCAATCTTATAAAAAGGAAGAATCACAATATAATGGAAAAGAAAATTGGATTAAACTAGGATGGTGCCACAAATGACATTTTCTTTCACTTAGCACATCTAATATAAAGAAAATGAAGAATCCTAACTTAAAAGAAAAAGAAAACTGTATTAAACTAGTATGGTGCTAGGAAGGGCATTGTCCATTATTAGCACATCTAATCCAAAGGAAAGGAAGAATTTTAACCTAAATGAAAAAAAACTAGATTAAACTAGTATGGTGCCACGAAGTTTGTTGTGCATGACTAGAATGTCTAATCCTATGAAAAGAAATAGAAAACTGGGTTAAACTAGGATGGTGCCACGAAGGGCATTATCCACCACTCGCTCATCTAATCCTAAGAAAATGAAGAAACCTAACCTAATTGAAGAGAAAATTGGACTAAACTACGATGGTGCCACGAATGATGTTATACACCACAAACACAACTAATTCTTAGGAAAGGAAGAATGATAACCTAATGGAAAAGAAAACTGGATTAAACTTGGATGGTGCAACTAAGGGCGTTATTCAGCATTAACACGACTGTTGACCTCATTTTTGTATGAGGTCTTTAATAAGATCCTGAACCCAATCCAGACTCTTAATGCAAACCCATTCAATTCCAGACTTAAATCCAAAGTCCTAAGGCTTGGTATCAAAGGGCTTTTCCAGCAAATCTTGGAATATTTCAAAACCCAGTCAAATGAATTCTGATTCAGGCTTTGTCAATTTCATACTGATGGGGTGTGCCTCTAGTAGCAACCCTCCAAATTTGAACCCATTCTGATCTCTCTAACCCCAGTAACTAAATTAAAACCCAAAGGCTGTAAAACCTTCAAATATTTACAGCCTATGCCACTGGACCTGTCACTTTGAAGATTTTGATCTTACAGACCTCTCCAAAGCCTGCAATCACTTCCAGACTATTAATCCTGATATGTTGATCAATAAACTACATTTTTTTGGACTCATTTCATCCCCTAGTGATCATGAGCCCAAAATGACCAAAATACCCCTATGGGGGCTCAAATGGTGATTTCAAACCAAATGACCTCCAAATCAAGTGCAACCATTTCCAGCAAGTTTCAAATGTCAAACCAAACCTGTTTAATCTCTCGAGTCAACCTGGTTGACCAAGTCAATAGGGTTGACCCAAGAGGACCCTTAAGGGCTCAAACAGGGATTTTGACCAAATTGACCTCTCCAAACCCTGGGACCACATCCAATAGACCTGTTGAATCCATTTCCAGCCCCTGAACCCAACTGGTTGACCAAGTCAACCAGTTTTGGCTTAAAGGCCCATTAAGGGCCCATTAAGCCCTATTGGCCCTGATAGCCCTTTAAAATCCCAAATCACCCTCCATCACATTCCAAATGTCTAATCAAACCTGCCCAGCCTAAACCCACACCCTGGGTCAACTTGGTTGACCCAGTCAAC
The DNA here is from genome assembly GCA_022539455.1 of Dendrobium nobile. NCBI lineage: Eukaryota > Viridiplantae > Streptophyta > Magnoliopsida > Asparagales > Orchidaceae > Dendrobium > Dendrobium nobile. The sequence goes on from CM039734.1 coordinate 28,778,798, forward strand.
CTAGTCAACCCAAGAACCCCTTGAGACCATTAATGGGTCATTTCAACCTATTTGACTTATCTAACCCATGCAAACTCTCAAACCCACATCAAAACCTAGGTTCAGTCCATTCAAATTATTTAAAGTCAAATCACATTAAGTTTGACTTGGTCAAACTTCCCTACCCCATTTGAGAACGACCCTATATCGTTTTCACCTGAGGCAGCCACTTCCTCTGCTCCCCCAATGGTTAGGGACTTGCGTCCTCTATCCCAGCAGTCCCTCTGATGCATCCTGGCCGTCCAAGCGAGCTCCCACAGCTGGAATAGGGCAAGAGAGGCGGGAATCCTCATTCCAAGCTATCTTGTATTCCAGTCATTTCCCAGAGCATTTGATATTTCGTTTTGCTTCCCCAGAGCTGCTGCTTCGTTTATCCGCTGATTTCCCGATGTTTGCAGCTGCTGCTGGCGAGATCCGTGGTTGACCGAGAGCTAGCTCCGTCCAAACCTCCCTAACTCCGATTCCGTTGATCCTCCAAGCTCAAAGCCTGAAGAACAATAACACGTGAACAGTCTACAAGTTCAACCGTGTTTGAAGCAACCTAATCGATCCATTCTACGGTGATAAATCTTAAACCCTTGTTTGTTTTCTAGGTTCTTAAATAAAACACTAAGCATTGTATCAATGGTTTTAAGAGCTATTCCCCACTCTTCCTTAGACTCTAATCTACCTCTGCCTAAAGTTTTAATTCATTTCATTTGAAATTTTGTGAGAATGAAAAGAAAAATGAGTATAGGGTTTTCGGTTTAGATGGAGGAAGAAGACAAGTCGTCAGCCGTTCGATTCATTTTTATGAGATCAACGGCTGAGATTAGATCTAACTTGTTCTTTATTTTGATCCCTTAAAGCCGCGGTTAGTTAAATCATCATCCGGCCAGATCTTCACCGTTGATCTAAACTGCGGAAGTCAGATCAACCGTCCGATCATCCTGGGTCGGACCTGATGTCACGGGTGTGATCATAACCGTGTGATCCGCGCTGTGATGGATCAAACGGCTCGAAATCCTACCGAGCTGGTTAAGTGGCGGGTCCCATGTGACAGCCGCCATCCACGTGGTCACGTTTGCTGTCGACGTGTGTCTGGTCAGCGCCGCCGGCTGACCAGATAATTAAAACCCTCAAAATAAATTCCATATTGAGCAGAGGTATAATAGGGCTTAAGGTTGATCTTTTGTAATTTTCTTAAGGCCATTTGATGCAATTTCATTTAGTTTATGGATTTACAAAGATCTAGGTCAAGTCTTGATTTAGATTTTTGGAAATTCATGAATAATCCAAACTAAATTAAATCATGGCATTTTAGGTCTCTATGGATTCAGTGTGAAACCCTTCTTCACTGAAAATATGTTTCAGATTTTGGTCATGTATAATTCAAATAAAATTTACTTCCTGCATCAAGTCAACTTAGATTAATAACTATAAGGTTATACATGATCATTCCTATCAAATTAAGTTGATTATTGATTTAGAAATATATATATATATATATATATATATATATATATATATATATATATATATATATATATATGCACCCTAAAACTACCTCAATTTAATTTGATATATCTGTGCTCCTATAGTAAATTATTTAAGCTTAAAGGTCATTGAATGACCTCTAACTATAATAGTTTGCTATAGTCATTCCATAGAGTATTAGAAGCACTTTTACTGTTCATGATTGTTGTGTTTTGTTATGATTGTAATTTAGTGTTAAAGGGTTAAATACATTGATTGCTATCCTGTAACCTAGTGATACTAAGGACAATAATTAAGGTGTGTCTTAGTAAATTTAGAACAAATTAGGAAAACTACAAACATCCCTTTTGGGATTGAACTCAAAATTAGAAAACTAGTGTCATCAACCCTTGATTGAATATACTTTGATTTGACATTAATCGATCCCAAAATAACTAATAGATTAAGGATTCTCTCCTTTCCTCGATTTCAATAAATTCAAATAAATCAAATAAAACTCATAAAAATCTATAATCAGTCTCAATCAATTCTAATCAGTCATAAAACAAAGTTACAATGATTCAAAATCAAAACTCAAAGCCTAAGCATCATTAAACCCTTAATGAATTGTTAATCACCTAAACTTCCAGAAAATGTAATAAATTCATTTTAAATCCAAAAAATATAAATAATATCTCTAATTGACCAGAATTAAATCCACAACCAATGAAAAATAAAACTAAAATGATTTGATAGCAAACTAAGGTTTAATTTAATTTTAAGTGAAATTCAACATTTAAATAACTTAATAAATTAATAATAATTAAAAATTCTAATAAATTCCCAAACATTTGGAAATCCCTCCTTAGGTTATCCCTGACCTTTGCAGCTGATTTCAAGAAGTTTGGAGTCCATTTGGAGCAAAACCCCAAAAAAAGGGCCTTAATTAAACAATTTTAAAAAATTCATTAAATACCCTAAATCTTTAAAAATTCATAACTAATTCAAGAAAAATCCAAATTGACCAAACTCAGTTGAATTCAACTCATAATAAGGCCTAATATTTATTAAAAATGTAAAAATTCTAAAAAATTATCAAAATCAAAAAGTCAACAAAATGGTCATTTGTAGGTCAAAACTAGTTCAAAATTTCAAACCTTCATAACTAAATCCAGAAAAATCCAAAATCAGCAAACTTATCTTCTAACTGATCGTATTAAGGTCTAATATTTTAATAAAATGTTAATTTTATAGAAAACACCTTTAAATAAAAAATCAATTTTCAACCCCTTCAATTTTTTTTTGAGAAAATGCAATCAACCCCTTAATTAAATGATTAAAATAATCCGAAAAATTACAAAAATTGGTTTTTAATTCTAAACTCCAGAAAATGTTAGTTTAATGTTTAAAACACTCAAGAAATCTTTTAAAACACAACAATCATCCTAAAGATGAAGTTTATTGGATGGACTACTCCGGGCTACGGGGCTAAGTGTCCTAAGGAGGCTGGTTCCTCGAGCCTGGTGGCACAACGTCACTAATGGATTCTAATGGGTGTTAAACCTTAAAATAGATTAATTATTCATTATTTAACCTTTTTAAAATCTCTAATTCAATTACATTAATTTGGTTTATCGGCTGGACTACTCCGGGCTGCGGGGCTAAGTGTCCTTAGGAGGCTGGTTCCTCGAGCCTGGTGGCACAATGCCACGAATCAGTTAATGGAAAACTTAAATTAATCAAACTTTAAAAATCAACAATCAAAGACTTCTAATTAAAATTCATTAAATTTCAAACCTTAATCAAATCAAATCACTTAATTATACCGGGTACCACTGGGTAACCCAGGCCTACGAGGCTATTAGCTTAGCCCCAAGGAAGGTGAAATAAACTTCACGGCCTCGGTGTGAAACAAAGGTGGGATCCAACCAATATTAAAAATAAAATCCTTAAATCAAATCTCAAGTCATTAATAAGTCAATAAACCCCCAATTTTTAAGATCTCTAAATATTATTAACTAAAATTTATTAATTATTTAATTAAATTCTAAACTCCTTTAATCTAAATTAGTTTGATAATTTGATTGGTTAAGATTTCTCTTAATCAATCAGATTTGATAATCAATTTAGATTAAATGAATTCGGGTCTTCTATGCCTAAAGTTGGATTCCTTTTGGAGGACTTTGGGCATTTTGATTTCAAAGGACCCCTAAAACATTTAAATAACAAAAGATCTCACATGGGTTGTGCACGACTCCTTTTAGGAAGGCACTAATCCATTTGGATTTGGAGATCTCCGAGTAAAATAATAATACACTGACCTTATACAACGTGCTAGATTCGTTCGAGAGGGCACATCGTATTACATTTGTAAGGTCCCTTTCTCTCTCCTTAATAAATTTTGGGGACTCTCAGAATGAATACCTACCTTCTGTCTAAGGCGGGTATTTATTTTGGAAGTCCTAGGATTTATAAATTGATAATTTCCTGCACTTAGGGAATTATCAATCTATAAATTCTTTATAATCTAAATTAATAAACTTCAACATTTAAAATTGGAATAAATTAGAAATTCATTAATACATCTTATTTAAACTTTAATCAAACTCCTTCGGCCTGTAATAAATCAATTTTAATAATACATGTACACAGCTTTCTTCACACACTTAGATGCTTGCTAGGACAACCAACTCTAGCCTAAGTTAGGCCGGTGGTTTGTTTTGTTTTATTTGCGGGTGTCTTGCCTAGAGAGCATCTATGTGTGATTGCTTACTTTCCTGTACTGCATATCATAGCATATTTCTTTCCTGTCTGTACACCAGAGAGCGGAGTGAATAAAGTGAGGGCCGCTGTATTTACTTTTCTGTCTTTACTTTCCCGTATTTATAATTATACACAATGCACTCATAACATGCATCATTATATAACTGCTTTATTTTCTGCTTTTTATATTACTGCAACAGTAGAATGTTCCTAGAATCTTATATACTGCTTTTTATTTCCTAGAATTGTTGTATATAGATTGAGTCTGTACAGCGTCTGGAGTCTGTAAAAGAATTAAAGATAACTGCTTATACATATACAAATGGGGCTCCAAAAAGTAATATTCTCCCTCAGGAGGATGTTCCTTTTTGCAATTCCATAGAAGACCCGGAGCCCGAAGACCATAAGCAGTTGTATTTAATTCTACTTTCTTATAGGCTTAGAATCCAGGTTTGTTGTCGGTGGGACCTGGCCAACTTTACTTTACTGCAAATTCTGGGATGTAACCGATAAATTCAATATTAATAACATCAGCTCTTTCATATATATCTGTTTCATGCATCATTAGCATTCGTGTAGATTTTTGGTTTTTTTTTTTTTTTTTGTAAGCATATTCAATTGCATATGGTTTAAGATCCTTAGACCACTCCTTGATTCCTAAGATAGAGCCATCTTAACTCTTGCATCATCGGCGAATTGTTGTGATTAGGATTGTTAGCTGGCAGCCCACTCTAGGCAGGTGGCAAGTCCAGATTGTATACACCTCTCTCTGTACATTTTCAGTCCTCTAATCAATTCTAAATCTTTCTAAAGTCAAACAACAACTCTATAATCTAAAGCCTGATCGTGAAAATTTAATTGCCCAAATATTTAATTAAATACATATATATAACTTTGGAAACCATTTAGTCTTCATTTAAATCGAGAGTATTCTCTTAAAAGATGTAATTAACTACAGGGGCTTGCCCCTGTAGGGAGTCTAGATCCCAGAATAATCTAAACCCTACTTAAGTTCCTTTCTGAGGTAGGGAAAAGATCTATGGAAGTAGATTAGGTTTTATTCACGTTTAGGAGTTATTTCTATAATTAGGAAATAGATAGATAGTTGATTTGTTTCTCACTAACAAATCCAATGTCTTCTATACTTAATTATAGGAATAAACTTACAATTCATTAATCTAATCAGGTCGATTAGAGAATGTACTCGTCATCCCTTCAGGATGATTTGAATATTCTCTATACTACACCTGATTAGGAGAATGAATTGTACGGCTTCTCCCTTTAAAATCAATAGGAGGATATTAGTCTGTCCTTCGGGGCAGTATAATTTCCGACTATGTAGATCTAATCGGGAGAAATATATCCTAAATATAAATAAAGCGAATCGTGTGAGAAAATAAAGGTCTTATTTTTAAAAGAAAACCATGCTTTATCTATATTTTTTTATTTAGATCCATTCCTTATAATCAAGAAATAGATAGGTATCTGATTTACTTTCACGAGTAAATCAAATATCGTCTGTATACTTGATTTTAGGAAGGAATCAACAATTCACTGATCTAATTAGGTAAGTAGGGAAGAGACTGATCATCCTTTCGGGTGATTTGTATACTCCCTACGTCATACCCGATTAGGAAAGCGAATTGTTTGTTCTCTATCTTTAGAATCAACAGAAGGATATCAGTCTGTCTTTCAAGGCGGTCTGACATCCGACTATACAGATTCAATCGAAAGAGAATATTTAAAAAATATAAATAAAGCAAACTATTTTTCATAAATAAAATAAAATATATTTTATTTCAAAATTATTTTAAAAATCTATCTCTCTCTCCTTCTCTTTCTATATTTAAATAATATAAATTTACTATACAATATAGATTTTATATATTCTATTAAATTAATTATTTATATAAAAGAATTTATATTTAAATAAAAAAAATAATAATAAAAATAAAGTTTTAAATAAATATTTTCTCACAACGACCAATTCTAAGGAAAAAAAAGAATATTAACCTAAAGAAAAAAAATTAGATTAAACTAGGATGGTATAATGAAGGATGTGATCCACCACTAGTATGTTTAATCCTAAGAAAATTAAGAATACTAACCTAAAGGAAAAGAAAACTTGATTAAATTAGGTTGGTGCCACAAAGGCAATTATCCACCCCTAGCACGTCTAATTTTACAGAAAAGAAGAATCCTAACCAAAAGAAAAAGAAAACTGAATTAAATTATTATGATGTCACGAAGGGCATTATCCACCACTTACTTATCTAATCCTAATGAATAGAAGAATCTTAACCTAAATAAAAAGAAAACTTGATTAAACTCGTATGGTGCTACGAAGGGCGTTGTACACGACCAGCATGTCTAATTCTATGAAAAGGAATAATCATAATCTAGAGGAAAAGAATTTTGGATTAAACTAGGATGGTGTCATGAATGGTATTGTTCACTATTAGTACGTCTAATCCTAAGAAAAGAAAGAATCATATCCTAAAGAAAAATATAATTGGATTAAAACTAGGATGGTACTACGAAGGGCGTTACCCTCCACTCTCACTTTTAATCCTACGATGGTGCCACGAAGGGCATTGTCCACCACTAGCACATTTAATCCTACGAAAATGAAGAATTCTAACCCAAAAGAAAAGAACACTAGTTTTAAACTTTGATGGTGTTACGAATAGCGTTATCTACCAATAGCACCTTTAATCCTAAGGAAAGAAGAATCCTAACAAAAAAAGAAAAGAAAGCTGAATTAAAACTTGTTTGATGCCACGAATGACGTTATCTACCTCTAGCACATCTAATTCTAAGGAAAGGAAAAATTTTAATCAAAAGAAAAATAAAATTTGATTAAACTAGAATGGTGCCTCGAAGTGCGTTATCCCCCACTAGCGCCTCTAATCCTAACGAATGGAAGATTCCTAACTTAAAGGAAAAGAAGACTGGATTAAACAAGGATGGTGCTATGAAGGGAATTTCCACCATAAGCACGTTTAATCTCATGAAAAGGAAGAATTTTAATGTAATGGAAAAGAAAAGTGGATTAAACTAGAATGGTGTCACGAAGGGAGTTATCCACCCTTAACACATCTATCATAAGGAAATGAAGAATACTAACTTAAAAGAAGAAGAAAACTAGATTAAACTAATATGGTGCCAGGAAGGGCATTGCCCACCATTAGCATATCTAATTCTAATGATATGAAGAATTCTATCCAAAATGAAAAAAAAAATGATTAAACTAGTATGATGCAACAAAAAATGTTGTGCACGACTAGAATATCTAATCCTATGGAAAGGAAGAATATTAACCTAAAGGGAAAGAAAATTGGTTTAAACTAGGATGGGTGCCACGAAGGGCATTGTCCACCACTAGCATGTCTAATCCTAAGAAAAGGAAGAAACCTAACCTAAAGGAAAAGAAAATTGAATTAAATTAGAATTGTGCGATGAAGGGCGTAATCCGCCACTCGCTTGTCTAATCCAAAGAAAATGAAGAATCCTAATCTGATGGAAGAGAAAATTAGATTAAAACTAGGATGGTGCCACGAATAACGTTATCCATCATGAACACTTTTAATCCTAAGGAAAGTTAAAATCCAAAAAAAAGTAAAAGAAAACTGGATTAAACTAGAATGATACCATAAAGGGTGTTATCTACCACTAGCACTTATAATCCTACGAAAAAGAAGAACCCTAACCAAATAGAAAAAAAAATTAAACTAGGACAGTGCTACGAATAAATTTATCCTCCACTAACACATCATTTCCTAAGGAAAAGAAGAATCATTTCCTAAAGAAAATAAAAATTGGATTAAAACTTGAATGGTGCCATGAAGAGCGTTATCTACGATTAGCACATCTAATCTTAAGAAACGGAAAATCCTAACCTAAAAAAAATAAAAATTGGATTAAAATAGGTTGCTTCCACGAAGCACGTTATCCACCACAAGCACATCATATCCTAAGGAAATGAAGAATCATAAAATAAAGGAAATAAAAACTTGATTAAACTAATTTTAGTGAGCTGTCATATTCTCTACTAAAATTAGTTCATTATTACTTATGGTTCAACTCCTTTTTAGCTCATAAATGGGAGTGTCCTGGTTCATTCCCCCCCTTTCACCCTTCCCTTGGCCTTTCGGTTTCTCCCTTGGCTCCTGTTCCGTGGTTGTTTTTTCTTGTACTCGTGGCTGCCTTTTCCCGTCCCAGTGAAGCCTCTTCGGCTGCTGTTCCAGGCCGCATGTTGGCCTTCTGTTTACCCATTATGGATTGGTTCGGCAGGAGGAAATTAGGGGCAGTTTGGCTGCCTCTTTTCAACTATATATATGGGTGGTTTTGAGAATGAAAGAAGAGAGTTATGTGAAGAATTTTTGGAGCCAAAACCTGCGGGTTTTCTTCTTGGAAAAGCTTGCAAGCTTGTTCCTTTTCTTTTCTTCTTGGGAAAGCTTGCAAGCTTGTCCTCACATCGATTTCGTCTTGGGCTTTTTCTATTTCTTCTCTCCGCAAGTGTCCATCTCATATGTATCTTTCTTCTCAATGATTGCAAGCTCCTTTAGGTGTTGTTTTATGTTTTAATCTATATGAAAGTTGTATCGTCCTTCATTTTAAAAGTTTAAGCGTTGTATTTTCTTATTATAAAGGAAGGCTTTTAGTTTTTTTTGCAATCTTAGTATTCTTGTAAATTTTGATTGCATCAACGTCTATTTATAAGAAACGAAAGAATATAAACCTAAAGGAAAAAAAAACTGAATTAAACTAGGAAGAAGGTAACATGAATAATGTGGTCCACCATTAGTATGTCTAATCCAAAGGATTGGAAGAATACTAACATAAAAGAAAAGAAAACTAGATTAAATTATGATAGTGCCACACATGGCATTATCCACCCCTAGCCTATCAAATCATACGAAATAGAAAAATCATAACCCAAAGAAAAACAAAACTGGATTAAACTATCATGGTGTCACAAAGGGCGTTATCCACCACTTGCTCGTCTAGTCCTAAGGAACGGAACAATCCTAATCTAAATGGAAAGAAAACTGGATTAAACTAGTATGCTGCTACGAAGTGCGTTGTACACGACTAGCATGTCTAATCTTACAAAAAAGAAAGAATCGTAACCTAGAGGAAAAGAATTTATGATTAAACTTGGATGTTGCCATGAAGGACATTGTCCCCCGCTAGCACGTCTAATCCTAAGGAAAGGAAGAATCCTATCCTAAAAAAAAATACTGCATTAAAATAAGGATGGTGCCACGAAGGGCGTTATCCCCCAATAACACTTTTAATCCAAAGGAAAGAAAAAATCAGAACCTAAAGGAAAAAAAAAATAGATTAAACTAGAATAATGCCTCGAAGCGCGTTATCGAACCCTAGCTCGTCTAATTCAAAGGAAAGTAAGAATCATAACCTAAACTAAAAGAAAAATGAATTAAACTAAAGAAAAATTTGATTAAACTAGGATAGTGCCACGAAAGACATTATTCACTACAAGCATATCTAATCCTAAGAAAAGAAAAAATCTGAACAAAAAAGAAAGAAAAATTGGATTAAACTAGGATTGTGCCACGAAGGGCGTTGTCCACCACTAACTCATCTACTCCTAAAAAAAGGAAGAATCCTAACATAATGGGAATGAATATAAAATGAAAACAAGGATGGTGTCACCTAGGATATTATCCACCACTAGCACTTTTAATCCTACAAAAAGGTAAAATCCTAACAAAAAAAATACTGGATTAAATTAGAATGGTGCCATGAAAGGCATTATCCGCCACAAACACTTCTAACATGTGGAAAAAAAAAGAATCTTGACCTAATGAAAAAGAAAAATGAAATAAACTAGGATAGTATTACGAAGGGTATTATCTACCACTAGCATGTTATATCCTAAGGAAAGGAAGAATCCTAACCTACATTAAATAAAAACTGATTTAAAATTAGGATTGTGCCACGAACAACATTATCAACTACATGTACGTCTAATTTTATGGAAAGGAAAATCCTATCCTAAAGAAAACGAAAATGGGATTAAATTAGGATGGTGCGACGAAGGGCCATTATCCACCACTAGCATGTCATATTCTAAAGAAAGGAAGAATACTAACCTAAAGGACATGAAAATTGGGTTAAACTATGATGAGACCACGAAGGGCATTATCTACCTCTAGCACGTTTAATCCGAAGGAAAGGAAATTCCTAGGCGAAAGGAAAATAAACTGGATTAAACTAGGATGGTTCCACGAAGGGTGTTATCCACCACTTACACGTCTAATCCTTAGGAAAGGAGGAATGCTAACCAAAAGTTAAAGAAAACTGGATTAAACTAGGATGGTGCCACGATGGGAGTTATTTACCACTACCAAGTCAAATTTTAAGGAAATAATTAAGGCTAACCTAAAAGAAAAGAAAACTAAATTAAAACTAGGATGATTCCACAAAGGATCTGGTCATCCAATAGCACGTTTAATCTTAAGAAAATGAAAAATATGAACCTAAATTTAAAAAAAAAGGGATTAAAGGATGGTTCCACGAAGGGTGTTGCTCACCCTAGAACGTCTACTTCTACGGAATGGTAGAATCTTCACCTACAGAAAAAAATGGATTAAAGTAGAAAGGTGCCACGAAGGACGTTATGCACGACTTGAACATCTAAACCTTAGGAAAAGAAAAATGTTAACCTAAAGGAAAAGAAAACTTGATTAAACAAGGATGCTACCCTGAAAAGCGTTATCTACCACTAGCACATATAATTCTAAGGAAAGATAAAAAGCTAACCTAGAAGAAAAGAAAATCATATTAAAACTAGAATGGTACTACGAAGGCTTTTAGGCACTACTAACATGTCTAATCCTGAGGTAAGGAAAATACTAACCTAAAGGAAAAGAAAACTTAATTAAACTAAGATGGTGCCACAAATGACATTATCCCCCACTTGCACTTCTAATACTAAGGAATAGAAGAATTCTAACCAAAAAAAAAAATGGATAAAACTAGTTTGGTTCCACGAATGATGTTATACACGACAAGCATATCTAATTCTATGAAAAGGAAGAATTCAAACCTAAAAGAAAAGCATATTTAATTAAACTATCATGGTGCCTCAAAGGGCATTGTCCATCACTACCATGTCTAATTCCTAGGAAAGAAAAAAATTTAACCTGGATGAAAAGAAAATTATAATAAACTAGTATGCTTCCACGAAGGGCGTTATACATGAATAGTACGTCTAATCATATGAAAAGGAAGAATCAAAACCTAAAGAAAAAAAGAATATTGAATTAAACTAGGAAGGTGTAACAAATGGCATTATCCACAACTAGCACGTCTAATCCTAAGAAAAGAAAGAATCCTAACCAAAAGGTAGAGATTATTGGATTTAAACTAGGATGGTGCCATGAATGGCGTTATCCCTCACTAGCATGTTTAATCCTAAGGAAAAAAATCCTAACCTAAAAGAAAGAAAAATTGGATTAAAGTAGGATAGTGCCACGAAGCGTGTTATCCACCCCTTTCTTGTCTAATCATAAGGAAAGTAAGAATCCTAAACAAGAGGAAAAGAAACTAAATTAAACTAGGATGGTGCCACAAAAGGGCATTATCCACCACTACCATGACAAATCCTAAGGAAAGTAAGAATCCTAACCTAAATGAAAAGAAAACTAGATTAAACTAGTATGGTGCCACGAAGGGCATTGTACACAACTAATAGGTCTAATCTTAGGAAAAAAAAGAATCCAAAACTAAAGAAAAAGAAATCTGAATTAAACTAGGATGGTACCATGAAGGGCATTTGTCCACCTCTAACACTTCTAGTCTTAATGAAAGGAATAATCTTAACCTAAAGGAAAAAAAACTTGATTAAACTATGATGGTGCCACAAACAGAGTTATCCACCACTCACACGTTGAATCCTATGAAAAGGAAGAATCCTAACCTAAAGGAAACGAAACGGGATTAAAATAAGGATGATGCCACGATGGTCATTATCCACCAAAAGCTCTTTTAATCGTAATGAAAGGTTAAATACTAACCTATATGAATAGAAAATTGGATGAAACTAGGTTGGTGTCACAAAGTGTGTTATCCACCATTAGCATGTCTAATCGAATGAAAAAGAAGAATCCTAACAAAAAGAAAAAGAAAATGTGATAGAACTTGGAAGGTGTCACGAAGTGCGTTATTCACCACTAACACGTTATATCCTAAGAAAAGGAATAATCTCAAAATAAAGGAAATAAAAACTGGATTAAACTATGATGGTGCCACGAAGGGTATTGTCCTCTACTAGCACGGCTAATACTAAGGAAAAATCTTAACCTAAAGAAAAAGAAAATTAGATTAAACTAGGATGATGCCCACACCTAGCATGTCTAATCCTATGAAAATAAAAAAATATAACCTAAAAAAACACTGGAATAAACTAGGACGGTGCCACGAATGACATTATCCACCACTCACGTCTAAGCCTAATGAACGAAACAATCCAACCTTAAATGAAAAGAAAATTGTATTAAACTAGTATAGTGCCACGAATGACAATGTACACGATTAACACATCTAATCCTACAAAAAGGAAGAATTCTAACCTAAAGGAAAAGAAATCGTGATAAAATTAGAATGGTGTCATGAAGGACGTTATTCACCACTAGCATGCCATATCCTAAGGAAATGAATATTCACAAAATAAAGGAAATGAAAATTAGATTAAACTAAGATGGTGCCACGAAGGGTATTATTCACTACTAGCGCATCTTATCCTAAGGAAAGGAAAAATTCTATCCTAAAGGAAAAGAAAACTGGATTAAATTAGGATGGTGTCCACCTCTAGCACGTCTAATCTTACAACAACAACAACATCAAGCCTTTATCCCACTATGTGGGTCGGCTACATGAATCTTTTTATCCTTTGTACTCTATTAAAGATCAAATTCTCATTTAAATCTAATAAAGAAAGGTCATTCCTAATATTTTCTAACCAAGACTTTTTAGGTCTGCCTCTACCTTTCTTAACATAAGTCAAATCTACCTCTAATCTCCTAACCGGGTCATTGGAAGGCCACCGTTTTATGTGACCAAACCATCTAAGGCGACTCTCTCTAATCTTATCTTCTACTGGAGCTACTCCAACCTTTTCTTAGCATGTCTAATCCTACGGAAAGGAAAAATCTTAACATAAGAAGAAAAAACTGGAATAAACTAGGATGGTGCCACGAAGGGCATTATCCACCACTAGCACGTCTAATCCTAAAGAACGAAATAATCCAAACCTAAGGGACTGTTTGGCAACAAGTGGGATTTAACTTTAGTGGGATTTAATAAATCCTGTAAATCCGGATTTAGTAAATCCGAAATGTGTTAAATCTTGAAAACTGTTTGGTATGCTAAATGTTAAATCTTGTTAAATTCGAAGAAACTGTTTGGTAACATATTTCAGGATTTATAGCAATTAGGCGTTTAAATGTGAAGAAGATAATTATAACTTAAAAATAAATTTATAAATAAAAATAAAAAATATAATGTTTTATAAATTTAATAATATGTTAAGTAAAAATTACCCATTAATTATTATTTATATAATTAATTATTTTTTTAATAATAGATATATTAAGTTATATTAATTAATCTAATTATATTAATATTTAATTACTAATTATATAATTAAGTTAAATTAGATAATTAATTTATGCACTAATTATACAAATAACTATTTAATTAATTTACTTAAGTATTAATAATTTAAATTATATTAATTAAGTTAATCAATAATAACTTAGAGGCGTCTAGGTTTGCCTTTCATCTTCGCTTTTCGTCGCTGTTGTTCGGCTCCGTTGCTTTCGCAGGAGGTGTAGATTTTGCAGGCATAGCCTCTTCGGCTCCTTCTTGCCTGCTCAACTTCGCTCCTGCGACGACTTCAACCCGGATCGGAAGTTACGGCATTTTGATCGGAAGCAAGAACGGGAGCTCGCTGGCTATGAAGGTAACTTTCTCCCTTTCGCGTGGTTCTACGGATAAATCCCGCTCGGATATACTAAATCTAGCTACCCCTCGGATTTACTAAATCTCGGATTTAAGCTGTAAATCCATAAATCCGGGATTTATTGAATCCCGGGATTTAACGCGCGCACAAAAACTGTTTGGCTTGATTTAGCATAAATCCGACTTAAATCCCGCTGTAAATCCGATACCAAATAGCCCCTTAAATGAAAAGAAAATTATATTAAACTAGTATGGTGTTACGAATGGCATTGTACATGACTAGCATGTATAATCGTTCAAAAAGGAAGAATTCTAACCTAAAGCAGAAAAGAATATAAGATTAAATTACGATGGTGTCATTAAGGGCATTGTCCAACACTAGCACGTCTATCCTAAGGAAATGAAGAATACTATCCTAAAAGAAAAGATATTTAAGTTAAAATTAGAATGGTACCACTAAAGGCATTATCCCCCACTGGCACATTTAATCCTGAGGAAAGGAAAAAAGCCTAACCTAAAGTAAAAAAATGGATTAAACTAGGATGGTGCTACGAAGCGCGTTATCTAACCCTAGCTCGTCAAATTCTACGGAAAGAAAGAATCCAAACCTAAAACAAAAGAAAACTGAATTGATTTAAGATTGTACCACGAAGGGAATTATCCACCACTAGTACGTCTAATTCTAAGGAAAGGAAGAATCGGTTACTAAAGGAAAAGAATTTTTAATTAAACTTGGATGGTGTAATAAAGGGTATTGTCCACCGCTAGCATGTCTAATCTTACAGAAAAAAAGAATCCTAACCTAAAGGAAAAGAATATTGGATTAAACTAAGATGGTGCCACAAAGGGCATTGTCCACCACTAGCATGTCTAATCCTAAGGAAAGAAAGAATCATAATCGAAAGGAAAAGATAATTGAATTAAAACTAGGATTGTGCCACGAAGGGCATTATCATTCCCCACTAGCACCTTTAATACTAATGAAAAGAAAAATCATAACTTAAGGGAAAAATTAGATTAAATTAGGATAGTGCCACGAAGCACGTTATCCATCCCTAGCTTGTCTAATCCTAAGGAAAGTAAGAATCCAAAACTAAAGGAAAAGAAAATTGAATTAAACTAGGATGGTACCACGAAGGGCATTCTCGACCACTAGCATGTCTAGTCCTAAGGAAAAAAGAATCATAACCTAAATGAAAAGAAAAGTAGATTAAACTAGTATGGTGCCACGAAGGGCATTGTACACGACTAACAGATCTAATCCTATGGAAAAGAAGAATCCAAATATAAAGGAAAAGAAAACTTAATTAAAATAGGATGGAACCACGAAGGGCATTGTCCACCACTAACATGTCTAGTCCTAAGGAAAGGAATAATCATAACTTAAAGGAAAAGAAAACTGGATTAAACTAGGATGTTGCCACAAAAGGCATTTTCCACCACTCGTACGTCTAATCCTATGGAAATGAAGAGTCGTAACCTAATAGAAAAGAAGCTGGATTAAAATAAGGATGGTGTCAAGAAGGGTGTTATTCACCACTAGCACTTATACTAAGGAAAGATAAAATCCTAAACTATAAGAAAAAAAAGGATGGTGTCATGAAGTGCGTTATCCACCACTAGCACGTCTAGTCTTACAGATGGAAAGAATCCTAACAAAAAGGAATATAAAATGTGATAAAACTAGGATGGTGCTTGCAAACCAAAAAATCCCTCCTTATTTTGAAATAGGATAAGTTGTAAATCTGCAAGCTCCCAAATGGTCTGGTCCGATATAAGGCATTCCATGCAATGATACAAGCCAAGTTTCACCTCCGAGTTTGAAGATTTCCTCTCTGAATATTGAAATTGAGGATTGAGATAATGCATCGATGCATGTAGATAACAGTGTAACTATACCACCCATCGAGCATCAATGATATCCCAAATCCCTCTATAACTTGCCTCCTCTCCTCCCAAGTTATGTGCAATCAACTCCTTCGCCTCATCCATAGCATTATAAATAAAACCTATGACTGATTTCTTCTCGGCATCTACTTAACATGTACCAATGGTCTCGTGCTCAATATAGCATAGGTCACAGTCGCTCAAAATTTATCATTTAAAATTAGCCTTCGTATTTCCTTCCCCTCAGTTTCTTCCCCCATGCAGAATTAAGTCATTGTGTTGATGTATGAACTTTGTGATCTTCTTCGCCCTTGAAAGAGCACTCTAATCCAGGAGACCATTGAAAAAGGATGATGCCACGAATGACATTATCCTAACAAAAAAATTCTTAATCTAAAGAAAAATACACTGGAATAAACTCGGATGGTGCCACGAATGACATTATCCACCACTAGCACGTCTAATCCTAACGAACGGAACAATCCAAACATAAATGAAAAGAAAATTACATTAAACTAGTACGGTGCCACGAATGGCATTGTACACGACTAGCACGTCTAATCTTATAAAAATGAATAATCCTAACCTAAAGGAAAATAAATCGTGATAAAACTAGGATGGTGACACGAAGGACGTTATTCACCACTAGCACGTCATATCCTAAGCAAAGGAATAATCCCAAAATAAAGGAAATGAAAATTGGATAAAAATAAGATGGTACCCACCCCTAGCATGTCTAATCCTACGGAAAGGAAGAATCTTAACAGTAAGAAAAATATTGGATTAAATTAGGATAGTGCCATGAAGGGCTTTATCCATCACTAGCACGTCTAATCCTAAGGAAAGAAAAAATTCAAACCTAAATGAAAAGAAAATTGTATTAAACTAGTATGGTGTCATGACACGTCTAATCCTACAAAAAAGAAGAATCTTAACCTAAAGGAAAAGAAATCGTGATAAAACTAGGATGGTGCCACAAAAGGCAAAATTCACCACTAGCACGTCATATCCTAAGAAAAGGAATAATCCTAAAATAAAAGAAATGAAAACTGAATTAAACTAAGATGGTGCCACGAAGGGTGTTGTTCACTACTAGCGCATCTAATTCTAAGGAAAGGAAAATTCCTAACCTAAATAAAAAGAAAACTGGATTAAACTAGGATGGTGTCCTCATCTAGTATGTCTAATCCTACAGAAAATAAAAATGTTAACCTAAGGAGAAAAAAAACTAGAATAAAGTAGGATGGTGCCACGAAGGGCATTATATACCACAAGTGCGTCTAATTTTGAGGAAAGGAAAATCCTAACGTAAAGGAAAAGAAAATTGGAATAAATTAAGACGGTGTGATAAAGGGCATTATTTACCACTAGCATGTCATATCCTAAGAAAAGAAAGAATCCTAATCTAAAGGAAATGAAAACTGTGTTAAATTATGATAAGGTCATGAAGGATATTATCCACCACTAGCACGTTTAATCTTAAGGAAAGGAAAAATCCTAGATAAAAGAAAAATAAATTGGATTAAATTAGGATAGTTCCACGAAGGGCGTTATCCACCACTAACACATCTAATCCTAAGGAAATGAAGAATCCTAATCAAAAGGAAAAGAAAAATAGATTAAACTAGTATGGTTTCTCAAAGGGTGTTGTATATAACTAATACGTCTAATACTACTGAAAGGAAGAATTTTAACTTAAAGGAAAAGAAAACTAGAATAAACTAGGATGGTTTCATGTGGGGAATTATCCCCCACTAGCACGCCTAATCCTAAGGAAATAAAGAATCCTAACCTGAAAGAAAATAGAAAACTGAATTAAAACTAGGGCATTGTACATGACTAGCACATCTAATCTTAAAGAAAGGAAGAATCCTAACCTCAATGAAAAGAAAATTAGATTAAACTAGGATGGTACTATGAACGGCGTTATCAACACTAATACGTCTAATCCAAAGAAAAAGAATAATCCAAACCTAAAGGAAAAAAAAAGTGGAGTAAATAAGGATAGGGCCATGAATGACATTATCCACCACCAGCACATCTAATCCTAAGGAAAGAAAAATCCTAACTTAATGAAAAAAAAACATGATTAAATTAGGATGGTGATACAAAGGGTTTTATTCTCCACTAGCACATCTAATCGTAAGAAAAGGAAAAATCCTAACCTAAAAGAAAAAAAAAAAAACAAGATTAAACAAGAATAGTGCAATGAAGGGCTTTATTCACCAATTGCATGTCTAATATTAAGGAAATGAAGAATGGTAACCAAAAGGAAATAAAAACTGGATTAAACTAGGATGGGGCTACGAAGGGCATTATTCACCACTAACGCGGCAAATTCTAAAGAAAGAAATAATTCTATCCTAAAAGAAATGAAAACAAAATTAAAACTAAGATGGTGCCACGAAGGGCATGTTCCATCACTAGCATGTCTAATCAAAAGGAAGAATTCTAAACAAAAGTAAAATAAAACTAGATTAAAATGGGATGGTTCCACAAAGGGCATTGTATACCCCTAGAACGGCTAATCCGATAAAAAGGTAGAATACTAACCTAAAGAAAAAAAATTAGATTAAAATATGATGGTGCCACGAAGGGCGTTATCCACTAATTAAAGATTTAATCCTTAGGAAAGGAAGAAAGTTAATCTAAAAGAAAAGAACTGGATTAAACTAGGATGGTGTCACGAAGTGCATTATCCATTACTAGCACATATAAGATAAAATGCTAACCTAAAAGGAAATAAAATTGTATTAAAACTAGGATGGTGATACGAACATTTTTATGCACTACTAGCATGTCTAATCTTGAGATAAGGAAAATCATAGCTTAAAGGAAAAGAAAATTGGATTAAACAAGGATGGTGCCATGAAGGGCATTATACACGACTAGCACGTCTAATAATAAGAAACGAAAAAAACTGAATTAAACTAGTATATTTCTACGAAGGCCATTATACATGACTAGCACGTTTAATCCTACGAGAAGATAGAATCCTAAACTAAAGAAAAAGAATATTGGATTAAACTAGGCTGATGCCACAAAGGATATTGTCCACCAATAGCACGTCTATACCTAAGGAAAGAAAGAATCCTAACCTCAAGGAAAAGATAATTGGATTAAAACTAGGATGGTGCCACGAAGGGCGTTATTTCCCACTAGCACCATTAATCCTAAGGAAAAGAAAAATCCTAACCTAAAGAAAAAAATTTGAATTAAACTAAGATAATGCCACGAAGTGTGTTATCCACCCCCTAGCTCGTCTAATGCTAAGCAAAGTAAGAATCCTAACCTAGAGTAAAACAAAATTAGATTAAACTAGGAAGGTGCCATGAAGGGCATTATCCATCATTAACTTTTCAAATCCTAAGGAAAGGAAGAATCCAAACCTAAATGAAAAGTTAGTTTTGTATAATGCCTAACCTATAAAATAGGATAGTGCTAAAAAGGACTTTTTCTGCCTAAAAGAAAATTTAAGGACTTAATCCTAAGAAAATGAAATATCCTGACCTAAAGGAAAATTAAACTGGATTAAAGTTTGGATGGTGCCAAAAAGGCCGTTATCCACCACTAGTACGTATAATTCTATGCAAAGAAAAATACTAATCTAAAGGAAAAGAAAATTTGACTAAATTAGGATGGTGCGATGAAGGGTGTTATCAACCAATAGCACGTCAAATCCTGAAGAAATGAAGAATCATAACCTAAAGTAAAGAAAAACTGTAATAAACGAGAATGGTGCCACGAGAGCATCATCTACCACTAGCACATCAAATCCTATGGAAAGAAAGAATCCTAACATAAAGGAAAAGAATATTAGTTTTAAACTTGGATGGTGCTACGAAAGGCATTATCCACTACTAGCACGTCTAATCCTTAGAAAAGGAAGAACCCTAACCTAAAGAAAAAGAAAACTTGACTAAAACAAAGTTGGTGCCACTAGGGGCGTTATCTACATACATATCTAACCCTAAGGAAAGGAAAAATCTTAAAGGAAAACAAAATTTGATCAAACTATGATATTGCCTCGAATGGCGTTATCCCCCACCAGCATGTCTAATTCCAAGAAAAGCAATAATTCTAACCTAAAGGAAAAGAAAATTGGATTAAACTATGATGGTGCCACGAAAGGCCTTTCCACCACAAGCATAATGTCTAAACTTATGAAAAAGAAAAATCCTAACCAAATGGAAAAGAAAATTGGATTAAAGTAGGATAGTGACACAAAGGGTGTTATCCACAACTAGCACAACTAATCCTAAAGAATAGAAGAATCCCAACTTAAAAGAAAAAAAAACTAGATTAAACTAAAATAGTGCGAGAAAGGGCATTTTTCTACCACTAGCATATCTAATCCTAAGGCAAAAAAGTATTTTAACCTAAATGAAAAGAAAACTTAGCTAAAATAGTATGGTGCCACATAGGACATTATACATGAATAGATTATCTAATCCTACGGAAAGGATGAATCCTAACCTAAATAAAAATTAGATTAAAGTGAGATAGTGCCACGAAGGGCATTGTCAACCACTAACACGTCTAATCCTAAGAAAATAAAGAATCTAAACCAAAAGGAAAAGAAAATTGGATTAAATTAGGATTGTGCCACGAAGGGCGTTGCCCACCACTAACTCGTCTAATCCTAAGGAAAGAAAAAATCTTAATCTAATGAAAATGAATATTGGATTAAAACAAGAATGATTCCACCAAGGGCATCACTATCACTTTTAATCATACAAAAAGATAAAATCCTAATCAAAGTAAAAAAAAAGGATTAAACTAGGATGATGTCACAAAGGGTATTATCCACCACTACCATGTATAATCCTGTGAAAAAGAAGAATCTTAATCTAATGGAAACAAAAAATGGAATAAACTAGGATAGTGCTATGAACGATATTATCCACCACTAAAACGTTATATCCTAAAAAAATGAAGAATCCTAACGTAAAGGAAATAAAAACTGGATTAAAACTAGAATGGAGTCACAAAGAGCGTTATGCACCAGAAGCACGTCTAATTTAAAAAAAGTAAAACAATAACCTAAAGAAAACAAAAATTGGATTAAAGTAGGATAGTGCGACGAAGGGCTTTATTCACTACTAGCACGTCATATCCTAAGGAAAGGAAGAATCCTAACCTAAAGGAAATGAATATTTGGTTAAATTATGATGAGGCCGCGATGGGCATTATCTACCACTAGCACGTTTAATCCTAAGGAAAGGAAGAATCCTAACCAAAAGGAAAATAAACTGGAATAAACTATGATGGTTTCACGAAGGGCGTTATCCACCACTTGCACATCTAATTCTTAGGAAAGGAAGAATGCTAACCAAAAGTAAAAGAAAACTGGATTAAACTAAGTTGGTGCCATTATGAGAGTTATTCACCACTATCATGTCAAATTTTAAGGAATGAAACAATACTAACCTAAAGGAAATGAAAATTAAATTAAAACTAGGATGGTTCCAGGATGGGTATGTTCCACCACAAGCACGTCTAATCTAAAGGAAACGTAGAATCCAATTCTAAAGTTAAAAAAAACTAGATAAATTAGGATGGTGCAACGAAGGGTGTTGTCCACCCCTAGAACGTCTACTCCTATGGAAAGGTAGAGTCCTAACCACATAAAAGAAAATTGGATTAAAGTAGAATGGTGCCACGAAGGGCGTTACGCTCGATTTAAACATCTTAATCTTAGGAAAGGAAAAATGTTAACCTAAAGGAAAAGAAAACTATATTAAACTATGATGGTACCACAAATGTCATTATCCCCCACTAGCACCTTTAATCCTAAGGAAAAGAAAAATCCTAACCTAAAGAAAAAAAAATGGATTAAACTAGGATAGTGCCATGAAGCGCGTTATCCACATCTAGCTCATCTAATCAAAAGAAAAAGTAAGAATCTTAACCTAGAGAAAAAGAAAATTTTGATTAAACTAGAATGGTGTCACAAAGGGTATTGTCCACCACTAATATGTCAAATTCTAAGGAAATGAATGAATCCTAAACTAAATGAAATGAAAACTACTTTAAAGTAGTATGGTTCCACGAAGGGCATTGCACACGACTAGCATTTGTAATCCTACGGTAAGAAAGCATCAAAACATAAAGGAAAAAAAATTGAATTAAATTATGATTGTACCACAAAGGGCATTGTCAACAATTAGCATGTTTAGTCCGAAGGAAATGAATAATCCTAACATAAAAGAAAAGAAAATTACATTAAACTAGAAATGTGCCACAAAGGGCGTTATCTAACACTCGCACGTATAATCCTATGGAAAGAAAGAATTATAACCTAATGGAAAAGAAGCTGGATTAAAATAAGGATGGTGCGGGCATTATCCACCACTAACTCTTTTAATCTTAAGGAAAGATAAAATCCAAAAGTATAGGAATATAAAACTAGATTAAACTAGGATGGTGCCACGAAGTAAGTTATCCAACACTAGCACGTTTAATCGTACCGACAAGAAAAATCCTAAGAAAAATGAAAACAAAACATTCTTAAACTATGATTGTGCCATGAATAACACTATCCACCACTAGCACGGCATATACTAAGGAAAGGAAGAATACTAAAATAAAGAAAATGAAAATTGAATTAAACTAAGATAGTGTAACGAAGGGTGTTGTCTACTATTAGCGAGTCTAATCCTAAAGAAAAGGAAAACTCCTAACCGAAAGGAAAAGAAAATTGGATTAAACTAGGATGATGTCACAAATGGTGTTATCCATAACTTGCACGCCTGATCCTTAATAAAGGAAAAATGCTAATCTAAAGGAAAAGTAAATAGGATTAAACTTGGATGGTGCAACGAAGGGTGTTATTCACCACAAGTTCGTCTAATTCAATGGAAAGAAAGAATGTTAACTTAAAAGAAAATTGGATTAAACAGGATGGTGTCATGAAAGACGTGTTCCACCACTAGTATGTCTAATCCTGAGTAAAGGAAGAATACTAACCTAAAGGATAAAAAATGGATTAAATTAGGATGGTGCCACAAAAGGTATTATCCACCCCTAACTCTTCTAATCTTACGGTATTATCCAAGCCCCGAACAAATCACACTTTATGCAGCCCAAGTCACAACAACATCCTCTCAAATGCCTCAACCTCGAACCCATCGCCTTCACCATAGCTACCACCATCATAGCCGCCGCCAAGAATTACTTGAAAAACGCACACTACCACCACCTCTAAAATTTTTTGAATATTAATCTGATCTCTATGTTATTCAAAAAGATTTATGCAAGTGGAAGATGCCAGAAATAAATTAAAAAGATACATATTGGGAGGCATTTGACTCAACAGGATGAGACAGGAGAGATCAATTTGTGATAACGATGACTCAAATAAAGATCACCTCAGTGATGATAATATAGAAGATTTTCTAGTTGTTGCTAACTTTTCAATATTTTTTAAAAATTAAATGTTATAGAACTTAATGTTATATGATATTTTTATTTAGTTTCTTTATTTAATAATTTTTTGCTCATAAAATATTTGTATTTTAATTATATTTCATACAATTTATCACTAGTCACTTTACGTCATACACAATTTTTTGTTTCATATATCATTGTGTTACTTCATAGGTCAATAGAAAGATAATATATATTATTGTGTTAGTACATTTATTGTTTCATATATCATTGTGTTACTTCATATATCACTAGCCACGAAAGGCGTTGTACATGACAAACATGTCTAATCCTACAGAAAAGAAGAATTCTAACCTAAAGAAAAAGAAAACTGAACTAAACTAGGATGGTTCCACAAAGGGCGTTATCCGCCACTCGCTTGTATAATCCAAAGAAATGGAAGAATTCTAACATAAATGATCAGAAGCTAGATTAAAACAAAGATCATGCCACGAAGGGTGTTATCCACCACTAGCACTTTTAATCCTAAGGAAAGATAAAATCCTAACAAAAAAGAATAAAAAAATTAGATTAAACTAGGATGGTGCCATGTAGGGCGTTATCGACCGCTTGCACATCTAATCATATAGAAAGGAAAAATCCTAACAAAAAAGGAAAAGAAAACTTGAATAAACTAGGATGGTGCTGCAAAGGACGTTATCCACCACTAGCACGTCATATTCTAAGGAAAGGAAAAATTCTAAACTATAAAAAATAAAAATTAGATTAAACTTAGGATGGTGCCACGAAAGGTTTGGTCATATACTAGCGCGTCAAATATGAAGGAAAGGAAGAATCCTAACATGAAGAAAAAGAAAACAGGATTAAACTATAATGATGCCACAAATGGCGTTATCCACCATTTGCACGTCTAATCCTAAGGAAAGAAAGTATGTTACCCTAATGGAAAAAAACTTGATTAAACTAGGATGGCGCAACCAAGGGTGTTATTCACCCCTAACAAGTCTAATTCTAAAGAAAGAAAGAATGTTAACCTAAAGGAAAATAAAACAGGATTAAACTAGGATGATATCATGAAGGATGTGGTACATCACTAATATGTCTAATCTTAAGGAAAAGAAGAATACTAACCAAAAAGAAAAGAAAATTTGATTACATTAGGATGGTATCATAAAGGGCGTGGTCCACCCCTAACACATCTAATCCTACGGAAAGGAAGAATCTTAACTTAAATAAAAAAAAAATTTGGATTAAGCTAAGATGATGTCAAAAAGGGCATTATCCACCACTAGCATGTCTAATCCTAAGGAATATAAGAATCCTAATCTAAATGAAAAGAAAACTGGATTAAACTAGTATTGGTCCATGAAGGGCATTGTACATGACTAGCATGTTTAATTCTATAAAAAGAAAGAATCCTAACCTAAGAGAAAAGAATATTAGGTTAAACTAGGATGGTGCCATGAATGGCATTGTCCACCACTAGCATGTTTAATCCTAAGAAAAAAAAGACTCCTAACCTAAAA
The DNA here is from genome assembly GCA_022539455.1 of Dendrobium nobile. Classification (NCBI taxonomy): domain Eukaryota; kingdom Viridiplantae; phylum Streptophyta; class Magnoliopsida; order Asparagales; family Orchidaceae; genus Dendrobium; species Dendrobium nobile. Next base: position 28,803,847 of record CM039734.1, read on the forward strand.
GAAAAGATAATTGGATTAAAACTAAGATGGTGTCATGAAGAGCGTTATTCACCCCTAGCACTTTTAATCCTAAAGAAAGGAAAAATCCTAACCTAAAAGAAAAAAAAATTGTATTATAAAAATAAAAAATCCTAACTTAAAAGAAAAAGAGAACTAAATTAAACTACTAAGGTGTTAGGAAGGGTATTGTCCACCACTAGATCTAATCCTAAGAAAAGTAAGAATTCTAACCTAAATAAAAAGAAAACTTAATTGAAGTAGATGGTGCCACGAAGGATATTGTGCACCACTAGAACGTCTAGTCCTATGAAAGGAAGAATCCTAACATAAAAGAAAAGAAAACTGGGTTAAACTAAGATGTTGCCAGGAAAGGTAAAATCATAATCAAAGTAAAAAAAAAAAGATTAAATTAGGATGGTACCACGAAGGGCATTGTTCACTAGCACATCTAATCCTAAGGAAATGAAGAATCTCAACCTAAAGAAGAAGAAAATTGGATTAAACTAGAATGGTGCAATGAAAGGCACATTATTCACCACTCGCATGACTAATCCTTAGGAAAAGAAGAATGTTAACCAACAGGAAATAAAAATTGGATTAAACTAGGATGATGCCACAAAGGACGTTATTCACCACTACCACGTCAAATTCTAATGAAAGAAATAATTCTAACCTAAAGAAAAAGAAAACTAAATTAAAACTAAGATGGTGCCACGAATGCATGGTCCACCACTAGCACGTCTAATAAAAAGGAAGAATACTAACCTAAAGTAAAAAAAAAACTAGATTAAAATAGGATGATGCCACAAAGGGCATTGTACACCCCTAGAACGTCTAATCATATGGAAAGATAGAATATTAACCTAAAGAAAATAAAATTGGATTACACTATGATTGTTCCACGAAGGACATTATCCACTACTTGAACATCTAATCCTTAAGAAATGAAGAGTCTTAACCTAAAAGAAAAAAACTTGATTAAAGTAGGATGGTGCCACGATGGGCATTATTCACCACTAGCACATATAATTCTAAGGAAAGATAAAATGCTAACCTAAAGGAAAAGAAAAATATATTAAAACTAGGATGGTGCTACGAAGGTTTTTAAACACCTCTAGCACGTCTAATCTTAAGGTAAGGAAAATCGTAACAAAAAGAAAAGAAAATTGGATAAAACTAGGATGGTGCCACGATGAACATTATCCACTAATAGCACGTCAAATACTAAGGAACGGAAGAATTCTAACCTAAATAAAAATAAAATTAGATTAAAATAGCATGGTTCCACGAATGGCGTTACACACAACTAGCATGTCTAATTCTACGAAAAGAAAGAATCCTAAGCTAAAGGAAAAGAATATTGGATTAAACTTGGATGGTGCCACAAAGAGCATTGTTCACCACTAGCACGTCTAATCCTAAGGAAATAAATAATCCTAATCTAAAGGAAAAGATAACTGGATTAAAACTAGGATGTTGCTTGAAGGACGTTACCCCCCACTATCACTTTTAATCCTAAGGAAAAGAAAAATCCTAACCTAAATGAAAGAAAATGGATTAAACTAAGATACTGCAATGGAGCGCATAAGAATCTTAACCTAAAGAAAAGGAAAACTTGATAAAACTATGATGGTGCCATAAGGATATTGTCCACCACTAACATGTCAAATCCTCAAAAAAAGAAGAATCCTAACCTAAATTAAAAGAAAACTGGATTAAACTAGAATGATTTCACAAAGGGCATTAACCACCACTAGCATGTCAAATCCTATGAAAAGGAAGAATTCTAACCCAAATGAAAAGAAAATTAGATTAAAATAGTATGGTGCCATGAAGGGCGTTGTACATGACAAACAAGCCTAATCCTGTGGAAAAGAAGAATCCTAATCTAAAGTAAAAGAAAATTGGATTAAACTAGAATGGTGCCACGAAAGGTGTTGTCCACCACTAGCACATCTAATCCTAATAAAAGGAAGAAACTTAACTTAAAGTTAAAGAAAACTGGATTAAACTAGCATTAAGCGACGAAGGGCCTTATCCACCACTCTCTCGTTTAATTCTAAAGAAAGCAAGAACCCTAACCTAATGGAAGAGAAACTTAGAGTAAAATTAGGATGGTGTCATGAATGAATTTATCTATTACAAACACTTTTAATCCTAAGAAATGGTAAAATCCTAACCCAATGAAAAAAAAAGCACGATTAAATCAGGATGGTGCTATGAAGGCGTTATCCTCTACTAGCATATCTAATTCTTAGGAAAGGAAGAATCCTAATATAATAGAAAAGAAAACTTGATTAATTTAGTATGGTGCCATGAAGGGCATTGTTCACCACTATCATATCTAATCCTATGAAAATGAAGAATTCTAACCTAAAGAAAAAGAAAACTGAATTAAACTAGGATGATCCCACAAAGAGTGTTATCTATATCACTTATACATCTAATCCTTAGGATATAAAGAATGTTAACCTAACAGAAAGGAAAACTGGATTGAACTACGATGGTGCCATGAAGGGCTTTATCCATCACTAGGAAGTCTAATTCTAATGAAAGAAAGAATGCTAACTTAAAGAAAAGGAAATTGGATGATAATTAGGATGGTGTCACGAAGAGCATAGAACATTAAATCCTAAGAAAAAGGAAAAATCATATACTAAAGGAAAATAAAACTAAATTAAATTAGGATGGTGCCACGAACGGTGTTATACACCACTAGCACGTCTAATCTTAAGTAAAGAAAGAATCCTAACCAAAAGAAAAAGGAAAATGGATTAAATTAAGATGGTGACATGAAGGATATTATCTACTACTTGCACATCTAATACTAAGGAAATGAACAATCCTAACCTAAAAAAAACTAAACTAAAATAGGATAGTTCCAAAAAGGACTTTATCCACCAAAATAAAAATTAAAGGACTTAATCCTAAGGAAAGGAAATATGTTGACCTAAAGAAAAATTAAACTATATTAAAATTAGGATGGTGCCATGAATGGTGTTATCCACCACTAGTACTTCTAATCCTAAGGAAAGGAAATACTAATCTAAAGGAAAAGAAAAAACACTAAACTAGGATGGTGCTACGAAGGGCGTAATCAACCACTAGCACATCAAATCCTAAGGAAAGGAAGAATCATAACCCAAAATAAAAGAAAACTGTAATAAACGAGAATGATGCCACGAAGGGCGTTATCCACCACTAGCATGCCTAATCCTGAGGAAATGAATCCTAACCTAAGGAAAAAGAAAATTAGACTAAAACAAGGTTGGTGCCATGAGAGGCATTATCCACCACTAAAACGTCTAATCCTTAAGAAAGGAATAATGCTAACTAAAAGTAAAAGAAAACTGGATTAAATTAGGATGGTGCCAAGATTGGTGTTATTTACCAACTACCACGTCAAATTTTAAGGAAAGAAACAATGCTAACCTAAAGGAAAAAAAACTAAATTAAAATTAGGATATTTCCACGAAGGGTATGGTCCACCACAAGCACATCTAATCTAAAGGAAATGAAAAATCCTAACCTAACGTTAAAAAAAGTATGATTATATTAGGATGGTGTCACGAAAGGTGTAGTCCACCCATATAACGTCTAATCTTACAGAAAGGTAGAATCCTAACCTACAGAAAAGAAAATTGGATTAAAGTAGAATGTTATCACGAAGGTCATTTTGCACGACTTGAACATCTAAACCTTAGGAAAGAAAAAATGTTAACCTAAAATAAAAAGAAAACTAGATTAAACTAGGATGGAAACATGAAGGTTTTTAGGCACCACTAACCTGTCAAATCCGGAGGTAAGGAAAATCCTAACTTAAAGGAAAAGAAAATTGGATTAAACTAGGATGGTGTCACAAAGGGCATTATCCACCACTAGCACCAACTATCATGTTTAATCATATGAAAAGCAAGAATCCTAACATAAAGGTAAAAAAATATTTGATTAAACTAGGAAGGTGCCACAAAGGGCATTGTCCACTACTAGCACGTCTAATCATAACTTAAAGGAAGAGATAACTGGATTAAAACTATGATGGTGGCACGAAGGATATTATCCCCCACTAGCAACTTTAATCCTAAGGAAAAGAAAAATCCTAACATAAAGGAAACAAAATTGGATTAAACTAGGATAGTGACAAGAAACGCGTTATCTACCCCTAGCTCATCTAATAATAAGGAAAGTAAGAATCCTAACCTAGAGGAAAAGAAAATAGAATTAAACTTTGCTAGAGCCACAAAAAGCCATTGTCCACCACTACCATGTCAATTCCAAGGAAAGGACGAATCATAACCTAAATAAAAAGAAAACTACCTTAAAATGGTATGGTGCCACGAAAAGCAATGTACACGACTAACATGTCTAATCCTACGGAAAGGAAGAATCCAAAACTAAAAGAGAAAAAAATTAAATTAAACTAGGATGGTACCCTGAAGGGTATTGTCCACCACTAGCACATCTAATCATAAGGAAAGAAATAATCTTAACCTAAAGAAAAAAAAAACTAGATTAAACTAGGATGGAGCCACAAAGAGAATTATCCACAACTCGCACGTCTAATCCTATGGAAAAGAAGAATCCTAACCTAAAGGAAATGAAACTGGATTAAAATAACGATGATGCTACAAAAGATGTTATCCACCAGAAGCACTTTTAATCGTAATCAAAGATAAAATCCTAATCTATCTATTAAACTAGGTTGGCGCCACCAATTCCGTTATCCACCACTAGCACGTCTAATCCTATGGAAATAATGAATCCTAACTAAAAGGAAAAAAATGTGATCAAACTAGGATGGTGCTACGAAGGGCGTTATCCACCACTACCACGTCATATCTTAAGGAAATAAATAATCCAAAAACAAAGGAAATGAAAACTGGATTAAACTAAGATGGTGTCACAAAGGGTGTTGTCAACTACTAGCGTGTATAATCCTAGGGAAACAAAAAATTCTGACCTAAACAAAAAAAAATGGAATAGACTAGGACGGTTCCCACCCCTAGCATGTATAACCCTTCGGAAAGGAAGAATCTTAACATTAAGAAAAATATTGGATTAAACTAGGATGGTGCCACGAAGGGCATTATCCCCCACTAGCACATCTAATCCTAAGGAACGGAAGAATCCTGACATAAATGAAAAGAATTTTTTTTAAACTAACATGGTTCCACGAATGGCATTGTACACGATTAGCACGTCTAATCCTACAAAAAAGAAAAATCCTAACCTAAAGAAAAATAATATATGCTTAAATTAGGATGGTGACATCAAGGGCATTGTCGAATACTAGCGCGTCTAATTCAAAGAAAATGAAGAATCGTACCAACTGTTGAAATAGCGCAATATGAGGCTCGCCTTGAGGCCCGCCTTTGCGCAATTCTATTGAAAAACGAGTCGAGGCTTATACCTTGAGATTTTTTATGGGGATATATATATATATATATATATATATATATATATATATTATATATATATATATATATATATATATATAATATATATATATTATATATATATATATATATATATATATATATATATATATATATATATATATATATATATATATATATGTGTGTGTGTGTGTGTGTGTGTGTGTGTGAGTGTGTGTATGTATTTTTTATTTTATTTATTTTATTTATTAAAACTTACATAGATCTTAAAATAAATCTCTAAACAAATCATACTTTATGCACCCCAAGTCATAGCAACTTCCTCTCAAATTCCTCAACCTCGAGCCCATCGCCTTCGCCGTAGCCACCACCGTCATAACTGTCGTCAAGAATTACTTGAAAGACTCACACTACCACCACCTCTAAAAATTTCTGAGTATCAATTTCATCACTATGTTATATAAAATTATTTATGCAAGTGGAAGATGCTTGAAATAAAAGAAAAAGAAGCATATTGGGAGGCATTTGACTCAACAGGATGAGACAGGAGAGATATATTTGTGATAATGATGACTCAAATAAAGATCACCTCAACGATGATAATATAGATGATTTTCTAGTTGTTGCTAACTTTTCAATATTTTTTAAAAATTAAATGTTATTGAACGTAATGTTATATGATATTTTTTATATAGTTTCTTTATTTACAGGATGAGACAGGAGAGATACATTTGTGATAATGATGACTCAAATAAAGATCACCTCAACGATGATAATATAGATGATTTTCTAGTTGTTGCTAATTTATCAATATTTTTTAGAAATTAAATGTTATTGAACGTAATGTTATATGATATTTTTTATATAGTTTCTTTATTTAATAATTTTTTGCTCATGAAATATTTGTATTTCAATTATATTGCTTGCCATTTATCAATAGCCACTTTACGTCATATGCAATTTTTTGTTTCATATATCATTGTGTTACTTCATAGTTCAATAGAAATATAATATATATTATTGTGTTAGTTCATTTATTTTTTCATATATCATTGTTTTACTTCATATATCACTAGCCACGAAAGACGTTGTACTTGAAAAACAGGTCTAATCCTACGGAAAGGAAGAATCTTAACCTACAGGAAAAGAAAACTGGACTAAACTAGGATGGTTCCATAAAGGGCGTTATCCGTCACTCAAACGTCTAATCCAAAGAAAAGGAAGAATCCTATCCTAAATGATAAGAAGCTAGATTAAAACTAAGATCGTGCCACGAAGTGCGTTATCAACCACTATCACTTTTAATCCTATGGAAAGATAAAATCCTAACCTAAAATAATCAAAAACTGGATTAAACTAGGATGGTGCCATATAGGGCATTATTGACCGCTTGCACATCTAATCATATGGAAAGGAAAAATCCTAAAAAAAAGAAAAAGAAAACTTATATAAACTAGGAGGGTGCCACAAAGGGCGTTATCCACCACTAGCATGTCATATCATAAGGAAAGAAAAAATTCAAACCAATAAGAAATGAAAATTAGATTAAACTCAGGATGGTGCCACGAAGGGTTTTGTCCTCTACTAGCGCGTCAAATCCGAAGGAAAGGAACAATCCAAAACTGAAGGAAAAGAAAACAGGATTAAACCATAATGGTGCCACAAATAGCGGTATCCACCACTTGCACATCTAATCCTAAGGAAAGAAAGAATGCTAACCTAATGGAAAAAAAACTTATTAAACTAGGATGGCGCAACGAAAGGTGTTATTCAACCCTAGCAAGTCTAATTCTAAGGAAAGAAAGAATGTTAATCTAAAGGAAAGGAAGAATCCGAAACTGAAGGAAAAGAAAATAGGATTAAACCATAATGGTGCCACAAATAGCGTTATCGACCACTTGCACATCTAATCCTAAGGAAAGAAAGAATGCTACCCTAATGGAAAAAAAACTTATTAAACTAGGATGGCGCAACGAAGGGCGTTATTCAACCCTAGCAAGTCTAATTCTAAGGAAAGAAAGAAAGTTAATCTAAAGGAACATAAAACAAGATTAAACTATGATGATAGCATGAAAGATGTGGTACATCACAAATATGTCTAATCCTAAATATAGGAAGAATACTAACCTAAAAGAAAAAAAAAATGATTACATTAGGATGGTATCATAAAGGGCGTGGTCTACCCCTAACACGTCTAATCTTACGAAAAGGAAGAATCCTAACTTAAATAAAGAAAAAATTGGATTAAGCTAAGATGGCATCAAAAAGGGCATTATCCACCACTAGCATGTCTAATCCTAAGGAACATAAGAATCCTAACCTAAATGAAAAGAAAACTGGATTAAACTAATATTGTTCCACGAAGATCGTTGTACACAACTAGCATGTCTAATCCTATAAAAAGGAAAAATTCTAACCTAAGATAAAATAATATTGGATTAAACTAGGATGGTGCCCCGAATGGCATTGTGCACCACTAGCAAGTTTAATCATAAGAAAAAAAAGACTCCTAACCTAAAAGAAAAGATAATTGGATTAAAACTAAGATGGTGTCATGAAGAGCGTTATCCACCCCTAGCACTTTTAATCCTAAATTAAGGTAAAATCCTAACCTAAAAGAAAAAAAAAAGTGAATTATAAAAATGAAGAATCCTAACTTAAAAGAAAGAGAGAACTAAATTAAACTAGTATGGTGTCAGGAAGGGCATTGTCAACCACTAGATCTAATCCTTAGGAAAGGAAGAGTTGTAACCTAAATAAAAAGAAAACTAAATTAAACTAATATTGTGCCATGAAGGATATTGTGCACCACTAGAACGTCTAATCCTACGGAAAGGAAGATTCCTAATATAAAGGAAAAAAAATTGGGTTAAACTAGGATGGCGCCACGAAATGCATTATCGACCAATAGCACGTCTAATCAAAAGAATAGGGAAAAACCCAACTTAAAGGAAAAGAAAGTGGATTAAACTAGGATTATGCAACGAAAGGTATTATCCACCACTCACTCATCTAATCTTAAAGAATGAAAAAATCCTAACTAAAAAAAGAGAAAACAAAATTAAAACTAGGATGGTGCCATGAATGACATTATCCATCATGAAAACTTTTAATCCTAAGGAAAGGTAAAACCATAACCAAAGTAAAAAAAAAAGATTAAATTATGATGGTACCACGAAGGGCATTGTCTACCACTAGCATGTCTAATCCTAAAGAAAGGAAGAATCCTAACCTAAAAAAAATTTTGGACCACTCGCTCATCTAATCTTAAAGAACGGAAAAATCCTAACTAATAAAAGAAAAAACTAAATTAAAACTAGGATGGTGTCATGAATGACATTATTCATCATGAACACTTTTAATCCTAAGGAGAGGTAAAACCATAACCAATAAAAAAAATAGATTAAATTATGATGGTACCATGAATGGCATTGTCTACCACTAGTACGTATAATCCTAATGAAAGGAAGAATCCTAACCTAAAAAAAAAATTGGATTAAACTAGAATGGTGCAATGAAGGGCACATTATTTACCACTCGCATGACTAATCCTTAGGAAAAGAAGAATGTTAACCAACAGGAAATAAAAACTGGATTAAACTAGGATGGTTCAACAAAGAACATTATTCACCACTACCACGCCAAATTCTATGGAAAGAAATAATTCTAACCTAAAGAAAAAGAAAACTAAATTAAAACTAAGGTGGTGCCACGAAGAGCATGCTCCACCACTAGCACGTCTAATAAAAAGGAAGAATCCTAACCTAAAGTAAAAAAAAAAACTAGATTAAAATAGGATGATGCCACAAAGGGCATTGTACACCCCTAGAACGTCTAATCATATGGAAAGGTAGAATATTAACCTAAAGAAAATAAAATTGGATTACACTATGATTGTTCCACGAAGGGCGTTATCCACCATTTAAACATTTAATCCTTAGGATATGAAGAGTCTAATGCTAAAAGAAAAAAAACTGGATTAAAGTAGGATGATGCCACAAAGGGTATTATCCACCACTAGCACATATAATTCTAAGGAAAGATAAAATGCTAACCTGAAGGGAAAAAAATATATTAAAACTAGGATGGTGATACGAAGGTTTTTAGGCACCCCTAGCACGTCTAATCCTAAGGTAAGGAAAATCGTAACAAAAAGAAAAAAAAAATTGGATTAAACTAGGATGGTGCCACGAAGGACATTATTCACCACTAGCAAGTCAAATACTAAGGAACGGAAGAATTCTAACCTAAATAAAAATAAAATTATATTAAACTTGTATGGTTCCACGAATGGCATTACACACGAGTAGCATGTCTAATCCTACAAAAAGAAAGAATCATAACCTAAAGGAAAAGAATATTTGATTAAACTAGGATGGTGCCACAAAGGGCATTATCCACCACTAGCACGTCTAATCATAAGAAAATAAATAAACCTAACCTAAAGGAATAGATAACTGGATTAAATTTAGGATGGTGTCACGAAGGACATTATTCCCCACTAGCACTTTTAATCCTAAGGAAAAGAAAAATCATAACCTAAAGAAAAGAAAATGGATTAAACTAAGATAGTGCCACGGAGCGCGTTATCCACCCCTAGCTCGTCTAATCCTAAAGAAAGTAAGAATCTTAACCTAAATGAAAGGAAAACTGTATAAAACTAGGAAGGTGCCATAAAAGGCATTGTCCACCACTAACATGTCAAATCCTAAGAAAATGAAGAATACTAACCTAAATGAAAAAAATAATAAATTAAACTAAAATGATTCCACGAAGGGCATTAAACACCACTAGCATTTCAAAATCCTATGGAAAGGAAGAATCCTAACCCAAATGAAAAGAAAATTAGATTAAAATAGTATTGTGCAACAAAGGGTTTTATCCACCACTACCATATATAATTCTAAGGAAAGATAAAATGCTAACCTAAAGAGAAAGAAAATTGTAATAAAACTAAGATGGTGCTGAAAGTTCATTGTGGATGTTAAGCCCTATGAACTTAGTCCCAAAGCTAATTAAGAAGAGTGGTGAATTGGAAAACCTTAAAACCAAAGATAAAACTCCAACCAAAATCACCACAAACAAAGTGTGGAAGAAAATAATGCGAAAGCGATAATAAGAAAAGAACACACCATATTTATAGTGGTTCGGTCAAACATTGACCTACGTCCACTCCTTGGAGGCACCCTCCAAGTATTGCACTAACACAAGTGTCTCTCCTTTAGCCCCCACAGCTAGGTGGAGAAGCCCTTACAAAATCACTTCCACCTTGCCCGGTGCGGCGGAGTCGCCAGGTCCTTTGACACCAAAGAGATCTTCTTCTTTGGTGAACTTACCTCGAGACATGCCTTGAATCCGATGGTACTAAGGTGCGAGTTTGCCGGAGTAACTGTGTGGATCCCCCATCACACTCCCTTGAGTTCCTCCCCCTCACAGGATCTTCTCCTTCTCAAACTCCACCCTTTCCTCTCACCCTTTCAAGCTCTCTCTTCAAGTCTCCCCAACAAGAACGAAGCTCCAATGGCTACCAAAGACACTTACAAAACTTGCCATGCCATAGCTTAAATAGAAGCTCTCAAAACGAGCTCATTAATGCAAGTTGCCGACATTATCGTCCAGGATGATATGTATATCATCTTGTACAATCAGTACAAATTAAGCTCATTAGCCCGGGACGATATGGGGCGATCAGAAGAAACTTGGTTACATCGTCCTAGCCGATCTCACAATCGTCCTGGACGATTAGTTTAAAACCAGTTCAATCATCCTGATCATCGCCCTAAATAGAGTCTGGCCAATGTAAATTGTCCAGGGTATCGTCCCGGCCGATCCAATTATCATCCCGGCCGATCTGATCGTATCAATCAGCCATTAATTCTTTCCAAAGATACCAAATAATTTTAGGCATAATTGAGTTAGATCATCCTGGACGATTGGTATATCGTCCTGGCCGATTTCCTAAAATACATGATACCTAAATTGATCATGGCGGCTGATTCTTTCTTAATTGATCATATCGTCCTGGCCGATACAAGTATCATCCAGGCCGATTATTATGATGACTGCCTTAATGAGGATGCCCTAATTAGGGTTTTTAATTTTGGATAGATCGTCCCGTCCGATATTACTATCGTCCCGGACGATGTTACCAAAAACAAAAATCATATAGGGAAAAAGAGAATTTCGACCAAGTTACAAAACATCGGGAGCCACACCAAAAACAATAGACTCAAGAAAGGAAAAAGGTACAAATAGACTCAATCCTAGTCTACCCAATCTTAAGCTGGTTCCAAGTTGTAGTCTGATCGTGTGGACCTGAAACATTAGTACAAAAAGGCAATTGTAGAGAAATAAGAAATATTTGCTATCATCAAAATCATAAACCATAGATCCATAACAATCTCCCCCTTTTTGATGATGGCAAAAAAACATTTCAATTTTTAATTTTCAAAAAATAATTTTTTCTCCTAATCTCCCCCTCACTTGAATAACACTTTAAAAAAATAGGGGAGATAAAAATATTTTTGTTGGTTTAAATCTTTGAAAAGAAAACAAAAGAATACAAGGACGTTCTCCCTCTTTGACATTATCAAAAAGAGAGAAGGCACAAAAAATAAAATGAAACAAAAAAAAAACAAAAAACAAAAACGATCCCTGATCTAGAAAAAAAAAGGTATTCTTAAAATGAGAAAGTTACTTCTTGGTTTTAATCATAAATATTAGTAAAAATGGATTGACAACGCATAGTCCAGTAAATGTTAGAAAATCAGAATTTGATAATCCAAACTCAAGTTCTTTAAAAAGGCTCAAAAACTTTTTAATTTAATATCTAAATCAAGAAATAAATTAGAGAAAGAAACAATCATTTTTCAAAAACTCCTTCCATAAAATATATCTAATAGAAGATCAATGCACGAATTGTTGAATCAAGAATCAAGACTTTCAAAGTCAAGTATCGAAAGTATCAAGGGTTTTCTTAAGCTTTTTAAGAAGTACAAGAATGGTAAGCATTAACTTTTTGTGGGCTCATTTTATGCCTCTTGACAATTGGTTGGCGCACTGCGCATCTTTTGATACACTTTGTGTATTCTATATTTTTCAATTTATCGCTTTGCTCATCTTTTATTTTTGGCATCATTGGCCAATTTTTTTAATATGCTCCCTTTCTTAAATCTTAAAAAATAAAGGAAAACCATCTTAGTGACAAAGCGAACTTCTTGATTAAGAAAATTATTAGTTAGATTTAATGACTTGCAAAAGATTCCTATGCGATAAATAAAACGTAGGGAGATAAAAAAAATTTGTTTCAAAAACCAATTTAAAAGATGAAAGAGATTTTAAATCAAAAGTAGGATAACCTCTTTTAAGAAATAGAGATTGAGAGTAAAAACAAATCATGAGTTTCCTTCTTTCAACTGTTTTAGAGAAGTCAAACAAAATTTACCAAAAGATTTCAAGAAAAAATAGGAAGTAAATTTTTCATTTTAGAAAAGTGAGTGTGTGTGTTGGATTAAGGAAAAAAAATACGAATAATAAAAAGAAAAAGTAAAAAGGAGAAAGAAAAACCAAACAAAAAACAAAAAAAAGAAAAACATAAAAAAGCCCATTTAGCCATTATCTCTTTCCTGGTCTAATTCTTCAGAAACCATGTCTGCCCATGAGATTTTGTGTTTTTCATTATTTTCCCAATTAAACTTTAGTTTTGCCTTGCCCTTTTCTTTTGTAGGAAGAATTCTTACATTAGGGCACTCATTCTTCATATGTCCAGGTTTCCTACATCGAAAGAAAATAATGTCATAGAAAATATGGACATCCTTACCACTTTTACCTCTCTTCAACTTTTGCTTATGCTTTGGAGAGCTTTGTGATTTGCTTGACAATTCATTACTATCGTCACCATCTAAGCTTCCTCTTCCCGTATCTTCAGCTTTTAGAACGATCGTTTCACCTGCATCCAAAAGTCTTTGACTCAACCCTTGCTCGTAGGTAATGAGTGAGCCAATCAAATTATCAATAGAATATACATTCAAATCTTTAGATTCACAAATAGCAACAACTTTAGAATCAAATTTATCTAGTAGACATCGAAGAATTTTGTTAACTTTTTCAAAATTTGAAAAATCTTTTCCTAAAGCATGCAATGAGTTTATAATTTAAATGAATCTAGTATACATGTCTAAGATCGTTTCAAAAGGTTTCATGGAAAATAATTCAAAATCATGCATTAACAAATTCAACTTGGATTGCTTGATTTCATTCGTGCCTTCGTATATGGTGTGCAATTTATCCCAAACTTCTTTACCAGTAGTGCACGTGGAAATTAATAAAAAATTATCAGAATTTAAAGCACAGAAAAAACAATTTAAAAACTTTGCATTTAATTGAGCATCCATTCTTTCTTCCTTACTCCATTGATTAAAAGGGATATCAATTTTAATTCAATTTAAAACTCGTGACGGTGAAGAATAACCATTTAAAATCATATGCCACATGCGAAAATCAATTGATTGCAAGAAACATAGACATGCGGGTTTTCCAAAAATCAAAAGGTAGGTTATCGAACAGGGGAGGTCGGGTAATAGAGTACCCTTCCATACTGCTGCGATTCCCAAGGTTAGCCATGGATCAAATTCAAAAAGTTTTCAAACTTAAATTTTTGAATCCCGCTCTGATACCACTTGAAAGTTCGTTGGGGATGTTAAGCCCTATGAACTTAGTCCCAAAGCTAATTAAGAAGAGTGGTGAATTGGAAAACCTTAAAACCAAAGATAAAACTTCAACCAAAATCACCACAAACAAAGTGCGGAAGAAAATAATGCGGAAGCGATAATAAGAAAAGAACACACCATATTTATAGTGGTTCGGTCAAACCTTGACCTACGTCCACTCCTTGGAGGCACCCTCCAAGTATTGCACTAACACAAGTGTCTCTCCTTTAGCCCCCACAGCTAGGCGGAGAAGCCCTTACAAAATCACTTCCACCTTTCCCGGTGCGGCGGAGTCGCCGGGTCCTTTGACACCAAAGAGATCTTCTTCTTTGGTGAACTTACCTCGAGACATGCCTTGAATTCGATGGTACTAAGGTGCGAGTTTGCCGGAGCAATCGTGTGGATCCCCCACCACACTCCCTTGAGTTCCTCCCCCTCACAGGATCTTCTCCCTCTCAAACTCCACCCTTTCCTCTCTCCCTTTCAAGCTCTCTATTCATGTCTCCCCCACAAGAACGAAGCTCCAATGGCTGCCAAAGACACTTACAAAAGTTGCCATGCCATAGCTTAAATAGAAGCTCTCCAAACGAGCTCATTAATGCAAGTTGCCGACATTATCGTCCAGAATGATATGTATATCGTCCTGTATGATCAGTACAAATTAAGCTCATTAGCCCGGGACGATATGGGACGATCAGAAGAAACTTGGTTACATCGTCCTGGCCGATCTCACGATCATCCTAGATGATTAGTTCAAAACCAGTTCAATCGTCCTGATCATCGCCCTGAATAGAGTCTGGCCGATGTAAATTGTCCAGTGAATCGTCCCGGCCGATCCAATTATCGTCCCGGCCGATCTGATCGTATCAATCAGCCATTAATTCTTTCCAAAGATACCAGATCATTTTAGGCATAATTGAGTTAGATCGTCATGGACGATTGGTATATCGTCCTGGCCAATTTCCTAAAATACATGATACCTAAATTGATCATGGCGGCTGATTCTCTCTTAATTGATCATATCATCCTGGCTGATACAAGTATCGTCCAGGCCGATTATTATGACGGCTGCCTTAATGAGGATGCCCTAATTAGGGTTTCTGATTTTGGACAGATCATCCAGGCCGATATTACAATCGTCCCGGACGATGTTACCAAAAACAAAAATCATATAGGGAAAAAGAGAATTTCTACCAAGTTACAAAACATCGGGAGCCACACCAAAAGCAATAGACTCAAAAAAGGAAAAAGGTACAAATAGACTCAATCTTAGTCTACCCAATCTTGAGCTGGTTCCAAGTTGTAGTCTGATCGTGTGGACCTGAAACGTTAGTACAAAAAGGCAATCGTAGAGAAATAAGAAATGTTTGCTATCATCAAAATCATAAACCATAGATCCGTAACAGGTGCTACGAAAGTTTTTAGGCACCACAAGCACGTCTAATCCTGCGGTAAGAAAAATCCTAATCTAAAAGAAAAAAAAAAGGATTAAAATAGGATGGTGCCACGGAAGGTATTATCCACCAATAGCACGTCTAACCCTATAAAAAAGAAGAATCCTATCCTAAAGAAAAATAATATTGGATTAAACTAGGATGGTGCGACAAAGGACATTATCCACCATTATCATTTCGAATCGTAAGAAAAGAAAAAATCATAACATAAAGGAAAAGATAACTAGATTAAAGCTAGGATGATGCCACGAAGGACATTATCTCGCACTAGCACTTTAAATCCTAAGGAAAAGGAAAATCCTAACCTAAAGGAAAAAATGAATTAAACTAGGATAGTGCCACGAAGCACGTTATCCACCCCTAGCTCGTCTAATATTAAGGAAAGTAAGAATCCTAACATATACGAAACAAAATTGAATTAAACTAGGATGGTATTAGGAAGAGCATTATCCACCACTAACATGTCAAATCCTAAGGAAATGAAGAATCCTAACATAAATGAAAAACAAAAAATTATATTAAACTAAAATAGTTCCACGAAGGCCATTTTTTACCACTAGCATATCAAATCCTATGGAAAGTAAGAATCCTAACCTAAACGAAAAGAAAATAAGATTAAAGTAGTATGGTGCCATGAAAGGCGTTGTACATGACAAACTGGTCTAATCCTATGAGAATTAATTATCCTAAGCTAAAGGAAAAAAGAAAATTGGATTAAACTAGAAAGGTTCAACAAATGACGTTATCCACGACTCACACGTCTAATTCTAAGGAAATGAAGAATCCTAACATGAAGGATAAGAAGCTAGATTAAAACTAAGATCGTTCCACGAAGGGCGTTATCCACCAATAGCACTTTAAATCCTAAGGAATGAAAAAATCCTAACCTAAAAGAACCAAAAGCTAGATTAAACTAGGATGGTGCCATGTAGGACGTTATCGACCGCTTGCACGTCTAATCATATGGAAAGGAAAAATCCTAACAAAAAGGAAAAGAAAACTTGATTAAACTAGGATGGTGCCACAATGGATGTTATCCACCACTAGCACGTCATATCGTAAGGAAGAATTCTAACCTAAAAGAAATGAAAACTAGATTAAACCAAGATGGTGCCACGAAGGGTGTTGTCCTCCACAAGCGCGTCTAATCCTAGGGAAAGAAAGAATGCTAACTTAAAGAAAAAGAAAACTTGATAAAACTACGATGGTGCAACGAAGGGTATTATTCACCCATAGCATGTCAAATTTTAAGGAAAGAAAAAATGTTAACCTAAATGAAAATAGAATTGGATTATAGTAGAATGATGTCATTAAGGACGTGGTACACCACTAGTATGTCTAATCCTAAGGAAATGAAGAATGCTAACCTAAAAGAAAAGAAAACAGAATTAAATTAGAATGGTATCAGTAAGGGCATTGTCCACTCCTACTACGTCTAATCCTATGAAAAGAAAGAATCCTAACCTAAACGAAAAGAAAACTAGATTAAATTAGGATGGTGCCACGAAAGGTGTTATTCACCACTACCACGTCTAATTCTATGGAAAGAAAGAATGCTATCCTGAAGGAAATGAAAACTGTATTAAACTTAGATGGTGCCCCAAAGGGCGATGTCCACCACTAGCACATCTAATTTTACGGAAAGGAAGAATCATAACCTAAACGAAAAGAATATTGGATTAAACAAGGATGGTGACACGAAAGGTATTGTCCACAACTAGTATGTCTAATCCTAAGGAAATGAAGAATCATAACCTAAAGGAAAATAAAACTAGATTAAAAAAGGATGGTGCCATAAGAGCGTTATCCACCACTACCATGCCTAATCATAAGGAATGAAAGAATTTTAACCTAAAGGAAAAAAAGAAAATATGATTAAACTAGGATAATGCCACAAAGGGTATTATTCACCACTAACATGTCTAATCCAAAGGAAAAGAAAAATTCTAACCAAAAGGAAAAGAAAACAAGATTAAACAAGTATGATACCTCAAAGGGTGTTGTACATAACTAGCACTTCTAATCCTACAGAAAGAAAGAATCCAAACCTAAAGGAAAAGAAAACTTGATTAAAGTAGGATGTTACCCCGAAAGGGATTATCTGTCACTTCCAAGTTTAATCCTAAGGAAAGAAGCCTAACCAAAAGAAATTAAAAACTGGATTAAATTAGTATCGTGCCAAGAAGGGCATTGTACACGACTAGCACCCCTAATCTTATAGAAATGAAGAATCCTAAACTAAAGGAAAAGAAAATTAGATTAAACTGGGATGGTGCCACGAAGGGTGTTAACCACCACTAATACGTTTATAATAAGAAAATTAATAATCCAAACCTAAAGAAAAAGAAAAGTTGATTAAACTAGGATGACGGCCAGAAAGTGCGTTATCTACCACCTACATATCTAATCCTAAGAAAAGAAAAATCCTAACCTAATAGAAAAAAAATAATTAAATTAGGATGATGTTATAAAGGGTGTTATTTTCTAGTAGCATGTCTAATCCTAATTAAAACAAGAATTCTAACCTAAAAGAAAAGAAAATTGAATTAAACTAGGATGGTGCCACAATTGACATTGTCCACCACTATCACAACTAATACTAAGGTAAGGAAGAATCTAACCTTAAGGAAAAGAAAATTGGATTAAATTGGGATGGTGCCTTGAAGAACGTTATATACTACTAACACGTCTAATCCTCAGGAAAAAAGAATCTGAACCAAAAGGATAATAAAAACTAGATTAAACTAGTATGGTGCCTCACGATTAATCCTACAAAAAGAAAGAATACTAATCTAAAGGAAAAGAAAACTGTTTTAAACTAGGATGGTGCCATGAAGGGTTTTTTTCACCACTAAGACAACTAATCATAAGGAAATGAAGAATCCAAACCTAGAGGAATACAAAATAAGATTAAACTAGGTAGTGACACAGTGGGTGTTATCCCCCACTAGCACGTCTAATCCTAAGGAAAGGAAGAATGCTAACCTAAAGAAAAAAAGAAAATTGAATTAAAAGTAGGATGGTGCCATGAAGGAAGTTATCCACCACCGGTACATCTAAAATCCTAAGTAAAAGAAAATCCTAACCCAATGAAAAAAAAAATGATTAAATTAAGATGGAGCTACGAAGAGCGTTATCCTCCAATAGCACATCTAATCCTTAAAAAAGGAAGAATCTTAACCTAATGGAAAAAAAGTTGATTAAACCAGGATGGTGCCCTGAAGAACGTTGTCTGCTAGGAGCATGTCTAATCCTATGGAAAGGAAGAATCATAACATAAAGAAAAAGAAAACTGATTTAAACTAATGGTCCCACAAAGAGTGTTATTAACATTCTTCATATCATAATAAATAGATGTATAAGTGTTGGATAAACTAGGATAGTGTCATGAAAGGCGTTTTCCACCACAAGCATGTCTAATCTTATGGAAAGGAAAAATCCTAAACTAATGGAAAAGAAAATTAGATTGAAGTAGGATCATGCCACGAAGTGAGTTATCCACCACTAGCATAACTAATCCTAAGGAAGGAAAAAATCCTAACTTAAAAGAAAAAGAAAACTAGATTAAACTAAAACGTTGCTAGAAAGGGCATTTTCTACCACTATCACATCTTGATGCTATCAAGGATTTCTGTACTTTTCTTTTATTTGAACAATAGTATATTTTGTTTTCTATTTTATTTTCTTTTCTTTTTTAGCTATCCAATGATGGGAAAGCATCCAATGATCATGGTAGATTGTGTATATGGCTTAGTAGACCTTTGGTTTGCTAGCTCGATTGGTCCCTGGCTGTTGATGGTTCACGGGTTGGCTGTTTTGGAGCATTCAGTATTGAGCTTGTGGTGCAATAAAAAAATATAGGGACCCTATATTTTTTTATCACAAAAATAAAGACGGACTTCTACCGATGAAAATGACTAAAGATGAGAAAAGAGATGAACTTTAATATTATAAAATTAAGACTTACAAACTTTGACTCAAACAACTCAAACAAGACACCCTAAAGTTGCTACACTTACAGAAGAAGGATACAAGTGGAGTGGCACTTGCGAAGAGATGAAAGAGGTTAGAAACCTGAGAAGAAAGGTTGGAAAGAGCCCACAGGATTTCCAGAGGGGATGAGAAAGAAGGGTGGAAAGAGCCCGCGGGATTTCCAAGCAACCCGCAGGTTAACAGATTTTTTCCAAAAATCAAATATCATTCACTAACTTCAAACATTACAATTCCCCCATATTTATAGGTATGAAAGGGAATATGAAAAGACACCATACATAAATATAACATACAAAACTAAGCATTAAAAAGCATAGGAATCTTCCCCCCATGCTCACGGAAATCAGCTAAATCCAAGAACCAAAGCAGCCACCGCGGGAAACAAGGAGGCCGAGCGGAACCGAGGAGCCACGGCCACGTGAAACACCCCGTGCTCGGAAGACCAGCAGCCAGCCGGAATCCCAAGTTGCAAAAGCACTTAAAAACATTAAAAACCATGGTGGAAACTAAGGAGCCACCATGGGAAAAGCAAACAACTTCT
This sequence comes from Dendrobium nobile, assembly GCA_022539455.1. Lineage (NCBI taxonomy): Eukaryota > Viridiplantae > Streptophyta > Magnoliopsida > Asparagales > Orchidaceae > Dendrobium > Dendrobium nobile. Next base: position 28,823,939 of record CM039734.1, read on the forward strand.
TGGGATTCCAAAAGCCCTTTTTGGAAACCCAAGAGACAACTTTAAGACATTAAAACTATAATAAAAATGCATTAAATAAAAAGTAAGATAATAAATGATCTAAAATGTTAGCTCATAATGAGCTAACCCTTAGTTCAATAAATGAACTAAAGTCCAGCTCATAAATGAACTAAAAGTTCAGCTCAAATATGATAAACTACTACACTCAAGGGAAGCCAAAATAAAATTTATTTTGGACTAGCGTTGACCCCCCCCCCCCCCCCCCCCCCTTTGTCTACATTAGACTCCCCTTCTTGCGAATTCAGCTCCGGATGAATTATCTGATGTTGATTCCTTTGAGGCGGTGCATATTGATCATCAAGCTTCTTGAGTTTTTCACCAAACCTTTTCAAAATTTCTTCTTGCTCTTTTTCAAATTGCTGTTGCAGATACCTTTTGTACTTCTCAAATTTTTTATCACATAGGAACATGTGATATTGCAGTCTGTAGAGTCTATCTTGAAGTGGATCCGTTGAGTCACCTTCTGTAGGAATCCATCAGTCCAATGGGAGTGGGACATCAGGATTATGTTGATCCGTTTCTTCCATGAATGAAGCCATATTTTTGGTATTTTCCATTTTTTGACTCAATAAAAAAATTTACAAGACTCAATCTACAACTTAAGACACAAAATAAGACTCTTTGACAAACTCGACAAACTCTGACTTGACAACTCCAACTAAACTTTAACAAACTACAAATTGACAAACAACCTAGAACTTCCTAACTTGCTCTGATACCAAATTGGTGCAATCAAAAAATATAGGGACCCTATATTTTTTGATCACAAAAATAACGACAGACTTCTACCGATGAAAATGACTAAAGACAAGAAAAGAGACGAACTTTAATATTATAAAATTAAGACTTACAAACTTTGACTGAAACGACTCAAACAAGACACCCTAAAGTTGATGTACTTAGAGAAGAAGGATACAGGTGGAGTGGCACTTACGAAGAGACGAAAGAGGTTAGAAGCCCGAGAAGAAAGGTTGGAAAGAGCCCGCAGGATTTCCGGAGGGGATGAGAAAGAAGGGTGGAAAGAGCCCGCAGGATTTCCAAGCAACCCGCAGGTTAACAGATTTTTTCCAAAAAACAAATATCATTCACTAACTTCAAACATTACAATTCCCCCATACTTATAGGTATGAAAGGGAATATGAAAAGACACCATACAAAAATATAACATATAAAACTAAGCATTAAAAAGCATAGGAATCTTCCCCCCATGCTCACGGAAATCAGCTAAATCCAAGAACCGAAGCAGCCACCGCGGGAAACAAGGAGGCCGAGCGGAACCGAGGAGCCACGGCCACGGGAAACACCCCGTGCTCGGAAGACCAGCAGCCGGCCGGAATCCCAAGTTGCAAAAGCACTTAAAAACATTAAAAATCATGGTGGAAACTAAGGAACCACCATGGGAAAAGCAAACAACTTCTTGGGATTCCAAAAGCCCTTTTTGGAAACCCAAGAGACAACTTTAAGACATTAAAACTATAATAAAAATGCATTAAATAAAAAGTAAGATAATAAATGATCTAAAATGTTAGCTCATAATGAGCTAACCCTTAGTTCAATAAATGAACTAAAGTCCAGCTCATAAATGAACTAAAAGTTCAGCTCAAACATGATAAACTACTATACTCAAGGGAAGCCAAAATAAGATTTATCTTGGACTAGTGTTGACCCCCCCCCCCCCCCCCCCCCCCCACCCCCCCCCCCCCCCCCCCCCCCCCCCCCCCCCCCCCCCCCCCCCTTTGTCTACATCAGACTCCCCTTCTTGCGAATTCAGCTCCTGATGAATTATCTGATGTTGATTCCTTTGAGGCGGTGCATACTGATCATCAAGCTTCTTGAGTTTTTCACCAAACCTTTTCAAAATTTCTTCTTGCTCTTTTTCAAATTGCTGTTGCAGATACCTTTTGTACTTCTCAAATTTTTTATCACATAGGAACATGTGATATTGCAGTCTGTAGAGTCTATCTTGAAGTGGATCCGTTGAGTCACCTTCTGTAGGAATCCATCAGTCCAATGGGAGTGGGACATCAGGATTATGTTGATCCGTTTCTTCCATGAATGAAGCCATATTTTTGGTATTTTCCATTTTTTGACTCAATAAAAAAATTTACAAGACTCAATCTACAACTTAAGACACAAAATAAGACTCTTTGACAAACTCGACAAACTCTGACTTGACAACTCCAACTAAACTTTAACAAACTACAAATTGACAAACAACCTAGAACTTCCTAACTTGCTCTGATACCAAATTGGTGCAATCAAAAAATATAGGGACCCTATATTTTTTGATCCCAAAAATAACGACGGACTTCTACCGATGAAAATGACTAAAGACAAGAAAAGAGACGAACTTTAATATTATAAAATTAAGACTTACAAACTTTGACTGAAACGACTCAAACAAGACACCCTAAAGTTGCTGTACTTAGAGAAGAAGGATACAGGTGGAGTGGCACTTACGAAGAGACGAAAGAGGTTAGAAGCCTGAGAAGAAAGGTTGGAAAGAGCCCGCAGGATTTCCGGAGGGGATGAGAAAGAAGGGTGGAAAGAGCCCGCAGGATTTCCAAGCAACCCGCAGGTTAACAGATTTTTTCCAAAAATTAAATATCATTCACTAACTTCAAACATTACAATTCCCCCATATTTATAGGTATGAAAGGCAATATGAAAAGACACCATACATAAATATAACATATAAAACTAAGCATTAAAAAGCATAGGAATCTTCCCCCCATGCTCACGAAAATCAGCCCAATCCAAGAACCGAAGCAGCCACCGCGAGAAACAAGGAGGCTGAGCGGAACCGAGGAGCCACGGCCACGAGAAACACCCCAGGCTCGGAAGACCAGCAGCCGGCCGGAATTCCAAGGGGCAAAAGCACTTAAAAATATTAAAAATCATGATGGAAACCAAGGAGCCACCATGGGAAAAGCAAACAACTTCTTGGGATTCCAAAACCCTTTAGTTCATTTATTGAAGTAAGGGTTAGCTCATTATGAGCTAACATTTTAGATCATTTATTATCTTACTTTTTATTTAATGCATTTTATTATAATTTTAATGTCATAAAGTTGTCTCTTCAGCTCATAAATGAACTAAAAGTTCAGCACAAATATGATAAACTACTAGACTCAAGGGAAGCCAAAATATGATTTATTTTGGACTAGTGTTGACCCCCCCCCTTCGTCTACATCAGCTTGTTCTCTAAGTTGCTTGAGCTGAAGTTTAGGAGCTACTTTGCCTAACATTCCTCATTATAGGATGAGTCCAATTAAGCATGCTGAACTTTTTAAACAAGTATCTGAATTGTTAAAAAAGGGTTTGATTCAAGAAAATTTGAGTTCTTGTGTTGTGCCTGCTTTACTTACTCCTAAAAAAGATGGAACTTGGAGAATGTGCGTAGATAGCCGAGCTATAAACAAAATAACCATCAAATACCGATTTCTAATTCCTAGACTGGATGACATGCTGGATATGTTAAGTGGTGCAAAAATTTTCTCAAAAATTGATTTGAAAAGTGGGTATCATCAAATAAGAATTAGACTAGGAGATGAATGGAAAACTGTTTTTAAAACCAAAGAGGGTTTATATGAATAGCTTCTAATGCCTTTTGGTTTGTCTAACGCTCTGAGTACTTTCATGCGAACAATGAATCATGTTTTATGATCTTTTATTGGGAAGTTTTTGGTTTTATATTTTGATGATATTCTGATTGATAACATTCATCCATCTGAACACCTTTTTCATGTTAAAGAGATTCTGAAAACTTTGAGAGAACAGAAGCTGTACATCAATTAAAAAAAAAGCTCTTTTATGACTTCGAGTTTGACATTTTTGGGTTACATTATATCTGCTAAAGGAATCAAATTAGATCCTGTGAAAATCGAGGCAATAAGAAGTTGGCCTGTTTCTAAGAATATCAGAGAGATAAGAGGGTTTCATGGGTTAGCATCTTTTTATCGTCGATTCGTTAAGAACTTCAGTACTGCTATTGCTCCTATTACTAATTGTTTTAAAAAAGGGATTTTTAGGTGGACACTTGAGATTATTAAAACAAAAATGAGTCAAGCTCCCATTCTTAAATTGCCAAATTTTGAGATCATTTTTGAAATTGATTGCGATGCCTCTCATATTGGTATTGGTGCAATGCTTAGTCAAAAAGAAAAACATGTTGCTTACTTTAGTGAAAAACTGAATGAGTCTAAGTCTAAGTATTCTACTTATAATTTGGAGTTCTATGCTATTGTGCAAGCTTTAAACTTCTGGAGATGTTACTTGGTTCAAAGAGAATTTATTTTAAATACTGATCATGAAGCACTTCGTTTTTTGGACACAAATGCATACCTCTTGGATCTACCTATTACTGTTGACACTTTTAAAAAGTTAAGTCGAAAGGAATTTGGCCCTTTTCGTGTGATTAAAAAATTAGGTGTTAATGCCTATGTGCTAGATTTACCAAATACTATTGGCACTTCACCTGTTTTTAATGTTTCTGACCTGTCTTTGTATGAAGGAGATTCTGACAATTTTGTAGATATTGAAACTTTACCACTCTCTACTCCTTTGGTAAAGTCTGAAGATCAAATCGAAGATGTTATTGATGTGAAAGCTATTAAGACAAGGCATGGAGAGCATAAAAAGTTCCTGGTCAAATGGAACCATCGACCATTGACTGACTGTACCTGGATTGATGCTGCTGGTCTAAAAAAGAAAAACTTGGAGCTTTATGAACGAGTTGCTGATACGTTCTCATCAGAAGATTAGAATTTTCCACCAGGGGAGAATTGATGCTATCAAGGATTTCTGTATTTTTCTTTTATTTGAACAATAGTATATTTTGTTTTCTATTTTATTTTCTTTTCTTTTTTAGCTATCTTATGATGGGAAACCATCCAATGATCATGGTAGATTGTGCATATGGCTTAGTAAACCTTTGGTTTGCTGGCTCGATTGGTCCCTGGCTGCTGATGGTTCACGGGTTGGCTGTTTTGGAGCATTCGGTATTAAGCTTGTTCTCTAAGTTGCTTGAGCTGAAGTTTAGTAGCTCATTAATATCCAAAAAGGAACCTCGTTAAGAAGAGTTTACTTTTGGAGTGGCCTTGTCCTTTCCCCTTCTCCTTTTCTTCTTGTCTCTTGGAAAACCGTGGCTTGCTCTTTATTGGTGGCTGAATTCAATGCATTAGAATTTATATTAGAGTGCTTTTTCCCTTGGGAGTCCAACAGGCAGCTGTTTTTCCGAACTGAGATGTATTTTCCCGTGGCTGTGTTGCTTTGATTTCTCGGCCTGCTTGCTTACCGTGATGCTGGCTCCTTGGTTCCGTGAATTGCTGGGCTGATTTCCGAAATTGCATTGGGAAATCTATGAAAAATAATGCTTGGGTGTTGTGAACATAAACTTAGGTGGCTTTTGGCAGTCCTCTATTATGCCTATAAATATGAGATGATGTTGTGAAGGAAGGGGAGTTGATATTTGTGATCATATTTGCTATTAACCTGCGGGTTTATTCGGAAATCCTGCGGGCTCTTTCCACCCTTCTTTTCTCATCCCCTCCGGAAATCCTGCGGGCTCTTTACAACCTTTCTTCTCGGGCTTCTAACCTCTTTCGTCTCTCCGCAAGTGCCACTCCATCTGTATCCTTCTTCTTAAACAGTGAAGCAACTTTAGGGTGTCGTATCTTGGTTGATTTGGAAGCATTTGGGACAGTCTTGAAGTGGTGGACCATCGGTTTGCTAGTCTTATGCACTTTTCTTATTTAATCTACTATTCGATGCATGTGAGGAACCTGCTCTGACGGCTGTCTGAGTATAGCGTTTTTTTTATTTCTTTAAAATCTCCTAGCTTGTTCTGTTTGTCAAGTTTTAGTTGCCTGCTTTTATTTTAATAAAGTTTGTTTTAAGTTCTATCCATTGCGTCAAATTCTTCTTGTGTGTCTACATCACATCTAATCTTAAGGCAAGGAAGTATCATAACCTAATTGGAAAGAAAATTTGGTTAAGCTTGTATGGTGCCATATAGGGTGTTGTACTTGACCAGAATGTCTAATCCTACGAAAATGATGAATTCTAATTTAAAAAAAAAATTGGATTAAACTAGGATAGTGCCACGAAGGGCATTATCCACTACTAGCACATCTAATCTTAAGAAAAAGAAGAATTTGAACTAAAAGGAAAGGAAAACTGGATTAAACTAGGATTGTGCCACGATGGGCGTTGTCCACCACTAACTCGTCTAATCCTAAGGAAAGGAAGAATCCTAACCTAATGGTAATGAATACAAAATTAAAACAAGGATGGTGCCTAGGATATTATCCTCCACCAGCACTTTTAATCCCACAAAAAGGTAAAATCCTAACAAAAATTAAAAAAAAAAACTAGATTAAATTAGGATGGTGCCACGAAAGGCATTATCCATCACAAACACATCTAATCATGTGGAAAAAAGAATCTTGACCTAATGGAAAAGAAAAATGAAATAAACTAGGATAGTATTACGAAGGGTATTATCCACTACTAGCATGTTATATCCTAAGGAAAGAAAGAATCCTAACCTACATTAAATAAAAACTGACTTAAAACTAGGATTGTTCCACAAAGAGCATTATCAACCACAAGTACGTCTAATTTTAAGGAAAGAAAAGTCCTAACCTAAAGGAAACGAAAATTGGATTAAGTTAAGATGGTGCGGCAACGGGTATTATTCACCACTAGCACGTCATAATCTAAGGAAAAGAAGAATAATAACCTAAAGGAAATGATAACTAGGTTAAACTATGATGAGGCCACAAAGGGCATTATCTACCTCTAGCTCGTTTAATCCTAAGGAAGAATCCTAGGTGAAAGGAAAATAAACTGGATAAAACTAGGATGGTTCCACGAAGGGTGTTATCCACCACTTACATGTATAATCCTTAGGGAAGGAGGAATACTAACCAAAACTAAAAGAAAACTTGATTAAATTAGGATGGTGCCATGATGAGAATTATTCACCACTACCAAGTCAAATTTTAAGGAAAGAAATAAGGCTAACCTAAAGGAAAAGAAAACTAAATTAAACCTAGGATGGTTCCACAAAGAGTATGATCATCCACTAGCACGTTTAATCTTAAGAAAATGAAAAATCTAAACCTAAAGTTAAAAAAAATGGATTAAATTAGGATGGTGCCACGAAGGGTGTTGCCCACCTTAAAACGTCTACTCCTACGGAAACGTAGAATCTTAACCTACAGAAAAAAAAATTGGATTAAAGTAGAATGGTGCCACGAATGACGTTGTGCACGACTTGAACATCTAAACCTTAGGAAAGGAAAAATGTTAACCTAAAGGAAAAGAAAACTGGATTAAACTAAGATGTTACCACGCAAAGCATTATCCACCACTATCACGTATAATTCTAAGGAAAGATAGAATGCTAACCTAAAAGAAAAGAAAATTATATTAAACTAGGATGGTGCTACAAAGGTTTTTAGGCACCACTGACATGTCTAATCCTGAGGTAAGGAAAATTCTAACCTAAAAGAAAAGAAAACTAGATTAAACTAGGATGGTGCCACAAAGGACATTATCCATCACTTGCACTTCTAAAACTAAGGAACGGAAGAATCCTACCAAATGAAAACATTTTAGAAACTCATGCAATATTTCGATCAATAATTTGTAATTATTTATATGATATTTATATTTGCCAAACTCTTCTTTACATAAGGTTTCATCCACCAATTGCTATCTATCTTCTAAGTGCTGAGCAAATTAATTAAAGCATGGCTTTGGCACTTGGGAATACAACTTTTCCCTATTCAAGCAATAAGCAGATGCTAGAGTTTGTTGTAAATCTCTTGGCTTAAATGCAGTAGGTTGGTTTTTTCCTTTACTAAGCGCGTGCAAAGCTTATGATTTGCCCGAAGAAGGTGGGAAAATGGAAATGATCTCTATGTAGATAAGGACTGGAAAATATCATCCATGCTTGGTCAAATCAGCTTCCCTTCCCATTTCTATTTAATGCGGCCACTTTGTTTTGTCGGTAAGAAATCCATCTCTTCATTAAATTTCAGAACAATAGGAAAAAGAAATCTATGGAAAATGATAATGATGATATATTGTTAAAGGTGAACATCATGTTCATGTATGTTTATTTATATATGTAAGTTAACTTTTTCCTTAATAAAGATTTCAATATAAAAAAAGTAGAAGAACGTGAAAAACACAATATAAGTAAAATTAAAAATACAATTAGAATTCAATCTCAATATGATTTAGTCTAAACAAGAAGAGAGTCAACTTCAGGTATGAATGAATTCAAACATAAAAAACAAATAAATATACCAATTTAAGAAATCAACACTTAATTCCTTTTAAACATCACTTGCAGTGAAGGCTCCATTTTTTCATCTACCATAAGAATGCAAATACCTTGTTGATCAATACCTCGGCGGCCTGCCGACCACTCATTGAATGATCCTCCCCACTGGATACCATCTAAATTTATCCCCATCAAATTTAGAAAGTTGGTGAAACACTACATTTTTGCAGGCATATTCAAGCCTATACTGAATGTCTTTGTAGCAAACAAACACTAAAGTGAAATTATAATCACCCATCAATATCATCAGAGGTCCTGAAGAATCAAGTTTTGAGAACTTTTTACTTCCGGGAAATAATTCTTCGTTGGAGTCATTTATCAACTTATAAAACTTGTGCAACATCCGAATTTGGTTTTTTGATCTTGTTTCATCTATAGTATTCTTTCAAACACAAATGCATCATTTAATAGCCCTTCCATGTCATGATTAACATCAATCAACAATGAACTGAATGAGATCCAATGTCATTTAAACTAAATGAAGTTCCTCCATGAGCAGTCCAATAGTAATATCCAGTTCAGAATCCTCTCCAAAGAAAAATGAGCTTCAACATCTCTTGTCCTACAAATGCCATTTCCACAATCTCTACATGGGCATAGTATCATACCACTTGAACTTCCATTACTGAATGCAAATTTAGAAAGTCTTAACTCCTTTTAAAAATTGATTACTCCTTGAACAATACACCAACTTCTATCCATTTCCATATCAAGAACCTTCATAAACAAAGGAGAAATGAATATAAGAAATCATGAGAACTAGTAGATGCATATTAAAGGTTTGAAGTACACTCTTGGTTTGAATTATAAATAAACAAGTGATTAAAGTAAAAAATCTTCATACATAAATAAAATCTTATATGATACCATTGGTAGTAAATTTTGGCAAATTGATTTTTGGAGTTAATTTTATTTTGAGTGAGAGGAAGTAAAAAATGGAGAATATTTGAGGGGACTAGAGTAGAAGTTGCACTACAGGGCTGAGAGAGAAATAATAACATTGCACTCTTCTCGCTTGTAAACGAACAACTTTGTTTGTGGAAAAAGTTGGAGATGGTGGTCTCTAAAAAGTCTAAAAATAAATTCTTATCCTATTTCTCACCAAAACTTATGAACTGTTGATGCACTATCCACCGATCACTAGTGTCTTGGGTTCTTTTAAACTTCGAGTCTCCATTACTTCCATTTTTCTTTGCATTAGGTGTATTAGCACTAAATTAAGACATTCTATTAAAAATATCAAGTTTTAGTCAAATGAAATTCTCAAATCTATTTAAATGCAGTGATTTCTCCCACATCTTCTGTTCTCACTATTTCTGATTTCTTTGCATGTCAGTTACATGATTACATTCCTTGATAAGGTGAAGCTATCCTATATACACTGCAAAGCTATCCATATTAGCGAATTATTTAAATTCCTCTTTAATTTATAACTTCTATTCACCTTTAGTTTTGTTGGAAAGTGATTGAATTTAATTGATCAGTTAAATAATATTTTCTTTCTTTCCATCAAATTTCAATGGACTTAGAAACTTCATCACCCATAATTTTCTTGTCTAAGCCAAACACTTGTAATCTGAAATTGATTTTAACCATTAATGTTTCATTAAAAAAATAGTTATTTTACGAATAAATTGTTTTTAGACATAAATAGCATGGTTGTGCATTATTGGTACATTTAAACCTATGCCATATATTGCATCTGGATTTAAAACCTTAGACCCAAAACATCCCACATCACATGTGTTTTAGATATAAACCAAAAAAAGAAGATGGGATGGGCATCAAGAAACAAAGAAAGGCGTAATACGATATCTAGCATGGGCCAATGATAATAAATACTCTTTGAAATCTAATAGGAATCCAATGTGGAACAGTACACAACAATAAATTTAGGGAAAAAATGAGTAAAATCAAACTATAATCACCCTTAAACTACTTAACAAAAGATCGAAAATGAGCTAGATCTGAGATTCAATTCAACAACTCAACATCGCTTGCTCTTTCATTGAAGATAGAAATAAAAAAAAACTGAAGAGCGCGGGAATGAAAAAATATTAAATAATAGAAATTAGGGAATTGAAAAAAAGGAGAAAATATTTTAGATTTTTTTTAAATTTTAAAATTAAATCAATGAATTTTCATTTTTTATATATAATATATATTATATATTTTTTACAATAAAAAACCCAATGAGCTAATCTAAGTCTATGTTGGCTCAAACTTGATTGTTTTATTTGTTGAAAATGACTAAAGACAATTTATTAACCTCACTGAGCTGATTCTTCCAAATTACACCCTTGTTTGTCTATTGAATAACATTTAAGTTAAAGTTAAAGTTCTACCGAAAAAAAAAAAACTTCAAAACAAAAAACATGAGTGGATAAAAATTGAGATCACGTACCTATTTCTCTTTCAAAAAGTTGGAAGGCCGAAAAGACCTGTTCTACTTTTTGTGGTATTTTGTAGATGAAGTGCCACCTTCTAATTGATAGACCTTTGCATTTTCGCTGCTCATTAGCATTTCTTGGCCTGCCGGTTCAATCCACCTTCCAATGTTAGCACAAACTAGCACAAGTGCCTATATATTTTTTATTGAAGTTTCCTGGAGTTTATTCATAACTTTTTCTAGACTCCACATGATTAAAAAAAAAAATGTGTTTCTCCAGCTTGGGCTTGCTCTATTTTTTTACTCAACCATTCCCCTCCAACCCCTCTTGATATATCCTTTCAAAGTTGAACCAATGGCGCCGCTATTAATTCATCACTTCACCCCATCCATTTCCTAACTCCTCCTCTCAGTTCTCTTCTACTAGAGGTGTTTCTTCACCGCTTTAATGAGTTTGATAAGTCCTATTTACATTTTGCTTCTTCTTTTAGCTTCGACAAATGCTCTGGTCTACCTTTGATTGGCATTAAGTGCATTCTACTTATAGAAAATTATGTGAGATTTTATCTAAAGAATATATTTCAATCTTGCTAAATAACTTAATTAATCCTTAATAGAAAAACTTCTTATGATAGACCTAGGGTGGTTGATCCTAGACTTTTTTTCTAGATCTTATATATCTGGCAATACATATCTAGTCATTTAAAGTCCATCATATTCAATTAGCTTGCAGATGAAAAGACCATACATTAATATCTAGGTAGTGTTTTAGTGTTATTAGTTTTCACATGCATCTACTAAATGAACCTCCACTTTTGATGTTAAAAAAAAGACTCATATTCCATTTGGATTTCCTTCCGAAATATTAAGTTCAAATTGAGTAATCACCAATTCTTTATTCCTTAGACAAGATTTGATAAACTTTGAAAGTTTTTCATGCTTCACATTTCTAGGGTAATGTGAAAGTGACGCTACTTAAATACTTTGAAAAGAGAATTCAATAGTCATAAAACAATGGCTACTAGAAAATTGCACTATTTAAGAATTACGTCTTTATTATATACCTAAAAAAAATGATAAATAAATATTAACATAAAATGCACAATATATGAAGTGAAATCAAAATATCCACAATAATAAGACAACATAATACAACAATATACGAGTCTGTCGGGGATCCAAGGGGGCACTGCCCCCTAACGGGGTTTGACCCGTATAATCATTCCCAAAGACCACATTTTTGAATTGCTATTTTTTTAGTTAAAAAATTTAGAAAAAAAGCATCTGTGATTAAAGCAATCCCTCATGTAAATGTCACGCATTTTATTATGAAATTGTTAGCATATTTATCTGGGTGAAATATTCATTTTTTCCTTAAAACCACTTACCTGTGTGTGCATTGACTGGTATGTGCACCCCTTGGCACGTATAATTTTGTATGTTATTTGGGAAAATTCATTTTTTCCTCAAAAACTAAAAAACTTCCTGTGTGCTGCCATTCACTGTATGTCATCCTTGCACATATAATTGTTGTATGTTATGTTCAGTTGAGCTGTTATTTGTTGATTCTCTATGCCCCTGTTTAAGCAAGAGTGATGGAACAATGGAGGAAGGACTAGAGCATGCTATTAGTTCATTACAACGACATGCATATTCCATTGTTGTGCTACACAAATTAGGAGTATTGCAAATCACAAATTTAAGCGTATCATGATACTCTTATCAAATTATATTATGAGAAATTTTTTTGACATGTGTCTGCTATATGATCATTTATAGTAAAACTATTTCCTAGTATATTAATATAAACGGTTGATCTTCCTATGCCCGGTAATCCAGTTTGCATGCTTGCTATAAATTAAGACTTATATTGTGTCGCATTGCAACATGGAGGAGGTTTTACATACCTGATTAGATTTCAAGTATTTTGCTGATAGTATGCGATATGGCTTCGGCTAAAACATTAAAAATTTAGATCTTTTTAAAGCTACTATGAAATTTCTTTTTCTCAAACTGGAATGGTTCAAAATGTTCTGACAGCAAGTTTATTTCTTTTAAATTTAAACTATGTTAACTTTTATTATCCTGCCATATATTGCAATTTAATTGTCGACATCTTTAACAGCTTTATTTAAGCATGTTGAGATAGGCATGGAAAACACCGGATATAGTTTATTTTTGCTTTCCTTAAAGAAAAGGTACAACCTTGTAACGAATTATAGTGTTATCTTGTCTTGTCAGTCTTTTTTCTTTATTTTCTTATGCTAAAAATTGCCCAGGTGTAAGAGTGAGTAATGATGATCTTAGCGAGGTGGGTCACTTGGTTTCATAAGAGTGATAATGATGACCTAAAACATGTCATTTAATTATGATATCTAATGCACCATTCTCAGTCTCTTACTAAAAATATCTACTTGTGTGATCATCCGAAAAACATAAAAGATTATGGATGTTAATAGCAAACACAAAAGCACAAACAAAGGAAAAAAAAGATTCTCCCCCAAAAAGATATACTAGAACAACGTAGATGTAAAACTAGTATGGTAAATAATTAAAGCTATGATTGGAATATGGAGATGTCTACAGAATGACAATCAGAAAAAGACTTAAAAACTTTTATCATAAGAAAACAATTTCTAGATATCCTTGATCAAGGCCGATGTTCAACAATCATGCTTTCTTTGTTGATATTTAAACTTTCAAGCATGATGTATAAATCAAACAAGAAAAAAAAATGATGCAATAGAATCAAACAGAAAAATGAAGAGCGCTAAAATCAACCAACCTCCGAGTGAACTTCAAGTTCAACGAATATTTGCCTTTTCTCGTTTGATCCTTTAAAAATTACAAGAATCTATAAAATCCAAGAACCCTACAAATCAAAAGAAGAAAGAATAAAATTTTATGGAACCCTAGATAGTGGGCATTTGACATTCGAAGTTAGGAAGTTAGATTTAACCCTATGCGGAAGTGGTGATTGTGGATTTAGGGCATATTTAACCGAGGCGAACGACAAGATAAACGAAGGAGGCAATAAAGAGAAGATTTCTAGGCGAACGAAATAGGGATTTCAGAGTGAACGAACAATATACAAAATAAGAAGAATCAGGTCTTATAATTATCCCCACAACGTAACTACTATGTTCGCAATCCCTCTAGGCGAAAAGAAAATATGCCGAGCGCTCGCGCCTAATACCTCTCTTAATTAGCCGAAAAGGAAAAATGCCTTAATAAGTTTTGTTAAGGCAGTTAAATAAAAGTGCCTTAATATAATAGTCCTTAAAACTATCTTTTTTGTAGTGTACAAAGAATCGTGATGGAATGTTCAATTTTCAACGGGGTATACAAGTGTGAAAGATGCTATAGATGGAGTTGTGAAGATTTTGACTGTTGGGTATGTATCCATATGACTTTCTTAGAAGCATCTCTCCTAAAAGCACTTCTTTCTCAGCTTGGAATCCTTTCAATCTCTCAATTAAGCTTCTTTCCTTGAGAGACCTTTCTCCTCTCTTAGAGGCATTCATTTATTTTTTCTTTTTGTATACATTTCTTTATTATAAGATTTAAGTAACATAGAAGCCTCTAACTCTTCTCACTAAAAACATCAAGTTCACTCTAAAAAACAATCTTTGTCTTTAATAAGAGTCTCTCTATTAAGTTCTTCCTTACAAACCACTATTTTCTAAATATCCTCCCTCTTATTTTGAAGCCTGTCTCATAACTCTCCTAGGAAGTTTCTCACTTCCTCTTCCTCCACTTTATCTTCCATGCCTCCTTTTCAATTTCTCTTTCTAAACCATCTATGAAATCTCTCTTCATCTTATTAGTCTATCTCTTTCATAATTTCCCTCTCTTCTCAAACTCTCTCTCTCATCCCCATCTTCCAAAATCCTCTTTACTCTCTCATAAATCCAACCTCTCTTCATCCTAAAGGGCTTTATTACTATAACAGAAGGTTTCTCTATTTCTCTTATAAGCCTCTCTACTATTCTTTAAGAAATGTCCCTATCTATGAAGCTTTTTCTCACTTGGAAGCCTTTCTCTCGAAGAACCCCCTCCCTCTCTTAAAGCATCTCTCACTTTGAAGTCTTTATCTCTTTTTTATATAAACCCTCATCTCTATCTTAAAAGCATCTTTAATTCTCCTTCTTCTCGTAAGCTTATCTTGTATAGTCACACTCTTTCAGAAGTCCCTGCCTTTCTTAGAAGCATCACAACCATTCTCTCCCTCTTATAAGTCCTCTGTAAATCTTTTCCCTCTTTCATTAACCCCTTTCTCTAAATCTCATTTTCTATCTCTCTTTTTGAATCATCTCAATCTAATTTTCTTCTCCTTTTAAAAGCCCTCTCCCTCCATCTTAAAAGTTATTATCTATCTCATTCTCCTGAATAGTCCATGTGCTCTCGTAAAAGCACTTTCTCTTAGAAATCCCTCTATTAGAGCTCTTTCTTTCTTAAAGAGATCCTCTCAATTTTAAAGCCTTTCCTTATTATGAAACATCTCTTTCTTCCAAAAGTCTCTTGTTCATCTATAGCTCTTGCATCATTTCTTTTCATCAAAATTCCCTCTTATAAGCTTGTCTTTCTCTCTTGGAAGCCTTTCTTCTCTTTTAGAAGCATACATCTCTCTTTTAGAGAACTATCCCTCTTAGTAGTTTCTCTCCTTAGGAGTATCTATATATCTCATAAAAAGCCTCTCTCTCACTCACACACACAATACATCTCACACTCTCTTGAAATAGAACAAATGGAGAAAAAAGATTCATGTTATGAAATTTAATTCTTAATAGGATAAAAGGGAGAGAAATGATTCATATAGTGATAATTTAACTCTTAATATGACATAATGAAAAAAAAGATTCTGTGTGAGAATTTAGCTCTTATAAGAACATAAAGATTCATGTTGATAATTTAATTTTGTGCCTCTCTTTGTCAGCCTTGAGCTCGACCATTGCTTATGCAACTGGTTGGCCTCAAGTCTTCCATTTCAATCATCATGATTCAAAGTACTAATTATTTGAATTCAAACTTAGTGAATAGGACCACTTCATATGATTCTTTGCTTGATCGTGTACGTCTCGCCATGATCACGAACGTCTCTTGATTTGTGTGCGTATCACTTCAATAATGATCAAGCACGATCATTGCTTGTCGCGCTTCACCTTGATCGTGATCGTCGCTAGAATCATTTGCATCTCACCACAATAGTGTACTTTGATCATATGTCTCATCACTATTGTGAATTTCCCTTATATCAAATATCTATTGACTTGGTTTATTTAACACATAATTAGTTTAAAGATTGTGACAAAATAAATTAAATAAGGCCTTATTTCATAAATAAATAAAAGTAATAATAATATATATATATAATTAATAATAAAATGAATTATTTTATATATATTTTACTTTCCAAAACTATCCAGATCAGTTTCAATCATGTTTTCGCGATTCAATTTTTTGAAAATTAATTGGAACTGCCTTCTTTGGCATGGAGGAATGAAAACTCTATGCTGCTTAGTATCTCCTCATACAGCCGTCCATAGCACCACTCGAGCACTCAACTATCATCTCCTCTTACAATTCCTACGGCCAATGCTATACACAATCTATGGTTGCTGAAATTTTATTTTTAAAACTTTATCAACAAAGTATTTGGTAAACATGTTTGTTCAACTAAGGTTCAATTTAAGTTGATTATAATTATGTTCTCTGATTCTTATATACCTTTTGTTTGAGCATTACTCACGCATGCTGCAATGCTAAATGTTTGACATTTTTAGTAAAATGCCAAAAAAATTTGGTGTTTTCTATAAATATAAAATTTATTAAAATCCTAGCTTGATAATGTGTAATATAATATAATTTTTAAATTTCATAATAAATACTAAATAATAATGATATATGTAAATTTTAATATAATATTTGATACAAATACTAATATAATATATCATATAAAGGTTTATTATTATAATAAATATTTTAAAAATATAATATCATATAATTATTACCAATTTTGATAATAAATTTAAAAATTTATAAAAATATTTCTATTATAATATTTAAACATATTAATAAAAAATGTTAAAAATTATAAAATTTTTTTATTAAAAAAAATTATAAATACAAGATAAAATTTATTAGTATTTATTTTGTAATATAACATGTATATTCATTTGAATATTAAAATTATATAAATATTTATTTATAAATAATAAATATAATATTTAATATGATATTAAATTTTAAATATAAAATACATTAAATATTATTTTTTTATTTGAAAAATTAAATAATCATATAGGACACCAATAAAAGCTTAAAAAAAAAAAAATAAATTTATATAAATTAAAATATACATATATGTTATTATTAAATAATTTAACATTTTAAACATTTAATTAGATATATATATTAATATATTTTATTTAAAACTTATAATATTTTTTATATAAGAATATCAAATGATTAATATAAATTTAAATAATAAATAAATATGTTAAAATTTATACTATTTTGTAATTAGAAAAAAATTATAAATGTAAATTATTTAATAGATTTGATCATTTGATATTATTTAAATTATATATTTATTCAGTTGATATAAATACACTTTTATATAAAATATATAAGTTTTAGATAAAGTTTTATTAAAATATGTATCTAATAAAAATTTTACAACGTTTAAATTTATTTTTAAGAATAATATATAAAAAATAATTATTGATAAGAAATTTATTTATTTTTTAGGGTTATTTAAATTTTGGTTAATGTAATATAATTTAATATATAATCAATGTTTATTATAAGATTTAAAATTTAATAAAAAGTATATATATTTGTAATATTTCAATGTGAAATATATATATATATATATATATATATATAATATAAGTTTTTTTAAAGTTTAATATTTATAATTTTTTTCTAATGCAAAAAAAAAAACATTTTTAATATTATGTTATAAATTATAAAAAATATATTTGGTAATTTATAAATTTATTATCAAAATTTGTAACAAATAATGATATTATATTCTTTTTAATTATTTAATATAATAAAAAATATTTAGTATAGATTATATTAAATATTATATCAAATATTATATTCAAAATATATTTATTATTATTTTGTATCATTATTAAATTTAAAATTTAAAATATAAAAATATATATAAAATATTTACACCTATCTACCTGTTATTCGAACTTGGACCGCATAATTTAATAACAAAAAACTTACCATTGATCACAGGCACGTAATTGTTGGATATTAAGAAAATTTTATATTTATTGAAATACTAATTGGTTAAACATTTTTTTGGAAAATGCCAAAATATTTATATATAAGAAACCGTATGCTAGCGAACTGTAGAAAAATTTAACCTAAAGAAAAAGAATTTTGGATTAAACTAGGATGGGTGCCATGAAGGGCATTGTTCACCACTAGCAATCTAATTCTAAGAAAGAAGAGAATCCTATCCTATAGGAAAAGATAAATGGATTTAAAAACTAGGATGGTGCCATGAATGGTATTAACCCCCACTAGCACATTTAATCCTAAGAAAATCTATAACCTAAAGGAAAAAAAAATAAGATTAACCTAGGATAAGTGCCACGAAGCGCATTATCGAACCTAGCTCGTCTAATCCAACCTAAAGAAAAGAAAAATTGTTTAAACTAGATGGTCCACGAAGGGCACTGTTTACCACTAGCATGACAAATCCTATAGAAAAGAGAAATCCACCCTAAATGAAAAGGAAAATTAGATTTAACTATATATAGTGGATGTTGTACAAGACTAGATTTCTAACCTATAAAAGAAAAAAAAATTAATCTTACTTAAAGACAACTTGATTAAACTAGGATGGAACCAGAAGAGCATTGTTCACCACTAGCATGTCTAGTCATAGAAAAGTAAGAATTCAACCTAAAAGAAAAGAACACTAGTTTTAAAACTGGATGGTGCAATAAAGGGTTTTATCCACCTCTAGCACACAATTCCTAAGGAAGGAAATTTTGATTAAATTAGGATGGTGTCTTGAACAACATTATCCCCACTAAGCGCCTATAATCCTAACGAATGGAAGAATCCTAAGAACAAGGAAAAGAGACTATATTAAAGAAGGAGTGCCACGAAGGACATTTTTCACCATAAGCAGTCAATCTATGAAAAGGAAGAATCACAATATAATGGAAAAGAAAATTGGAGTTAAACAAGGATGGGCCACGAATGGCATTTTCTTTCACTTAGCAACATCTAATATAAAAAAATGAAAAATCCTAACTTAAAGAAAAAGAAAACTATATTAAACTATATGGTGCAAGGAAGGGCATTGTTCATTAATAGCACATCTAATCCAAAGGAAAGGAAGAATTTAACCTAAATGAAAAAAAAACTAGATTAAACAGTATGGTGCCACGAAGTTGTTGTCACGACTAGAATGTCAAATCCTATGAAAAGAAATAGAAAACTGGGTTAAACTAGGATGGTGCCACGAAGGGCGTTATCCACCACACGCTCATCAATCCTAAGGAATGATAGAATCCAAACCTAATTGAAGAGAAAATTGGATTAACTACATGGTGCCACAGAATGATGTTATCACCACATACACGTCTAATTCCTAGGAAGAAGAATGATAACCTAATGGAAAAGAAAACTGAATTAAACTTGGATGGTGCAACTAAGGGCATTATCACTATTAACAGACAAATTCTAAGGAATAAAAGAATATTAACCTAAAAAGAAAAAAAAAATTGGATTAAACTAGGATGGTATAATGAAGGAGGTGATCCACCACTAGTTGTTTAATCCTAAGAAATGAAGAATACTAACCTAAAGGAAAAGAAAACTTGATTAAATTAGGATGGTGCAACAAATGCAATTATCCACCCCTAAGCACGTCTAATTCTACAGAAAGGAAGAATCCTAACCTAAATAAAAAGAAAACTGAATTAAACTATTATGATGCCACGAAGGGCGTTATCCACCGCTTACTTATCTAATCCTAATGAATAGAAGAATCTTAACCTAAATAAAAAGAAAACTTGATTAAACTAGTATGTGCTAGAAGGCTTGTAACGCAACCACATGTCAATTCTTGTAAAGGAATATCATAACCTAGAGGAAAATAATTTTGGATTAAACTAGGATGGTGTCATGAATGACATTGTTCACTATATTAGACGTCTAATCCTAAGAAAAGAAAGAATCCTATCCTAAAGAAAATAAATAGGATTAAAACAGGATGGTACTACGAAGGGCGTTACCCTCCACTCTCACTTTTAATCCTACGATGGTGCCACGAAGGGCATTGTCCACCACTAGCACGTTTAATCCTACGAAAAGGAAAATTTACCCAAAAAGAAAAGAACACTATTTTTTAAACTTTGATGGTGCTAACAAATGGCGTTATCTACCAATAGCACCTTTAACCTAAGGAAAAAGAATCCTAACAAAAAAAGAAAAGAAAGCTGAATTAAACATGTTTGATGCCACGAATGACGTTTATCTACCTCTAGCACACTAATTCTAAGGAAAGGAAAATTTTAATCAAAGAAAATAAAATTGATTAAACTAGATGGTGCCTCGAAGTGCGTTTCCCCCCCTAGCGCCTCTAATCCTAACGAATAAAGAATCCTAACTAAGAAAAGAAGACTGGATAAAACAAGGATGGTGCATGAAGGGAATTTCCACCATAAGCACGTCTAATCTCATGAAAAAGAAGAATCTAATGTAATGGAAAAGAAAAGTGGATTAAACTAGAATGGTGTCACGAAGGAGTATCCACCCTTAACCACTACTAATCATAAGGAAATAAGAATCCTAATTAAAAGAAGAAGAAACTAGGATTAAACTAAATGTGCCAGGAAGGGCATTGTCCACCATTAGACATATCTAATCTAGGATAGAAGAATCTAAAAATGAAAAAAAAAATGATTAAACTAGTATGATTCACAGAAAAAATGTTTGCACATAGAATATCTATCCTACGGAAAGAAGAATATTAACCTAAAGAAAAGAAAATTGAGTTAAACTAGAATGGGTGCCACGAAGGCAATTCCACACTAGCATGTCTAATCCTAAGACGGAAGAAACCTAACCTAAAGGAAAAAGAAAATTGAATTAAACTAGATGTACCACGAAAAGCGTTATCTACCACTAGCACATATAATTCTAAGGAAAGATAAAAAGCTAACCTAGAAGAAAAGAAAATTATATTAAAACTAGATGGTGCCTACAAGGTTTTAGGCACCACTAACATGTCTAATCCTGAGGTAAGAAAATTCTAACCTAAAGAAAAGAAAACTATAATTAAACTAAGATGGTGCCACAATACATTATCCCACTTGCACTTCTAATACTAAGGAACAAAAGATTCTAACCAAAATAAAAAAAATGATAAAACTAGTATGGTTCCGAATGCATTATACACGACAAGATCTAATTCTACTAAAAGGAAGAATCCCAAACTAAGAAAAGCAATATTTAAATGAACTACATGTGCCCAAATCATTGTCCATCACTAGCAGTCTAATTCCAGAAAGAAAAAATTTTTACCTGAATGAAAAGAAAATTATAACTAGTATTTTCACAAGGGCGTTATACATGAATAGTACGTCTAATCATAAGAAAAGGAAGAATCAAAACCTAAAGGAAAAAGAATATTGGATTAAACATGAAGGAGTAACAAATGGCATATCCACAACTAGCACGTCTAATCCTAAAAAAGAAGAGAACCTAACCAAAAGGAATAGATACTGGAATTTAAACTAGGAATGGTCCACGAAGGGCTTACCCTCACTAGCCTGTTTAATCCTAAGGAAAAAATCCTAACCTAAAAGAAAAGAAAAATGGATTAAATCCTAGGGAACTAGGATAGTGCCACGAAGCGCGTTATCCACCCCTTGCTTGTCTAATCATAAGGAAAGTAAGAATCCTAAACCATAGGAAAAGAAACATAAATTAAACTAGGATGGTGCCACAAAAGGCATTACCACCACTACCATGACAAATCCTAAGGAAAGGAGAATCCTAACCTAAATGAAAAGAAAACTAGATTTAAACTAGTAGTGGCCACGAAGCATTGTACACAACTAATAGGTCTAATCTTAGGAAAAAAAGAATCCAAAACTATAAGAAAAAAAACTGAATTAAACTAGATGGTACCATGAAGGGCATTTGTCCACCTCTAACACGTCTAGCCTTAAGGAAAGAGGAATAATCTTAAACTCAAGGAAAAAAAACTGATAAACTATATGGTGCCACAAACAGAGTTATCCACCACTCACACGTTGAATCCTATAAAAGAAAAATCCTAACCTAAGGAAAGAAAACGAGATAAAATAAGGATGATCCACGGACACATATCCACCAAAAGCTTTTTAATTCGTAATGAAATTTTAAATCCTAACCTATATGAATAAAAATTGATGAAACAAGGTTGGTGTCAAAAGCAAGTGTGTTATCCACCATTAGCATGTCTAATCGAACGAAAAAGAAGAATCCTAACAAAAAGAAAAAGAAAATGTGATAGAACTTGGAAGTGGCACGAAGTGCGTTTATTCCCCACTAACACAACATATCCTAAGAAAAGGATAATACTCAAAATAAAGGAAATAAAAACTGAATTAAACTATGATGGTGCCACGAAGGGTATTGTCCCTCTACTAACACGTCTAATATAAGGAAAAAACTAACCTAAAAGGAAAAGAAAATTAAATATAACTAGGATGATGTCCACACCTAGCTTGTCTAATCAATAAAAAAAAAACATAATAAAAAAACACTGGAATACCAGATGGTCCACGAATGACATTATCCACCATTAGCATGTCAAATCCTAATGGAACGAAACAATCAACCTAAATAAGAAAAGAAAATTGTATTAAACTAGTATAGTGCCACGAAGGGCATTGTACACGATTAACAATCTAATCCTACAAAAGAAAAGAATTCTAACCAAAGAGAAAAGAAATCGTATAAAATTAGAATGGTGTCAGAAGGACGTTATTCACCACATAGCATGCCATATCCTAAGGAAATGAATAATCACAAATAAAGGAAAATGAAAACTAGATTAAACTAAGATGGTGCCACGAAGGGTATTATTCACTACTAGCGCGTCTTATCCCTAAGGAAAGAAAAATCTAACCTAAAGGAAAAGAAAACTGGATTAAATTAGGATGGTGTCCACCTCTAGCACGTTCTAATCATAACAACAACAACAACAACAACAACATCAAAGCCTTTATCCCACTATGTGGGTCGGCATACATGAATCTTTTTATCCTTGTATACTATTAAAGGTCAAATTCCTCGTTTAAATCCTAATAAAGAAGTCATTCCTAATATTGTCTAACCAAGACTTTTTAGTCTGCCTCTACCTTTCTTAACATAAGTCAAATCTAATACCAAATCTCAAACCGGGTCATTGGAAGGCCGCCGTTTTATGTGACCAAACCATCTAAGGCGAACTCTCCTAATCTATCTTCTACGGAGCTACCCCAACCTTTTCTTAGCATTCTAATCCTACGGAAAGGACAAATCATTAACCTAAGGAGAAAAAAACTGAATAAACTAGATGGTGCCACGAAGGCAATTATCCACCACTAGCACGTCTAATCCTAAAGAACGAAATAACCAAACCTAAATGAAAAGAAAATTCTAAAACAGTATGGTGTTAGAATGGCATTGTAACACGACTAGATGTCTAATCGTAAAAAGGGAAGAATTCTAACCTAAAGCAGAAAAGAATTAAATTAATTCACGATGTGTGTCATCGAGGCATTGTCTAACACAAGCACATCTCCAGGAAATGAAGAATATTATCCTAAAAGAAAAGATATTTGAGTTAAAATTAGGATGGTACCACTAAAGGCATTATCCCCCATGGCATATTTAATCCTGAGGAAAGGAAAAAACCTAACCAAAGTAAAAAATGGATAAACTAGGATGGTGCTACGAAGCGCGTTATCCACAACAGGGTATGTCCCCACTACATGTCTAATCCTACGAAAAGAATCATCCTAATATAAAGGAAAAGATAATTGAATAAAAACTAGGATGGTGCCAGAAGGTATTTATCATCCCCCACTAGCACTTTATACTAAGAAAAGAAAAAATCATAACTTAAGGGAAAAAATAAGATTAAATTAGGATATGCCACGAAGCACGTTATCCACCCCTAGCTTGTCTAATCCTAAAGGAAAGTAAGAAATCCAAAACTCAAAGGAAAAGAAAATCGAATTAAACTAGGATGGTACCACGAAGGGCATTCTCGACCACAAAGCGTCTAGTCCTAAGAAAAAAAGAATCCATAACTAAAAGAAAAGAAAACAGTGAATTAAACTAGGATGTGCCACAAAAGGCATTCCAACCACTTGTATGTCTAATCCATGAAAAGAAAATCGCATATAAAGGAAAAGAAAAGAATGATGGAACAGAAATAAATCAAGTAGTCCAAAGAAAGGAAACCATAACTTAAAGAAAAAAAATGGATTACACTAAGAGTGCCAAAAAGGAATGAGTGTTCACTATGAAGCTGCATCATATCCCACTAGCACTTAAGTCTAAGGAAAGATAAAATCCTAAACAATAAAGAAAAAAAAGGTAGTGCCATGAAGTGCATTACCACCACTAGCACGTCATCTTACAACAACGAATCCAAACAAAAGAAAAGAAAATGTGATAAAACTAGGATGGTGCTTGCAAACCAAAAAATCCCTCCTTATTTTGAAATAGGATAAGTTGTAAATACTGCAAGCTCCCTAACGGTCCTGGTCCGATATAAGCATTCCATGCAATGATACAAGCCAAGTTTCACCTCGAGTTTGAAGATTTCCCATCTGAATATTGAAATTGAGATTGAGATAATGCATCGATGCTGTAGATAACAGTGTAACTATAACCACCCATCTGAGCATCAATGATACCAAATTCTCGTCATAACTTTGCCTCCTGCGTCCTCAATTCCCCAAGTGGTATGTTGCCATCAACATCACGCTCATTCACGCGTGCAATGTATACCCATAACACAATGAACCATTCTCTAGCCAGTCTACTAAACGATGACATAGTCAAAGGCTCATGAGCTCATAGAAGAACGTCGGCACAATTACTCATTACTACTACGTGCACTTCCATACCCTCAGATTTTCTCACTCGTTGTAGATAGTGTGTTGAGTAACATCCACTTAAGAAGATGCTCACGACAATACTCTGCGTCAAAGATTGCTCACCATAATCAATTTGCATTGGTAATTATATTGAATAAAAAAGTATACGCCTAGTTTCGGAACGTAATTCCCTACTCTAGTAACTTGCCTTCATTACAGCGCAGCCCATATAAATATATGTAAGAATGTCGATTTTGTAAAGAGCCTTTGGTAGAACTATAAGTCCTATAATATAGAATGTCGTGCAGCTGACGTGGTCAATCATGGTCCTCTTCTTCTCCATCAACTCTGCTCAGACGCTTTGCTTCACCGGCATAGTAGGGTCAGTCTCGCCACCATCTGACGCCAAATGTGGGCTCATGGAACTACCCTGCACAACCAGGACAACACCACTCTAGTCAGTCCCAGACTAAGAGGACAATTAAGTACGCCCTCAATGAAGAAACATACTGCAAACACACAGTGCTGGGATCCATTGCATGGATCACTCAGCTCAATTTAAGTACACAGCCCCAAATCTGCCCCGCCCACTACATCCGCTGCTCTAGCCATTACCACATCAACCAAGCAGTCTATGATCATTATGCTCCCGACAACACACTCATCCCAACTCGCTACAAGCAGGTCCTTCATCCGCCCAATCTCCCCGCCCAGTCGGCAACAGAACGCGCATAAGAGTATCCGCACAATGTAGTGTCGCAATCGAAATACGCCTCATGCACATACCAGGAAAAAGCTCAGGCTGCTATAAATGGCTGTTCAGTCACCACATTCAGAACCAATGCTCCCATAATCACTCAACAACCCCATTTAGTAAACTTGAAAATGCAATTTAGCATTTTAACCTCATCAGAACTTCACAATCAAAAAAACACAATGTATCAGAGGGTGTTTGATAAGGATAAATCAATCCATGCTCATTATGTCCTAACACCCATCTGACATAATGGTTAACACCAATCTCAATCATGTCCATTTAATCCATCAATGCTAGCTCTATGTTTCTGCAGCTCATTTAAAATCATGTTCCAACTCGTACAAGGAAGGTGCCTTCACCCTTCCCACACACCCTACAGACCGCGCATATTGAAGTAGCCAATGAGTCGCAAAATTAAATTAAGCTTCAAAAAAAAAATTGCCAATCTGGACCTCTGTACCATAGGCACATCGTGCTTGTCCTCTAATCCACTCGAGTAGTCATATATGGTCCATAGGACCCGCGCACCATATATGTATATGGAGGAAGAGCCTTTCCACTCTCGCTCCCAAGTAGCACCATGTCGACCTTTTACAAATTGCTCCTGTTGTAATGTTTGGCCGTCGTACTATTTTTCATATAGCTGTATTTCCTCCGACCGTTACCAGAACTTCGCAATGTGCACATATCTTATGTGAGCCGGAAAAGTGTTCCTTCATGCGAGTTACTCTCGTCCCTTCACCACTATCACAAAAATTGTATTTTTAAATAAACATACAATCTTCATCGCCGCCTTTTTACATCAACTGTATACTGTACTCCAAGAAGGATCAGCATCAATGATGTATTAGCTTTTCTTGCCCCTAACCATATTTCCTAAAGCACAAATCAAAATAAAACAAAAAACTCTCTAAAAAATAAAACCCTAGATTTCTTTCATTTGATAAATCTTTGTTAACTAAAAAAAAACCTAAAATCATTTGGACTTCTCCTAGAGGGGCGACCGGACACTCAAGCTTGCCGGAGTGAGGCGACACCGACGGGAGAGGCGGCGGGAAGGGAGGTCGAGCAGACGTGCGGAAGATCTTGCGAGCTGCGGGTTTTTTTTTGCATGCTTGGTTTTGGTAGGCTGTATGAAATGGGAAGGAAGAAGCTTATTTCACTTAAAACTTAAGTGTGTGTGGTACGGTTATTAGAGGGGGCGCCTCACACGAATTGCGCATTCTGGCCTTGAGGTGCGCCTCATAGTGGAGGACGCGTACGCCTCATGAGGAACCAAAATTGCTTAGGCAATGAGGCGATTTTAACCAGAATCGCGCAGAGGCGGGCCTCTGATTGCGCAATTTTAAACTATGCTACAAACGGAAGGAATCCTAACAAAATAAAAGAAAAGTGAAAAAACTAGGATGGTGCCATGAGGACGTTATAACACAACACTCATATCACTAAGAAAAGGAATAACCCAAAATAAAGGAAATGAAAATTGATTAAAATAAGATGGTGCCACGAAGGGAGTTCTCCACACAACGCGTTTTAATTCCTAAGGAAAGGAAAAATCCTAACCAAAAGAAAATAAAACTAGATTAAACTTAGGATGGTATCCACCCTAGCTTTTCTAATCCTACGGAAAAAAAATCTTAACCTAAAGAAAAAACACTGGAAAATAGGATGGTGCCACAATGACATTAACCACCACTAGCACGTCTAATCCTAAACAAAAACAATCCAAACATAAATGAAAAAAAATTGATCAAACAAGTACGTGCCACGAATGGCAATTGTACACGACTAGCACGTCTAATCCTATAAAAAGATAATCATAACCTAAAGGAAAATAAATCGTGATAAAACTAGGATGGTGACACGAAGGCGTTATTCACCACTAGCACTCATATCCTAAGCAAAGAATAATATCAAAATAAAGGAAATGAAAATAGATAAAACAAAGTGTGCCACGAAGGGTATTGTACCTACTAGCCGTCCTTATCCTAAGGAAAAGAAAAATCCTAACTTAAAGGAAAAGAAAATTGGATTAAACTAGATGGCCCACCCTAGCATGTCTAATCCTACGGAAAGGAAAATCTTAACATTAAAAAAATATGAGATTTAATAGATAGTGCCACGAAGGGCATTATCCACCACTAGCACGTCTAATCCTAAGGAACGAAAAAATCCAAACCTAAATGAAAAGAAAATTGTATTAAACTAGTATGGGTCATGAATGGCATTACACGACTAACACGTCTAATCCTACAAAAAGAAGAATCTTACCTAAGGAAAAATAAATCGTGATAAAACTAGGATGGTGCCACAAAAGGCGTAATTCACCACTAGCACGTCATATCCTAAGAAAAAGGGTAATCCTAAAATAAAAGAAATGAAACTAGATTAAACTAAGATGGACCACGAAGGTGTTGTCACACTAGCGCGTCTAATATCTAAGGAAAGGAAAATTCCTAACCTAAATAAAAGAAAACTGGATTAAACTAGGATGGTGTCCACCTCAGCACATGTCATAATCCTACAAAAAATAAAAATGTAACTAAGAAAAAAAACTAGAATAAATAGGATGGTGCCACGAAGGCATTATATACCACAAAGCGTCTAATTTTGAGGAAAGGAAAATCCTAACGTAAGGAAAAGAAAATTGGATAAAACGACGGTGAAAAAAAATGAAGGGCATTATTTACCAACTAGCATGTCAATACCAAGAAAGAAAGAATCCTAACCTAAGGAAATGAAAACGAGTTAAATTATTGAAAAGGTCATGAAGGTATTACTACCACTAGCACGTTTAATCTTAAGGAAAGGAAAAATCCTAGATAAATGGAAAATAAACTGGATTAAACTAGGATAGTTCCACAAGGGCGTATCCACCACTAACAC
The DNA here is from genome assembly GCA_022539455.1 of Dendrobium nobile. Taxonomy (NCBI): domain Eukaryota; kingdom Viridiplantae; phylum Streptophyta; class Magnoliopsida; order Asparagales; family Orchidaceae; genus Dendrobium; species Dendrobium nobile. Next base: position 28,852,507 of record CM039734.1, read on the forward strand.
ATCTTAATCCTAAGGAAATGAAAATCCTTAAACAAAAGGAAAAGAAAACATGGTTAAACTAGTATGGTTTCTCAAAGGGTTTTATATAACAAATACGTCTTAATACAACTGGAAAGGAAGAATTTTAACTTAAAGGAAAAGAAAACTAGATTAAAACTAGGATGGTGTCCATGAGGGGAATAATCCCCACTAGTACGCCTAATCTTAAGAAATAAAAGAATCCTAACTTGAAAGAAAATAGAAAACGAATTTAAACTAGGACGATGCCACAAAAGCACTATCCACCACTAATACTTATAATCCGGGAAAGGAAAAAATTCTAAATAAAGGAAAAAAAACTTGATTAAATTAGGATGTTGCCACAAGGGATCTATCCACCACTTACACGCTAATCCTAAGGAAAGGAAGAATCCTAACAAAAAAAAATAAAACTGGATTAAACTAGTATCGTCCCAAGAAGGGCATTGTACATGACATAGCACATCTAATCTAAAGAAGGAAGAATCCTAAACCTCAACGAAAGAAAATAAGATTAAACTAGGGATGGAACTAGAATGCGTTATCCAACCTAATACGTCTAATCCAAGAAAAGAATAATCCAAACCTAAAGGAAAAAAAAAGTGAGAAAATAGGATAGGGCCACGAATGACATTATCACCACCAGCACATCTAATCAAAGGAAGAAAAATCCTAACTTAGAAAAAAAAATAATTAAATTTGGATGGTGATACAAAGGGTGTTATTCTCCACTAGCACACTAAATCTAAGGAAAGGAAAAATCCTAACCTAAAAGAAAAAAAACAAGATTAAACTAGAATAGTGCAATGAAGGGCTTTATTCACCACTGCACGTCTAATATTTAGGAAATGAAAGAATGGTAACCAAAATAAATAAAACTAGATTAAACAAGATGGGGCTACGAAGGGCATATTCACCACTACACGACAAATTCTAAGAAAGGAAATAATTCAAACCTAAAAGAATGAAAACAAAATATAAACTAGATGGTGCCACGAAGGGCATGTTCATCCTAGCACTCTAATCCATAGAAGGGTAGAATACTAACCTAAGAAAAAAAAATTGAGATTAAAATATGATGGTCACGAAGGGCGTTATCCCCCAATTGAAGATTTAATCCTTAGGAAGGAAGAAGTTAACCTAAAAGAAAAAGATCTGGATATAATAGGATGTGTCACGAAGTGATATATCCATTACTAGCACATATAATTCTAGGGAAAGATAAATGCTAACCTAAAGGGGAATAAAATTATATTAAAACTAGGATGGTGATACGAACATTTTTACGCACTACTAGCATGTCTAATCTGAGAAAGGAAAATCATAGCCAAAAGGAAAAAAAAATTGGATTAAACAAGATGGTGCCATGAAGGGCATTAACCGGCTACACTTTTAATATAGAACGAAAAAAACTGAATTAAACTAGTATATTTCTACAAGTCATTATACGAACTTAGTACTTTAATCTACAGAAAGAAAGAATCCTAAACTAAGAAAAAAGAATATTGGATTAAACCTAAGGCAGATCCACAAAGGGTATTGTCCACCAATAGCATAGTCTATGCCTAAGGAAAGAAAGAAATCAACTCAGGAAAAGATATTGGATTAAAAAACAGGATGTTGCACCGAAGGGCGTTATTTCCCACTAGCACATAATCCTAAGGAAAAGAAAAATCTAACCTAAAGTAAAAAATTTGAATTAAACTAGGATAATGCCACGAAGCGTGTTATCCACCCCCTAGCTCGTCTAATGCTAAGCATAGTAAGAAATCCTAACCTAGAGCAAAACAAAATTAGATTAAACTAGGAAGGTGCCACGAAGGGCATTAGTATCCATCATTAACTTTCAAATCCTAAGAAAAGGAAGAACCAAACCTAAATGAAAAGTATAGTTGTGGATAATGCCTAACCTATAAAATAGGATAGTGCTAAAAAGGACTTATATGCCTAAAAGAAAATTTAGGACTTAATCCTAGAGAAATATAATATCCTACCTAAGGAAAATAAACGGATTAAAGTTTGGATGTTGCCAAAAAGGCCGTTATCCACCCACTAGTACTATATCTATGGAAAGAAAAATACTAATCTAAAGGAAAGGAAAATGGACTAAATTAGGATGGTGCGACGAAGGGTGTTATCAACCAATAGCACGTCAAATCCTAAAGAAATGAGAAACAAAACCTAAAAGTAAAGAAATATTGTAATAAACGAGAATGTGTCCCGAGAGCACATCTACCACTAGCACATCTAATCCTATGGAAAGGATGAATCCTAGCCAAAGGAAAAGAATATTAGTTTTAAACAGTGTATGGTGGTACGAAGCGTTATCCACTACTAGCACGTCTAATCCTTAGAAAAAGAAAGAACCCTAACCTAAAGAAGAAGAAAACTTGACTAAAAACAAGGTTGGTGCCACTAAGGGCGTTATCTACATATATATACTAACGCTAAGGAAAGGAAAAACCCTAACGAAAACAAAATTTGATCAACTATGATATTGCCTCGAATGGCGTATCCCCCACCAGCATGTCTATATTCCAAGAAAAGCAATAATTCTAACCTAAAGGAAAAGAAAATTGGGATAAACATATGTAGCCACGAAAGGCTTCCACCACAAGCATAAGTCTAACTTATGAAAAAGAAAAATCCTAACCAAAGTAAGGATAGTGCGACGAAGGGCTTCGATTATCACTATTTAGTTTTGCTAGCTTTATTTGGAATTAATCTGAACAGATGTTTCCTTATAGATATATAAGATGCAGCATGAAGCACAATGCTCCTAGAATAATTAAGTTGTTCTCGCCACAACAAAATTGGCGATCACTTTATAAATAACTCCAACCATCTCAAACAAATCTTTAATGTTCGTTTAATTCAATCTAAATTTAAGTGTAATTTACAGTGTTTGTCTTTACTATTTCATGTCACACTGAATATATTTTTATTCTCCAATTTGCAGTTTCTCGCAAAAAAATTTGTAAATACTCCTCCAGACTAGATAATACTACATTTGTCGATGTTCCTAACAACAAAACATAAAACTTATAGTAGCAAGCTTCTGCTAGAAGTATTTAGGCTGATGAATACATAAACTACATACATATTCAATATTGCATCTTTGATGAAATATATGTAGCTTCTCATATAAATGCATGTTTATATAGTTCAAATCACAAAAGATTTGTACTAAACATTGACATAGATATAGCCTACAATCACAATCAACTATCTTCATTCTATAACCTTATTCAACATAGAAAACATACTCTACAAAACAAGACTTGATAACAGCAATTTATCAATTTCTGGTTAAATCTGGTGCTGTATACCAACTTAATCACCATCTCTAATTATGACATTAAGAAGCCATGTCATCTTTGACTTTCTGGATAATATTTTTTTCTATTTTGTTTGTTTATGAATTTCTTTTTAAGTATCATCTTGATCTAAAAGTTAGTTGAAAATTAAGATCTATTTTTTGTGAAAAGAGGTTTATGGAGATGTAATAGAGCTCTATACTAGGTATTGGGTAATTTAATCACGAAATATACTCATCATGTTAGTTGGGTAGATTATACTAAGTTAAAATTCTTGGATGAGAAAAATTCAGTTTTTTCAATATATTCTGATAAAAAAACTCTTTCTGATTTGTGAACCAAGTACAAGATTTTCAATTCATTTTCTATCACATTTATTTCCTTTTAAACTACAGAGGCTTTCTTGATGTCAATCTTGTTCTTAATTACCTGATTCTTCTAGCAATGTCTATCAATAAATTATTTTATTTTCATTGCTACTCCTGTGCTTAATTTGTTGCCCTCTATGTCTCCTTCCCTTGAAAGAATTTAACTCGGTTTTTTGAAAAAAATTTTCCAAGAAATGAAATTGACATGTTTCTATGAAAAAATATGATAGATCAAAGATTTCCATTGAGTTGAACAATTTTTTTTTACTGTGGAAGCAGATTCTATTCTGCATAGTTTGTGTTACAAAATCATCCTAGAAATCTTGTAATACTTGAAAATCATGTCAACCAAGCATTTTTTTTTTGTTTTATAATTTTGAAAGACCCTCCCCATACTTTCCAAGTAATTTCTGTGTAAAAAAATCACAATTTAAATGTTCCTTTCGTAAATCATCTAAAGGTCATATCATTGATTTAATTGGTTGAATTTGAAATGCAATTTATTGTTAATTATGGAATTAATTTTCCTTTCTAAAAGCTTTGCTTATTGTCAATTCCAATAATGAAATTTTTTTTAGAAGTTTTTTTGTGATAGTTTTAACTCTGTAGATTGTGAAGAGAATGCTCCATTATTTACTGCTAATGTTTTAGCCATTGATCCTTAATATTTCTGTAATCCTTGTCGTGTTCATCTTTGTGTCTGCTATTGTAATATTCATTCTATAACTTTCTAGAATCAACTTTATGATCCTAGCTTTTTCTTTTTGGGAACCTTATCATACAAAACGTTCTTATGATATTCATCTCATTTATCTAGCTGGCCAACTGTTCCCTTATTGAATTATGGGCTTATAAACTCAAGGAGAGTAAAAATTTGAGATTAATGTCAAGGAAGCGATTCTTCTCGATATGCATACGAAGATCAAAGACCAGACTCCAAAAATGGATTGGAGAAACAAATGGTTAGAGATCCAATAGATAATAAAGAAGTTGGCTATGACGAGATTAATCATCCCTACACATTTGATTGTCTTGAAGAGAAATTCCTTGAATACATTATGAAATTGACCAAGAACAACAAGAAGCTGATGACAAGGAAATACTCGACATAGAGGTAAATTTGATAACATTTTTATTTTTTATTTTTCGCAATGGAAAATTCATCCTGCATTTAATTTGATTTTCATTATCGTCTTATTTCGTTGTTGGAGAGATAAATCTTCGTTTGTGATGACTTTTTTTTTATTGCCTTTTAAAAGTGTTTTTATTAAAAATTAAAATTTTTGTACTAGAATCGGCTTCAAGAAGTAATAAAAAAGTCATCTCAAACGAAGCTTGAGTGAGATTAATACTCAATGTCAAGAGAAACTGGTAACGGTCCGAGCTCAACAAGCTTGCCTTAGAGATGAGTTTCTTCGCAAGGAATTGCAGGTTCTCCATAAGCAATACCCAAATTTTCATCGCTTAGTTGTTCATTTTCATCTTAATTGACTAATTTGTTAGACATTTTTAGAAACTCATCAATATTTCGATCAATATATTTGTAATTATTTATATGATATTTATATTTGCCAAACTCTTCTTTTACATAAGGTTTCATCGCACCAATTGCTATCTATCTCTAAGTGCTGTAGCAAATTAATTAAAGCATGGCTTTGGCACTTGGGAATACAACTTTTCCTATTCAAGTAATAAGCAGATGCTAAGTTGTTGTAAATCTCTTGGCTTTAAATGCAGTAGGTTGGTTTTTCCTTTACTAAAGCGCGGTGCAAAGCTTATGATTTGCCCGAAGAAGGCGGGAAATGGAAATGATCTCTTTGTAGATAAGGACTTGGAAAATATCATCCATGCTTGGTCAAATCAGCTTCCCTTCCCATTTTCTATTTAATGCGGCCACTATTGTTTTGTAGGTAAGAATCCATCTCTTCATTAAATGTTCAGAACAATAGGAGAAAAGAAATCTATGGAAAATGATAATGATGATATATTGTTAAAGGTGAACATCATGTTCATGTATGTTTATTTATATATGTAAGTTAACTTTTTCCTTAATTAAAGATTTCAATATAAAAAAAAGTAGAAGAACTTGAGAACACAATATAAGTAAAATTAAAAATACAATTAGAATTCAATCTCAATATGATTATGTCTAAACAAGAAGAGAGTCAACATTCAGGTATGAATGAATTCAAACATAAAAAACAAATAAAAATACCAATTTAAGAAATCAACACTTAATTCCTTTTAACATCACTTTTGCAGTTGAAGGCTCCATTTTTTCATCTACCATAAGAATGCAAATAACTTGTTGATCAATACCTCGGCGGCCTGCGCGACCACTCATTTGAATGTACTCCCCACTGGATAACCATCTTAATTTATCCCCATCAAATTTACGAAAGTTGGTGAACACTACAATTTTTGCAGGCATATTCAAGCCTATACTGAATGTCTTTGTAGCAAACAAACACTAAAGTGCAAATTATAATCACCCATCAATATCATCAGAGGTCCTGAAGAATCAAGTTTTGAGAACTTTTTACTTCCGGGAAATAATTCTTGTTGTGAGTCATTTATCAACTTATAAAACTTTGCAACATCCGTATTTGGTTTATTTGATCTTGTTCATCTATAGTATTACTTTCAAACACAAATGCATCATTTAATAGCCCTTCCATGTCATGATTAACATCATCAACAATGACTGAATGAGATCCAATGTCATTTCTAAATGAAGTTTCTCCATGAGCAGTCCAATAGTAATATCCAGGTTCGAATACTCTCCAAAGAAAATGAGCTTCAACATCTCTTGTCCTACAAATGCCATTTCCACAATCTCTACATGGGCATAGTATCATACCACTTGAACTTCCATTACTGAATGCAAATTTAGAAAGTCTTTAACTCCTCTTTTAAAAATTGTATTACTCCTTGAACAATACATCCAACTTCTATCCATTTCCATATCAGAACCTTCATATAACAAAGGAGAAATGAATATTAGAAATCATGAGAACTAGTAGATGCATATTTAAAGGGTTTGAAGTACACTCTTTGGTTTGTAATTATAAATAAACAAGTGATTAAGGAGTAAAAAATCTTCATACATAAATAAAATCTTATATGATAACATTGGTAGTAAATTTTGGCAAATTGATTTTTGGAGTTAATTTATTTTGAGTGAGAGGGAAGTAAAAATGGAGAATATTTGAGGGGACTATGAGTAGAAGTTGGCACTACAGGCTGAGAGGAGAAATAATAACATTGCACTCTTCTCGCTTGTAAACGTACAACTTTGTTTGTGGAAAAATGTTGGAGATGGTGGTCTCTAAAAAGTCTAAAAATAAATTCTTATCCTATTTCTCACCAAAACTTATGAACTTGTTGATGATCTATCCACCGATCACGTAGTGTCTTGGGTTCTTTTAAACTTCGAGTCTCCATTACTTCCATTTTTCTTTGCATTATGTGTATTAGCACTAAATTAAGACATTCTATTAAAAATATCAAGTTTTAGTCAAATGGAAATTCTCAAATTCTATTTAAATGCAGTGATTTCTCCCACATCTTCTGTTCTCACTATTTCTGATTTCTTTGCATGTCAGTTACATGATTACATTCCTTGATATAGGTGAAGCTATCTCTATATACAACTGCAAAGCATCCATATTAGCGAATTATTTTAAATTCCTCTTTTGATTTATGTACTTCTATTCACCTTTAGTTTTTGTTGAAAGTGATTGAATTTAATTGATCAGTTAAATAAATTTTTCTTTCTTTTTCATCAAATTTCAATGGACTGTAGAAACTTCATCACCCATAATTTTCTTGTCTAAGCCAAACTCTTGTAATCTGAAATTGATTTTACCAATTAATGTTTACATTAAAAAAATAGTTATTTTACGAATAAATTGTTTTTAGACATAAATAGCATGGTTGGTGCATTATTGAGTACATTTAAACCTATGCCATATATTGCATCTGGATTTAAAACCTTAGACCCAAAACCATCCCACATCAACATGGTTTTGAGATTAAAACAAAAAAAAGATGATGGGATGGGCATCAAGAATACAAAGAAAGCGTAATACGATATCTAGCATAGGCCAATGATAAATAAATACTCTTTGAAATCTAATAGGAATCCAATGTGGAACAGTACACAACAATTAAATTTAGGGAAAAAATGAGTAAAATCAAACTATAATCATTCCTAAAAAATTAAGCTTAAACAAAAGATCGAAAATGAGCTAGATCTTGAGATCAATTCAACAACTTCAACATCGCTTGTCTTTTCATTGAAGATAGAATAAAAAAAAACTGAAGAGCTGCGGGAATGAAAAAAATTTAAATAATAAGAAATTAGGGAATTGAAAAAAAGGGAGAAAATATTTTAGATTTTTTTTAAAAATTTTAAAATTAAATCAATGAATTTTCATTTTTAATTATAATATATATTTATATTTTTTACAATAAAAAACCCAATGAGCTAATCTAAGTCTATGTTGGCTCAAACTTGATTGTTTATTTGTTGAAAATGACTAAAGAGCAATTTATTAACCTCACCTTGAGCTGATTCTTCTCAATTACACCCTTGTTTTGTCTATTGAATAACATTAAGTAAAGTTAAAGTTCTACCGAAAAAAAAAAACTTCAAAACAAAAACATGAGTGGATAAAAATTGAGATCACGTACCTATTTCTCTTTCAAAAAGTTGGAAGGCCGAAAAGACCTGTTCTACTTTGTTGTAGTATTTTGTTTAGTTGCCACCTTCTAATTTGATAGACCTTTGCATTTTCGCTGCTCATTATCATTTCTTTGCCTGCCGGTTCAATCCACCTTCCAATGTTAGCACAAACTAGCACAAGTGCCTTATATTATTTTTATGAATGTTCCTGGAGTTTATTCAATAACTTTTTCTAGACTCCCATGATTAAAAAAAAAAAGTGTTTCTCCAGCTTGGGCTTGCTCTATTTTTTTACTCAACCATTCCCCTCCAACCCCTCTTGACTATATCCTTTCAAAGTTGAACCAATGGCAGCCGCTATTAATTCATCACTTCACCCCATCCATTTCCTATTATCCTCTCTCCAGTTCTTCTACTAGAGGTGTTTCTTCACCCGCTTTAATGAGTTTGATAAGTCCTATTTACATTTTGCTTCTTCTTTTGAGCTTCGACAAATGCTCTGGTCTACCTTTGATTGGCATTAAGTGCATTCTACATTTATAGAAAATTATGTGATTATTTTTATCTAAAGAATATATTTCAATCTTGCCTAAATAACTTAATTAATCCCTTAATAGGAAAACTTCTTATGATAGACCTATGGTGGTTGATCCTAGGACTTTTTTTCTAGATCTTATATTATTCTGGCAATACAATCTAGATCATTTAAATGTCCATCATATTCAAATTAGCTTGCAGATTGAAATAGACCATACATATGTATTATCTAGGTAGTGTTATTATGTTATTAGTTTTCACATGCATCTACTAAAATGAACCTCCACTTTGATGTTAAAAAAAAGACTCATATTTCCATTTAGATTTCCTTCCGAAATATTAAGGTTCAATTGAGTAATCACCATATTCTTTATTCCTTAAGACAAGATTTGGTAAACCTTTGAAAGTTGGTTTTCATGCTTCACATTTCTAGGGTAATGTGAAAGTGACGCTACTTAAATACTTTGAAAAGAGAAGCTTCAATTAGTCATAAAACAATGGCTACTAGAAAATTGCACTATTTAAGAATTACGTCTTTTATTATAACTAATGAGTAAAAAATATATAAAACATAAAATGCACAATATATGAAGTGAAATCAAAATATCACAATAATAAGACAACATGAATACAACAATATACGAGTCTGTCGGGGATCCAAGGGGGCACTGCCCCCTGACGGGGTTTGACCCGTATAATTCATTCCCAAAGACCACTTTTTGAATTGGCTAATTTTTTTAGTTAAAAAATTTAGAAAAAAGCATCTGTGATTAAAGCATCCCTCATGTAAATGTCACGCATTTTATTATGAAATTGGATTAGCATATTTATCTGTGGTGAAATATTCATTATTTCCTTAAAAACCACTTCCTGTGTGGTGCATTGACTGGTATGTGCACCCCTTGGCACGTATAATTTTTGTATGTTATTTGGGAAATATTCATTTTTTCCTCAAAAACTACTTCCTGTTGTGCTGCATTCACTGGTATGTGCATCCTTGGCACACATAATTGTTGTATGTTATGTTCTGTTGAGCTGTTTTTTTGTTGGATTCTCTATGCCCCTGTTTAAGCAAGAGTGATGGAACAATGGAGGAAGGGACTAGAGCATGCTATTTTAGTTCATTACAACGTCATGCATATTCCATTGTTGTGCTACACAAATTAGGAGGTATTGCAAATCACAAAATTTAAGCGTATCATGATACTCTTATCAAATTATATTATGAGAAATTTTTTTGACATGTGTCTGCTATATGATCATTATAGTAAAACTATTTCCTAGATATTAATATAAACGGTTGATCTTTCCATGCCCGGTAATATCAGTTGCATGCTTGCTATAAATTAAGACTTATATTGTGTCGCATTACAAACATGGATGAGGTAGTTTACATACCTGGATTAGATTTCAAGTTTTTGCTGGATAGTATGCGATATGGCTTCGGCTAAAACATTAAAAATTTAGATCTTTTTAAAGCTACTATGAAATTTCTTTTTCTCAAACTGGAATGGTTCAAAATGTTCTGCAAGCATAGTTTATTCTTTTAAATTTAATCTATGTTAACTTTTATTATCCTGCCATATAATTTGCAATTTTAATTGTGCAGCATCTTTAACAGCTTTATTTAAGCATGTTGAGATAGGCATGGAAAACATCCGTGATATAGTTTTTGCTTTCCTTAAAGAAAAGGTACAACCTTGTATCAATTTATGTGTTATCTTGTCTCTTGTCAGTCTTTTTTCTTTATTTTCTTTAATGCTAAAACATGCCCTAGGTGTAAGAGTGATAATGATGATCTTAGCGAGGTGGGTCTCTTGGTTAGTCATAAGAGTGATAATGATGACCTTATACATGTCATTTATTATGATATCTAATGCACCATTCTCAGTCTCTTACTAAAATATCTATTTGTGATGATCATCCGAAAAACATAAAAGATTAGGTGATTAATAGCAAACACAAAAAGCTCAAAGACAAAAGGAAAATTAAAGAATTCTCCCCCAAAAAGATATACTATGAACAACGCTAGATGTAAAACTAGTATGGATAAATAATTAAAGCTATGATTTGGAATATTGGAGATGTCTACAGAATGACAATCAGAAAAAGACTTAAAAACTTTTTATTATGAAGAAAACAATTTCTAGATATCCTTGAATCTAAGGCCGATGTTCAAATCATGCTTTCTATTGTTGATATTTGAACTTTCAAGCATGATGTATAAATCAAACAAGAAAAAAAAAGTGATGCAATGAATCAAACAAGAAAAATGAAGAGCGCTAAAATCAGACCAACCTCCGGATGAACTTCAAGTTCAACAGAATATTTGCCTTTTCTCGGTTGATCCTTCAAAAATTACAAGAATCTAGAAAATCTCAAGAACCCTACAAATCAAAAGAAGAAAGAATAAAATTTTATGGAACCCTAGATAGTGGGCATTTGACATTCGAACGATTAAGGCAAGTTTAGTATTTTACCTGATGCGGCAGTGGTGATTGTGGATTTAGGGCATATTTAACCGAGGCGAACGAACAAGATAACGAAGGAGGCGAATGAAAGAGAAGATTTCGGAGGCGAACGAAATAGGTGATTTCAGAGGCGAACGAACAATATCACAAAATAAGAAGAATCGGGCTTCATAACTATCCCACGACGTAACTACTATGTTCGCAATCCCTCTCTAGGCGAAAAGAAAATATGCCGAGCGCTCGCACCTAATACCTCTTCTAATTAGCGCGAAAAGGAAAAATGCCTTAATAAAGTTTTGTTAAGGCAGTTAAATAAAAGTGCCTTAATATATATGTCCTTAAAACTCATCTTTTTTGTAGTGTACAAAGAATCGTGATGGAAGTGTTCAATTTGTCAAGGGGTATACAAGTGTGAAAGATGCTATAGATGGAGTTGTGAAGATTTTGATTATTGCGGTATGTATCCATATGACTTTCTTAGAAGCATCTCTCCTAAAAGCACTTCTTTCTCATGCTTGGAATCCTTTCAATCTCTCTATTAAGCTTCTTTCCTTGAAGACCCTTTCTCTCCTTAGAGGCTATCATTTTTTTTCTTTTTGTAGACATTATCTTTATTATAAGATTTTAAGTAACATAGAAGCCTCTATCTCTTTCTCTCTAAAAAACAATCAAGTTCAGCTCTAAAAAACAATCTTTGTCTTTAATAAGAGTCTCTCTATTAAGTTCTCTTCCTTACAAACCACTATATTTCTAAATATCCTCCCTCTTATTTTGAAGCCTGTCTCATAACTCTCTCTAGGAAGTTTCTCTCTTCCTCTTCCTCACTTTATCTTCCATGCCTCCTTTTCAATTTCTCTTTCTGTCCATCTATGAAATCTCTCTTCATCTTATTAGTCTATCTCTTTCATAATTTCCTCTCTTTCTCAAACTCTCTCTCTATCTCCATCTTCCAAAATCCTCTTTATCTCTCTCATAAATCCAGTACCTCTCTTCATCCTAAAGGGCTTTATTACTATACAGAAGGTTTCTCTATTTCTCTTATAAGCCTCTCTATCTCTTTAAGAAATGTCCCTATCTATGAAGCTTTTCTCACTTGGAAGCCTTTCTCTCGAAGAACCCCCTCCCTCTCTTCAAAGCATCTCTCACTTTGAAGTCTTTATCTCTCTTTTTTATATAAACCCTCATCTCTATCTTAAAAGCATCTTTAATTCTCCTTCTTTCTTGTAAGCTTATCTTGTATATGTTCACTCTTTCAGAAGTCCCTGTCTTTCTTAGAAGCATCACAACCATTCTCTCCCTCTTATAAGTCCTCTGTACATCTTTCCCTCTTTCATTAACCCCTTTCTCTAAATCTCATTTTCTATCTCTCTTTTTGAATCATCTCAATCTAATTTTCTATCTCTCTTTTAAAAGCCTCTCCCTCCATCTTAAAAGTTATTATCTATCTCATTCTCCTTGAATAGTCCTGTTGCTCTCGTAAAAGCACTTTCTCTTAGAAATCCCTCTATTAGAGCCTCTTTCTTTCTTAAAAGATTCTCTCAATTTTAGAAGCCTTTCACTTTCTTTGAAACATCTCTTTCTTCCAAAAGTCTCTTTGTTCATCTTAGAAGCTTCTTGCATCATTTCTTTTCATCAAAATTCCTTCTTATAAGCTTGTCTTTCTCTCTTGGAAGCCTTTCTTTCTCTTTTAGAAGCACATACATCTCTCTTTTAGAAGCCTATCCCTCTTAGTAGTTTCTCTCTTAGGAGTATCTATATATCTCATAAAAAGCCTCTCTCTCACTCACACACAAATACATCTCACACTCTCTTGAAATAGAACCAAATGGAGAAAAAAGATTCATGTTATGAGAATTTAATTCTTAATAGGATAAAAGGGAGAGAAATGATTCATATAGTGATAATTTAACTCTTAATATGACATAATGAAGAAAAAAGATTCATGTGGTGAGAATTTAGCTCTTATAAGAACATAAAGATTCATGTTTTGATAATTTAATTTTGTTGCCTCTCTTTTGTCAGCCTTGAGCTCGACCATTGCTTATGCAACTTGGTTGGCCTCAAGTCTTCCAATTCAATCATCATGATTCCATGTACTAAATTATTTGAATTCAAACTTAGTGAATAGGACCACTTCATAGTCATCTTTGCTTGATCGTGTACGTCTCGCCATGATCACGAACGTCGCTTGATTGTGTGCGTATCACTTCAATCATGATCAAGCACGATCATTGCTTGATCGCGCTTCACCTTGATCGTGATCGTCGCTAGATCATTTGCATCTCACCACAATAGTGTACTTTGATCATATGTCTCATCACTATTTGTGAATTTCCCTATATCAAATATCTATTGACTTGGTTTATTTACACGATAATTAGTTTAAAGATTGTGACAAAATTAAATTTAATATAAGGCCTTATTGTTCATAAATAAATAAATAAACGAAGTCAATATATATATATAATATAATATATATATATAAATAATATATATATATATATATATATATATATATATATATATATATATATATATATATATAAACTTTCCAAAAACTATCCAGATCAGTTTCATCATTGGTTTTCGCGATTCAATTTTTTGAAAATTATTGGAACTGCCTCTTTGGCTGGGAGGAATGAAAACTCTATGCTCTTAGTATCTCCTCATACAGCCGTCCATAGCATCCACTCGAGCACTCAACTATCTTCTCCTCTTACAATTCCTAGCGGCCAACGCTATACACAATAATTTGGTTGCTGATAAGTTTTATTTTTAAAACTTTAGCATCCTAAGGTATTTGGTAAACATGTTTGTTCAACTAAGGTTCATTTAAGTTGATCATAATTTGTTCTCTATTCTTATATACCTTTTGTTGAGCATTACTCACGCATGCTGCAATGCTAAATGTTTGACATTTTTAGTAAAATGCCAAAAAATTTGGTGTTTTCTATAAATATAAAATTTATTAAAATCCTAGCTTGATATGTGTAATATTAATTATGATTTTTTAAATTTCATAATAAATACTAAATAATAATGATATGTAAATTTTAATATAATATTTGATACAATACTAATATAATATTATCATTAAAGGTTTATTATTATATTAAATATTTTAAAAATATAATATCATATAATTATTACCATTTTGATAATAAATTTAAAAATTTATAAAAATATTTCTATTATAATTTTAACATATTAATAAAAATGTTAAAAATTATAAAATTTTTTTATTAGAAAAAAATTATAAATACAAGATAAAATTTTTTAGTATTTATTTTTAATATAACATGTATATTCATCTTGAATATTAAAAATTTATAATATTTATTATTAAATAATAAATATTATATTTAATATGATATTAAATATTTAAATATAAAATACATTAAATATTATTTTTTATTTGAAAAATTAAATATCATATAGGACACCAATAAAAGCTTAAAATAAAAAAAATAAATTTATATAATTAAAATATACATATATGTTATTATTAAATTAAATTTAACATTTTAAACATTTAATTAGATATGATATTTAATAATATTTTATTTAAAACTTATAATATTTTTTATATAAGAATATCAAATGATTAAATATATAATTTAAATAATAAATAAATATGTTAAAATTTATAACTATTTTGTATTAGAAAAAATTATAAATGTAAATTATTTAATAGATTTGATCATTTGATATTATTTAAATTATATATTTATTCAGTTGATATAAATACTTTATATATTTTAAGTTTTAGATAAAGTTTTATTAAAATATTGTATCTAATAAAAATTTTACAACGTTAAATTTAATTTAAGAATAATATATAAAAATAATTTATTGATATGAAATTTATTTATTTTTTAGGGTTTTATTTGTGTATTATGTAATATATAATTTTAATATATAATGCAATGTTTAATATAAGATTTAATATTTAATAAAAAGTATTATATATTTTAATATTCAATGTGAATATATATATATATATATATATATATATAATAAAGTTTTTTGTTTAATATTTATAATTTTTTTCTAATGCAAAAAAAAACATTTTTAATATTTTGTTAAAATTATAATAAATATATTTTGGTAAATTTATAAATTTATTATCAAAATTTTAACAAATTAATGATATTATATCTTTTTAATTATTTAATATAATAAAAAATATTTAGTGATTAGATTATATTAAATATTATATCAAATATTATATTCAAGAATATATTATTATTATTTTGTATCATTATTAAATTTAAAATTTAAAATATACAAAATTATATATAATATTACACCTATCTACCTGTTATTCGAACTTGGACCGCATAATTTAATAACTAAAAACTTACCATTTGATCACAGGCACGTAATTGTTAGGATATTAAGAAATTTTATATTTATTGAAATTACTAAATGGTTAAACATTTTTTTGGAAAATGCCAAAATATTTATTAAGAGAACCGTATGCTAGCGAACTGTAGAAAAAATCTTAACCTAGAGAAAAAGAATTTTGGATTAAACTAGGATGGTGCCATGAAGGGCATTGTTCACCACTAGCAAATCTAATTCTAAGGAAATGAAGAATCCTATCCTATAGGAAAAGATAAATGGATTAAAACTAGGATGGTGCCATGAATGGTATTATCCCCCACTAGCACATTTAATCCTAAGGAAAAATCTTAACCTAAAGGAAAAAAAATAAGATTAACCTAGGATAGTGCCACGAAGCGCATTATCGAACCCTAGCTCGTCTAATCCAACCTAAAGAAAAGGAAAATTGATTTAAACTAGGATGGTTCCACGAAGGGCACTGTTTACCACTAGCATGACAAATCCTATAGAAATGAAGAAATCCTACCCTAAATGAAAAGAAAATTAGATTTAACTAATATAGTGGATGTTGTACAAGACTAGATTGTCTAATCCTATGAAAATGATGAATCTTAACTTAAAGGACAACTTGATTAAACTAGGATGGTACCACGAAGAGCATTGTTCACCACTAGCATGTCTAGTCATACGAAAAGTAAGAATTCTAACCTAAAAGAAAAGAACACTAGTTTTAAACTTGGATGGTGCAATAAAGGGTTTTATCCACCTCTAGCACACTAATCCTAAGGAAAGGAAATTTTGATTAAATTATGATGGTGTCTTGAACAACATTATCCCCCACTAGCGCCTATAATCCTAACGAATGGAAGAATCCTAAGATCAAGGAAAAGAAGACTATATTAAAGAAGGAAGGTGCCACGAAGGACATTTTTCACCATAAGCACGTCAATCTTATGAAAAGGAAGAATCACAATATAATGGAAAAGAAAATTGGATTAAACTAGGATGGTGCCACGAATGGCATTTTCTTTCACTTAGCACATCTAATATAAAGAAAATGAAAAATCCTAACTTAAAAGAAAAAGAAAACTATATTAAACTAGTATGGTGCTAGGAAGGGCATTGTTCATTATTAGCACATCTAATCCAAAGGAAAGGAAGAATTTTAACCTAAATGAAAAAAAAAAACTAGATTAAACTAGTATGGTGCAACGAAGTTTGTTGTACACGACTAGAATGTCTAATCCTATGAAAAGAAATAGAAAACTGGGTTAAACTAGGATGGTGCCACGAAGGGCGTTATCCACCACTCGCTCATCTAATCCTAAGGAAATGAAGAATCCTAACCTAATTGAAGAGAAAATTGGATTAAACTACAATGGTGCCACGAATGATGTTATGCACCACATACACGTCTAATTCTTAGGAAAGGAAGAATGATAAACTAATGGAAAAGAAAACTGAATTAAACTTGGATGGTGCAACTAAGGGCGTTATGCACTATTAACATGACCAATTCTAAGGAATAAAAGAATATTAACCTAAAGAAAAAAAAAATTGGATTAAACTAGGATGGTATAATGAAGGATGTGATCCACCACTAGTATGTTTAATCCTAAGAAAATGAAGAATACTAACCTAAAGGAAAAGAAAACTTGATTAAATTAGGATGGTGCTACAAAGGCAATTATCCACCCCTAGCACGTCTAATTCTACAGAAAGGAAGAATCCTAACCTAAATAAAAAGAAAACTGAATTAAACTATTATGATGCCACGAAGGGCGTTATCCACCGCTTACTTATCTAATCCTAATGAATAGAAGAATCTTAACCTAAATAAAAAGAAAACTTGATTAAACTAGTATGGTGCTATGAAGGGCGTTGTACACAACCATCATGTCTAATTCTATGAAGAGGAATAATCATAACCTAGAGGAAAATAATTTTGGATTAAACTAGGATGGTGTCATGAATGACATTGTTCACTATTAGTACGTCTAATCCTAAGAAAAGAAAGAATCCTATCCTAAAGAAAAATATAATTGGATTAAAACTAGGATGGTACTACGAAGGGCGTTACCCTCCACTCTCACTTTTAATCCTACGATGGTGCCACGAAGGGCATTGTCCACCACTAGCACGTTTAATCCTACGAAAAGGAAGAATTCTACCCAAAAGAAAAGAACACTAGTTTTAAACTTTGATGGTGCTACAAATGGCGTTATCTACCAATAGCACCTTTAATCCTAAGGAAAGAAGAATCCTAACAAAAAAAGAAAAGAAAGCTGAATTAAAACTTGTTTGATGCCACGAATGACGTTATCTACCTCTAGCACATCTAATTCTAAGGAAAGGAAAAATTTTAATCAAAAGAAAAATAAAATTTGATTAAACTAGAATGGTGCCTCGAAGTGCGTTGTCCCCCACTAGCGCCTCTAATCCTAACGAATGAAAGAATCCTAACTTAAAGGAAAAGAAGATTGGATTAAACAAGGTTGGTGCTATGAAGGGAATTTCCACCATAAGCACGTCTAATCTCATGAAAAGGAAGAATCTTAATGTAATGGAAAAGAAAAGTGGATTAAACTAGAATGGTGTCACGAAGGGAGTTATCCACCCTTAACACATCTAATCATAAGGAAATGAAGAATCCTAACTTAAAAGAAGAAGAAAACTGGATTAAACTAATATGGTGCCAGGAAGGGCATTGTCCACCATTAGCATATCTAATCCTAAGGATAGGAAGAATTCTAAAAATGAAAAAAAAAATGATTAAACTAGTATGATTCAACAAAAAATGTTGTGCACGACTAGAATATCTAATCCTACGGAAAGGAAGAATATTAACCTAAAGGAAAAGAAAATTGAGTTAAACTAGGATGGGTGCCACGAAGGGCATTGTCCATCACTAGCATGTCTAATCCTAAGGAAAGGAAGAAACCTAACCTAAAGAAAAAGAAAATTGAATTAAACTAGGATGCTACCACGAAAAGCGTTATCTACCACTAGCACATATAATTCTAAGGAAAGATAAAAAGCTAACCTAGAAGAAAAGAAAATTATATTAAAACTAGAATGGTACTACGAAGGCTTTTAGGCACCACTAACATGTCTAATCCTGAGGTAAGGAAAATACTAACCTAAAGGAAAAGAAAACTTAATTAAACTAAGATGGTGCCACGAATGACATTATCCCCCACTTGCACTTCTAATACTAAGGAACAGAAGAATTCTAACCAAAATTAAAAAAAATGGATAAAACTAGTATGGTTCCACGAATGACATTATACACGACAAGTATATCTAATTCTACGAAAAGGAAGAATCCAAACCTAAAAGAAAAGCATATTTAATTGAACTATCATGGTGCCACAAGATCATTGTCCATCACTAGCATGTCTAATTCCTAGGAAAGAAAAATTTTTAACCTGAATGAAAAGAAAATAACTAGTATGTTTCCACGAAGGGCGTTATACATGAATAGTACGTCTAATCATATGAAAAGGAAGAATCAAAACCTAAAGGAAAAAAGAATATTGGATTAAACAATGAAGGTGTAACAAATGGCATTATCCACAACTAGCACGTCTAATCCTAAGAAAAGAAAGAATCCTAACCAAAAGGAAGAGATTACTGGATTTAAACTAGGATGGTGCCACGAAGGGCGTTATCCCTCACTAGCATGTTTAATCCGAAGGGAAAAAAATCCTAACCTAAAAGAAAGAAAAATTGGATTAAATCCTAAGGGAAACTAGGATAGTGCCACGAAGCGCGTTATCTACCCCTTGCTTGTCTAATCATAAGGAAAGTAAGAATCCTAAACAAGAGGAAAAGAAACTAAATTAAACTAGGATGGTGCCACAAAAGGGCATTATCCACCACTACCATGACAAATCCTAAGGAAAGGAAGAATCCTAACCTAAATGAAAAGAAAACTAGATTAAACTAGTATGGTGCCACGAAGGGCATTGTACACAACTAATAGGTCTAATCTTACGGAAAAAAAGAATCCAAAACTAAAGAAAAAGAAATCTGAATTAAACTAGGATGGTACCATGAAGGGCATTTGTCCACCTCTAACACGTCTAGTCTTAAGGAAAGGAATAATCTTAATCCAAAGGAAAAAAAACTTGATTAAACTATGATGGTGCCACAAACAGAGTTATCCACCACTCACACGTTGAATCCTATGAAAAGGAAAAATCCTAACCTAAAGGAAAAGAAACGAGATTAAAATAAGGATGATGCCACGACAGACATTATCCACCAAAAGCTCTTTTAATCGTAATGAAATGTTAAATCCTAACCTATATGAATAGAAAATTGGATGAAACTAGGTTGGTGTCACAAAGTGTGTTATCCACCATTAGCATGTCTAATCGAACGAAAAAGAAGAATCCTAACAAAAAGAAAAAGAAAATGTGATAGAACTTGGAATGTGTCACGAAGTGCGTTATTCACCACTAACACATCATATCCTAAGAAAAGGAATAATCTCAAAATAAAGGAAATAAAAACTGGATTAAACTATGATGGTGCCACGAAGGGTATTGTCCTCTACTAACACGTCTAATACTAAGGAAAAATCTTAACCTAAAGGAAAAGAAAATTAGAATAAACTAGGATGATGTCCACACCTAGCATGTCTAATCCAATGAAAAAAAAAACATAACCTAAAAAAACACTGGAATAAACTAGGATGGTGCCACGAATGACATTATCCACCATTAGCATGTCAAATCCTAATGAACGAAACAATCCAACCTTAAATGAAAAGAAAATTGTATTAAACTAGTATAGTGCCACGAATGGCATTGTACACGATTAACACATCTAATCCTACAAAAAGGAAGAATTCTAACCTAAAGGAAAAGAAATCGTAATAAAATTAGAATGGTGTCATGAAGGACGTTATTCACCACTAGCATGCCATATCCTAAGGAAATGAATAATCACAAAATAAAGGAAATGAAAACTAGATTAAACTAAGATGGTGCCACGAAGGGTATTATTCACTACTAGCGCGTCTTATCCTAAGGAAAGGAAAAATTCTAACCTAAAGGAAAAGAAAACTGGATTAAATTAGGATGGTGTCCACCTCTAGCACGTCTAATCTTACAACAACAACAACAACAACAACATCAAGCCTTTATCCCACTATGTGGGTCGGCAACATGAATCTTTTTATCCTCTGTATTCTATTAAAGGTCAAATTCTCGTTTAAATCTAATAAAGAAAGGTCATTCCTAATATTTTCTAACCAAGACTTTTTAGGTCTGCCTCTACCTTTCTTAACATAAGTCAAATCTAATACCTCTAATCTCCTAACCGGGTCATTGGAAGGCCGCCGTTTTATGTGACCAAACCATCTAAGGCGACTCTCTCTAATCTTATCTTCTACTGGAGCTACTCCAACCTTTTCTTAGCATGTCTAATCCTACGGAAAGGAAAAATCTTAACTTAAGGAGAAAAAACTGGAATAAACTAGGATGGTGCCACGAAGGGCATTATCCACCACTAGCACGTCTAATCCTAAAGAACGAAATAATCCAAACCTAAATGAAAAGAAAATTCTATTAAACTAGTTTGGTGTTACGAATGGCATTGTATACGACTAGCATGTCTAATCGTTCAAAAAGGAAGAATTCTAACCTAAAGCAGAAAAGAATATAAGATTAAATTACGATGGTGTCATTAAGGGCATTGTCTAACACTAGCACATCTATCCTAAGGAAATGAAGAATATTATCCTAAAAGAAAAGATATTTGAGTTAAAATTAGGATGGTACCACTAAAGGCATTATCCCCCATTGGCATATTTAATCCTGAGGAAAGGAAAAAACCTAACCTAAAGTAAAAAAATGGATTAAACTAGGATGGTGCTACGAAGCGCGTTATCCACAAAGGGTATTGTCCACCACTAGCATGTCTAATCCTAAGGAATAAGAATCCTAATATAAAGGAAAAGATAATTGAATTAAAACTAGGATGGTGCCATGAAGGGTATTATCATCCTCCACTAGCACCTTTAATACTAATGAAAAGAAAAATCATAACTTAAGGGAAAAAATTAGATTAAATTAGGATAGTGCCACGAAGCACGTTATCCACCCCTAGCTTGTCTAATCCTAAGGAAAGTAAGAATCCAAAACTAAAGGAAAAGAAAATCGAATTAAACTAGGATGGTACCACGAAGGGCATTCTCGACCACTAGAACGTCTAGTCCTAAGGAAAAAAAGAATCCTAACCTAAATGAAAAGAAAAGTAGATTAAACTAATATAGTGCCACAAAGGACATTGTACATGACTAACAGATCTAATCCTATGGAAAAGAAGAATCCAAATATAAAGGAAAAGAAAACTGAATTAAAATAGGATGGAACCACGAAGGGCATTGTTCACCACTAGCAAGTCTAGTCCAAAGGAAAGGAATAATCATAACTTAAAAGAAAAGAAAACTGGATTACACTAGGATGGTGCCACAAAAGGCGTTTTCCACCACTTGTATGTCTAATCCTATGGAAATGATGAGTCGTAAACTAATAGAAAAGAAGCTGGATTAAAATAAGGATGGTGCCAAGAAGGGTGTTATCCACCACTAGCACTTATACTAAGGAAAGATAAAATCCTAAACTATAAGAAAAAAAAAAAGGATAGTGCCATGAAGTGCATTATCCACCACTAGCACGTCTAGTCTTACAGACGGAAAGAATCCTAACAAAAAGGAAAAGAAAATGTGATAAAACTAGGATGGTGCTTGCAAACCAAAAAATCCCTCCTTATTTTGAAATAGGATAAGTTGTAAATCTGCAAGCTCCCTAACGGTCTGGTCCGATATAAGGCATTCCATGCAATGATACAAGCCAAGTTTCACCTCCGAGTTTGAAGATTTCCTCTCTGAATATTGAAATTGAGGATTGAGATAATACATCAATGCATGTAGATAACAGTGTAACTATACCACCCATCGAGCATCAATGATATCCCAAATCTCTCTATAACTTGCCTCCTCTCCTCCCAAGTTATGTGCAATCAACTCATTCACCTCATCCATAGCATTATAAATAAAACCTATGACTGATTTCTTCTCGGCATCTACTAAACGTATAACATGTACCAATGGTCTCGTGCTCAATATAGCATAGGTCACAGTCGCTCAAAATTTATCATTTAAAATTAGCATTCGTATTTCCTTCCCCTCAGTTTCTTCCCCCATGTAGAATTAAGTCATTGTGTTGATGTAAACATTACTTTAAGAGATTGTCTCACATCCAATAAGCTCTGCAGTGTCAAAAATAAGATGTGGCAAACCTGTAGAATAAATTTGCATTAGGAATTAAAAATGATTGGAAGTAAATAAATGTAATAACGAACCTAGTGATTGCAGGACGGATAATTTCCTTCTTTGAAAACTTTCTCATTAAAGCTAAGACCCATGAGTGATTGTATATGAACTTTGTGATCTTCTTCGCCCTTGAAAGAGCACTCTTATGTTGAGATAAATCATTAAGTTCCTCTAATATAAGATCAATGTAGTGTGCTGCGCAGGGTGTCCAATACATGTGTTTCCTCTTCTCCATCAACATCTGACCAGCTGCTTTGTATGCACTGGCATTGTCAGTCACCACTTGAACAACCAATAGCTCCCTAATCTCCTCAACAACCCCATTTAGTAAATTGAAAATGAATTTAGCATTTTTAACCTCATCTGAAGCTTCAACTAATCATAAAAACACAATGTCGTAGGGGTTGTTGATAAGGATATTAATCAAGCTCATGCTCTTTATGTCATAAACCCCATCTGACATAATGGTAACACCAATCTCAATCCATGTCCATTTAATCTCATCAATGCTATGCTCTATGTTCTGCAGCTCATTTAAAATCCATGTTCGCAACTCGTACATGGAAGGTGCCTTCAACCCTCTCCCACACAACCCTACAGACCGCAGCATATTGAAGTAAGCCAATGATGTCGCAAAATTAAATAGTATGACATTCTCAAAAAAAAAAATTGCCAAAATCTCGACCCTCTTAGGTACCAGTCGTAGGCATCATCTGTGCTTGTCCTCTATCCTCTCCTGGAGTAGTCATATATTGGTCCATAGGACCCTGCGCACCTCTATTATGTATAGTGGAGGAAGAGTCCTTTCCACTCTCGCTCCCAAAGTAAGCACCATGTTCGACCCTTTTATCAAATTGCTCCTGTTGTAAATGTTTGGCCGTCGTACTATTTTTCATATAAGCTGTAATTTCCTCCTTCACGTTATCCAGAACATTCGCACAATGTGCTACATTCTTATGTGAGCCGGAAAAGTGTTCCTTCATGCGAGTTACTCCTCCCTTCACCACTATCACAAAAATTGTATTTTAAATAAACATACATCTTCTCGCCGCCTTTTACATCAACTTGTATACTGTACTTCCAAGAAGGATCACGCATCAATGATGTATTAGACTTTTCTTGCCCCTAACCATATTTCCTAAAGCACAAATGCAAAATAAAACAAAAAATCTCTAAAAAATTAAAACCCTAGATTTTCTTTCATTTGAAAAATCTTTTGTTGAACTAAAAAAAATACCTAAAATCATTTGTGGACTTCTCCTAGAGGGCGACCGGACACTTCAAGCTTGCCGGAGTGAGGCGACACCGACGGGAGAGGCGGCGGGAAGGGAGGTCGAGCAGACGTGCGGAAGATCTTGCGAGCTGCGGGTTTTTTTGCATGCTTGGTTTCGGGTAGGCTGTATGAAAGGGGAGGAAGAAGCTTATTTCACTTAAACTTAAGTGTGTGGGTACGGTTATTAGAGGTGGGCGCCTCACACGGAATTGCGCAATTCTGCCTTGAGGTGCGCCTCATAGTGGAGGACGCGTACGCCTCATGAGGAACCAGAATTGCTTAGGCAATGAGGCGATTTTAACCAGAATCGCGCAGAGGCGTGCCTCTGATTGCGCAATTTTAAACTATGCTACAAACGGAAGGAATCCTAACAAAATAAAAAAGAAAACGTGACAAAACTAGGATGGTGCCATGAAGGACGTTATTTACGACTAACACGTCATATCCTAAGAAAAGGAATAATCCCAAAATAAAGGAAATGAAAATTGGATTAAAATAAGATGGTGCCACGAAGGGAGTTCTCCACTACAAGCGCGTTTAATCCTAAGGAAAGGAAAAATCCTAACCTAAAAGAAAATAAAACTAGATTAAATTAGGATGGTATCCACCCCTAGCATTTCTAATCCTACAAAAAAAAAATCTTAACCTAAAGAAAAATACACTGGAATAAATTAGGATGGTGCCACGAATGACATTATCCACCACTAGCACGTCTAATCCTAACGAACGGAACAATCCAAACATAAATGAAAAGAAAATTGCATCAAACTAGTACGGTGCCACGAATGGCATTGTACACGACTAGCACATCTAATCCTATAAAAAGGAATAATCATAACCTAAAGGAAAATAAATCGTGATAAAACTAGGATGGTGACACGAAGGACGTTATTCACCACTAGCACGTCATATCCTAAGCAAAGGAATAATTCTAAAATAAAGGAAAAGAAAATTGGATTAAACTAAGATGGTGCCACGAAGGGTATTGTACGCTACTAGCCCGTCTTATCCTAAGGAAAAGAAAAAATCTAAACTTAAAGGAAAAGAAAATTGGATTAAACTAAGATGGTACCCACCCCTAGCATGTCTAATCCTACGGAAAGGAAGAATCTTAACATTAAGAAAAATATTGGATTTAATTAAGATAGTGCCACGAAGGGCATTATCCACCACTAGCACGTCTAATCCTAAGGAACGAAAAAATCCAAACCTAAATGAAAAGAAAATTGTATTAAACTAGTATGGTGTCATGAATGGCATTGTACACGACTAACACGTCTAATCCTACATAAAAGAAGAATCTTAACCTAAAGGAAAATAAATCGTGATAAAACTAGGATGGTGCCACAAAAGGCGTAATTCACCACTAGCACGTCATATCCTAAGAAAAGGAGTAATCCTAAAATAAAAGAAATGAAAACTAGATTAAACTAAGATGGTGCCACGAAGGGTGTTGTTCACTACTAGCGCGTCTAATTCTAAGGAAAGGAAAATTCCTAACCTAAATAAAAAGAAAACTGGATTAAACTAGGATGGTGTCCACCACTAGCATGTCTAATCCTACAAAAAATAAAAATGTTAAACTAAGGAAAAAAACTAGAATAAAGTAGGATGGTGCCACGAAGGGCATTATATACCACAAGTGCGTCTAATTTTGAGGAAAGGAAAATCCTAACGTAAAGGAAAAGAAAATTGGAATAAATTAAGACGGTGTGATAAAGGGCATTATTTACCACTAGCATGTCATATCCTAAGAAAGAAAGAATCCTAACCTAAAGGAAATGAAAACTGTGTTAAATTATGATAAGGTCATGAAGGGTATTATCTACCACTAGCACGTTTAATCTTAAGGAAAGGAAAAATCCTAGATAAATGGAAAATAAACTGGATTAAACTAGGATAGTTCCACGAAGGGCGTTATCCACCACTAACACATCTAATCCTAAGGAAATGAAGAATCCTAATCAAAAGGAAAAGAAAACTAGGTTAAACTAGTATGGTTTCTCAAAGGGTGTTGTATATAACTAATACGTCTAATACTACGGAAAGGAAGAATTTTAACTTAAAGGAAAAGAAAACTAGATTAAACTAGGATGGTGTCATGAGGGGAATTATCCCCCACTAGTACGCCTAATCTTAAGGAAATAAAGAATCCTAACTTGAAAGAAAATAGAAAACAGAATTTAAACTAGGACGATGCCACAAAAGGCACTATCCACCACTAATACTTTTAATCCGAAGGAAAGGAAAAATTCTAATATAAAGGAAAAAAAAACTTGATTAAATTAGGATGTTGCCACGAAGGGCATTATCCACCACTTTCACGTCTAATCCTAAGGAAAGGAAGAATCCTAACAAAAAAAAATTAAAAACTGGATTAAACTAGTATCGTCCCAAGAAGGGCATTGTACATGATTAGCACATCTAATCTAAAGAAAGGAAGAATCCTAACCTCAACGAAAAGAAAATTAGATTAAACTAGGATGGTACTATGAATGGCGTTATCCAACACTAATACGTCTAATCCAATGAAAAAGAATAATCCAAACCTAAAGGAAAAAAAAAGTGAAGTAAACTAGGATAGGGCCACGAATGACATTATCCACCACCAGCACATCTAATCATAAGGAAAGAAAAATCCTAACTTAATGGAAAAATAAACATAATTAAATTTGGATGGTGATACAAAGGGTGTTATTCTCCACTAGCACATCTAAATCGTAAGGAAAGGAAAAATCCTAACCTAAAAGAAAAAAAAACAAGATTAAACTAGAATAGTGCAATGAAGGGCTTTATTCACCACTTGCACGTCTAATATTTAGGAAATGAAGAATGGTAACCAAAATGAAATAAAAACTAGATTAAACTAGGATGGGGCTACGAAGGGCATTATTCACCACTAGCACGGCAAATTCTAAAGAAAGAAATAATTCTAACCTAAAAGAAATGAAAACAAAATTAAAACTAAGATGGTGCCACGAAGGGCATGTTCCATCACTAGCACGTCTAATCCTATAGAACGGTAGAATACTAACCTAAAGAAAAAAAAAATTAGATTAAAATATGATGGTGCACGAAGGGCGTTATCCACCAATTGAAGATTTAATCCTTAGGAAAGGAAGAAAGTTAACCTAAAAGAAAAGATCTGGATATAACTAGGATGGTGTCACGAAGTGAATTATCCATTACTAGCACATATAATTCTAAGGAAAGATAAAATGCTAACCTAAAGGGGAATAAAATTATATTAAAACTAGGATGGTGATACGAACAGTTTTACGCACTACTAGCATGTCTAATCTTGAGATAAGGAAAATCATAGCCTAAAGGAAAAAAAATTGGATTAAACAAGGATGGTGCCATGAAGGGCATTATACTCGGCTAGCACTTTTAATAATAAGAAACGAAAAAAACTGAATTAAACTAGTATATTTCTACGAAGGTCATTATACATGACTAGTACGTTTAATCCTACGAGAAGAAAGAATCCTAAACTAAAGAAAAAGAATATTGGATTAAACTAGGCTGATGCCACAAAGGGTATTGTCCACCAATAGCATGTCTATGCCTAAGGAAAGAAAGAATCCTAACCTCAAGGAAAAGATAATTGGATTAAAACTAGGATGGTGCCACGAAGGGCGTTATTTCCCACTAGCACCATTAATCCTAAGGAAAAGAAAAATCCTAACCTAAAGGAAAAAATTTGAATTAAACTAGGATAATGCCACGAAGCGTGTTATCCACCCCCTAGCTCGTCTAATGCTAAGCATAGTAAGAATCCTAACCTAGAGCAAAACAAAATTAGATTAAACTAGGAAGGTGCCACGAAGGGCATTATCCATCATTAACTTTTCAAATCCTAAGGAAAGGAAGAATCCAAACCTAAATGAAAAGTTAGTTGTGGATAATGCCTAACCTATAAAATAGGATAGTGCTAAAAAGGACTTTATATGCCTAAAAGAAAATTTAAGGACTTAATCCTAAGAAAATAAAATATCCTGACCTAAAGGAAAACTAAACTGGATTAAAGTTTGGATGTTGCCAAAAAGGCCGTTATCCACCACTAGTACGTATAACTCTATGGAAAGAAAAATACTAATCTAAAGGAAAAGAAAATTGGACTAAATTAGGATGGTGCGACGAAGGGTGTTATCAACCAATAGCACGTCAAATCCTAAAGAAATGAAGAAACATAACCTAAAGTAAAGAAATATTGTAATAAACGAGAATGGTGCCACGAGAGCATCATCTACCACTAGCACATCTAATCCTATGGAAAGGAAGAATCCTAACCTAAAGGAAAAGAATATTAGTTTTAAACTTGGATGGTGCTACGAAAGGCGTTATCCACTACTAGCACGTCTAATCCTTAGAAAAAGAAGAACCCTAACCTAAAGAAGAAGAAAACTTGACTAAAACAAGGTTGGTGCCACTAAGGGCGTTATCTACATACATATCTAAC
Organism: Dendrobium nobile; assembly: GCA_022539455.1. Taxonomy (NCBI): domain Eukaryota; kingdom Viridiplantae; phylum Streptophyta; class Magnoliopsida; order Asparagales; family Orchidaceae; genus Dendrobium; species Dendrobium nobile. The sequence continues at coordinate 28,881,332 of CM039734.1, forward strand.
GCTAAGGAAAGGAAAAACCCTAAAGGAAAACAAAATTTGATCAAACTATGATATTGCCTCGAATGGCGTTATCCCCCACCAGCATGTCTAATTCCAAGAAAAGCAATAATTCTAACCTAAAGGAAAAGAAAATTGGATTAAACTATGATGGTGCCACGAAAGGCGTTTCCACCACAAGCATAATGTCTAAACTTATGAAAAAGAAAAATCCTAACCAAAGTAGGATAGTGCGACGAAGGGCTTTATTCACTAGTAGCACGTCATATCCTAAGGAAAGGAAGAATCCTAACCTAAAGGAAATGAATATTTGGTTAAAGTATGATGAGGCCACAATGGGAATTATCTACTACTAGCACGTTTAATCTTAAGGAAAGGAAGAATCCTAACAAAAAGGAAAATAAACTGGAATAAACTATGATGGTTTCACGAAGGGCGTTATCCACCACTTGCACATCTAATTCTTAGGAAAGGAAGAATGCTAACCAAAAGTAAAAGAAAACTAGATTAAACTAAGTTGGTGCCATTATGAGAGTTATTCACCACTATCACGTCAAATTTTAAGGAATGAAACAATGCTAACCTAAAGGAAATGAAAATTAAATTAAAACTAGGATGGTTCCACGATGGGTATGTTCCACCACAAGCACATCTAATCTTAAGGAAATGAAGAATCCAATTCTAAAGTTAAAAAAAAAACAAGATTAAATTAGGATGGTGCAACGAAGGGTGTTGTCCACCCCTAGAACGTCTACTCCTATGGAAAGGTAGAGTCCTAATCCACATAAAAGAAAATTGGATTAAAGTAGAATGGTGCCACGAAGGGCGTTACGCTCGATTTAAACATCTTAATCTTAGGAAAGGAAAAATGTTAACCTAAAGGAAAAGAAAACTATATTAAACTATGATGGTGTACCACAAATGTCATTATCCCCCACTAGCACCTTTAATCCTAAGAAAAAGAAAAATCCTAACCTAAAGAAAAAAAAATGGATTAAACTAGGATAGTGCCACGAAGCGCGTTATCCACATCTAGCTCATCTAATCAAAAGAAAAAGTAAGAATCTTAACATAGAGAAAAAGAAAATTTGATTAAACTAGAATGGTGTCACAAAGGGTATTGTCCACCACTAATATGTCAAATCCTAAGGAAATGAATGAATCCTAACCTAAATGAAATGAAAACTACATTAAAGTAGTATGGTGCCACGAAGGGCATTGCACACGACTAGCATTTGTAATCCTACGGTAAGAAAGAATCTAAACATAAAGGAAAAGAAAAATGAATTAAATTATGATGGTACCACAAAGGGCATTATCAACAACTAGCATGTTTAGTCCTAAGGAAATGAATAATCCTAACCTAAAAGAAAAGAAATTGGATTAAACTAGAAATGTGTCACAAAGGGCGTTATCTAACACTCGCACGTATAATCCTATGGAAAGAAAAAATTATAACCTAATGGAAAAGAAGCTAGATTAAAATAAGGATGGTGCCACAAAGGCATTATCCACCACTAACTATTTTAATCTTAAGGAAAGATAAACTCCAAAAGTATAGGAATATAAAACTAGATTAAACTAAGATGGTGCCACGAAGTACGTTATCCAACACTAACATGTTTAATCCTACCAAGAAGAAAAATCCTAAGAAAAATGAAAAGAAAACATTCTTAAACTATGATTGTGCCATGAATAGCGCTATCCATCACTAGCACGTAAGATACTAAGGAAAGGAAGAATACTAAAATAAAGAAAATGAAAATTGAATTAAACTAAGATGGTGTAACGAAGGGTGTTGTCTACTATTAGCGTGTCTAATCCTAAGGAAAGGAAAGTTCCTAACCGAAAGGAAAAGAAAACTGGATTAAACTAGGATGGTGCCACAAATGGTGTTATCCATAACTTGCACGTCTGATCCTTAATAAAGGAAAAATGCTAATCTAAAGGAAAAGTAAATTGGATTAAACTTGGATGGTGCAACGAAGGGTGTTATTCACCACAAGTTCGTCTAATTCTATAGAAAGAAAGAATGTTAACTTAAAGGAAAAGAAAATTGGATTAAACAGGATGGTGTCATGAAAGACGTGTTCCACCACTAGTATGTCTAATCCTGAGAAAATGAAGAATACTAACCTAAAGGATAAAAGATGGATTAAATTAGGATGGTGCCATAAAAGGTATTATCCACCCCTAACTCGTCTAATCTTACGTTATTATCCAAGCCCCGAACAAATCACACTTTATGTAGCCCAAGTCATAGCAACATCCTCTCAAATGCCTCAACCTCGAGCCCGTCGCCTTCGCCATAGCCACCACCATCATAGCCGCCGCCAAGAATTACTTGAAAAACGCACACTACCACCACCTCCAAAATTTTTTGAATATTAATCTGATCTCTATGTTATTCAAAAACATTTATGCAAGTGGAAGATGCCAGAAATAAATGAAAAAGATACATATTGGAAGGCATTTGACTCAACAGGATGAGACAGGAGAGATCAATTTGTGATAACGATGACTCAAATAAAGATCACCTCAGTGATGATAATATAGATGATTTTTTAGTTGTTGCTAACTTTTCAATGTTTTTTAGAGATTAAATGTTATTGAACTTAATGTTATATGATATTTTTATATAGTTTCTTTATTTAATAATTTTTTGCTCATAAAATATTTGTATTTCAATTATATTTCATACAATTTATCACTAGCCACTTTACATCATACGCAATTTTTTGTTTCATATATCATTGTGTTACTTCATAGTTCAATAGAAAGATAATATATATTATTGTGTTAGTACATTTATTGTTTCATATATCATTGTGTTACTTCATATATCACTAGCCACGAAAGGTGTTGTTCATGACAAACATGTCCAATCCTACAGAAAAGAAGAATTCTAACCTACAGAAAAAGAAAACTGAATTAAACTAGGATGGTTCTACAAAGGGCGTTATCCGCCACTCGCATGTATGATCCAAAGAAAAGGAAGAATCCTAACCTAAATGATAAGAAGCTAGATTAAAACAAAGATCATGCCACGAAGGGCGTTATCCACCACTAGCACTTTTAATCCTAAGGAAAGATAAAATCCTAACAAAAAAGAATAAAAAATTAGATTAAACTAGGATGGTGCCATGTAGGGCGTTATCGACTGCTTGCACATCTAATCATATAGAAAGGAAAAATCCTAACAAAAAAGGAAAAGAAAACTTGAATAAACTAGGATGGTGCCGCAAAAGACGTTATCCACCACTAGCACGTCATATTCTAAGGAAAGGAAAAATTCTAAACTATAAGAAATAAAAATTAGATTAAACTTAGGATGGTGCAGCCAAGGGTGTTATTCACCCCTAGCAAGTCTAATTCTAAAGAAAGAAAGAATGTTAACCTAAAGGAAAATAAAACAGGATTAAACTAGGATGATATCATGAAATATGTGGTACATCACTAATATGTCTAATCCTAAGGAAAAGAAGAATACTAACCAAAAAGAAAAGAAAATTTGATTACATTAGGATGGTATCATAAAGGGCGTGGTCCACCCCTAACACGTCTAATCCTACGGAAAGGAAGAATCTTAACTTAAATAAAAAAAAAATTGGATTAAGCTAAGATGGCGTCAAAAAGGGCATTATCCACCACTAGCATGTCTAATCCTAAGGAACATAAGAATCCTAATCTAAATGAAAAGAAAACTAGATTAAACTAGTATTCGTCCACGAAGGGCATTGTACATGACTAGAATGTTTAATTCTATAAAAAGAAAGAATCCTAACCTAAGAGAAAAGAATATTGGGTTAAACTAGGATGGTGCCATGAATGGCATTGTCCACCACTAGCACGTTTAATCCAAAGAAAAAAAAGACTCCTAACCTAAAAGAAAAGATAATTGGATTAAAACTAAGATGGTGTCATGAAGAGCGTTATCCACCCCTAGCACTTTTAATCCTAAAGAAAGGAAAAATCTTAACCTAAAAGAAAAAAAAAATATTGTATTATATAAATGAAAAATCCTAACTTAAAAGAAAAAGAGAACTAAATTAAACTAGTAAGGTGTTAGGAAGGGCATTGTCCACCACTAGATCTAATCCTAAAAAAAGTAAGAATTCTAACCTAAATAAAAAGAAAACTTAATTAAGTAGATGGTGCCACGAAGGATATTGTGCACCACTAGAACGTCTAATCCTATGAAAGGAAGAATCCTAACATAAAAGAAAAGAAAACTAGGTTAAACTAAGATGGTGCCACGAAATGCATTGTCCACCAATAGTACGTCTAATCCTAAGAAAAGGGAGAAACATAACCTAAAGAAAAAGAAAGTGGATTAAAAAAGGATTGTGCGACGAAAGGCGTTAGCCACCACTCGCTCGTCTAATCCTAATGAACGGAAAAATCCTAACCTAATAAAAGAAAAAACTAAATTAAAACTATGATGGTGCCATGAATGTCATTATCCATCATGAACACTTTTAATTCTAAGGAAAGGTAAAATCATAACCAAAGTAAAAAAAAAAGATTAAATTAGGATGATACCACGAAGGGCATTGTCCACTAGCACATCTATTCCTAAGGAAATGAAGAATCCTAACCTAAAGAAGAAGAAAATTGGATTAAACTAGAATAGTGCAATGAAAGGCCCATTATTCACCACTCGCATGACTAATCCTTAGGAAAAGAAGAATGTTAACCAACAGGAAATAAAAATTGGATTGAACTAGGATGATGCCACAAAGGACATTATTCACCACTAGCACGTCAAATTCTAATGAAAGAAATAATTCTAACCTAAAGAAAAAGAAAACTAAATTAAAACTAAGATGGTGCCACGAAGGCATGGTCCACCACTAGCACGTCTAATAAAAAGGACGAATCCTATCCTAAAGTAAAAAAAAAAAACTAGATTAAAATAGGATGATGCCACAAAGGGCATTGTACACCCCTAGAACGTCTAATCATATTCTAAAGGAAAAGAATATTGGATTAAACTAGGATGGTGCCACAAAGAGCATTGTTCACCACTAGCACGTCTAATCCTAAGAAAATAAATAATCCTAATCTAAAGGAAAAGATAACTGGATTAAAACTAAGATGTTGCACGAAGGATGTTACCCCCCACAATCACTTTTAATCCTAAGGAAAAAAAAATCCTAACCTAAATGAAAGAAAATGGATTAAACTAAGTTAGTGCCATGGAGTGCATAAGAATCTTAACCTAAAGGAAAGTAAAACTTGATAAAACTATGATTCACGTAAGGGCATTGTCTACCACTAACATGTCAAATTCTAAGTAAAAGAAGAATCCTAACCTAAATGAAATGAAAACTGGATTAAACTAGAATGATTCCACAAAGGGCATTAACCACCACTAGCATGTCAAATCCTATGAAAAGGAAGAATCCTAACCCAAATGAAAAGAAAATTAGATTAAAATAGTATGGTGCCATGAAGGGCGTTGTACATGACAAACAAGCCTAATCCTGTGGAAAAGAAGAATCCTAATCTAAAGTAAAAGAAAATTGGATTAAACTAGGATGGTGCCACGAAAGGTATTGTCCACCACTAGCACATCTAATCCTAATAAAAGGAATAAACTTAACTTAAAGTAAAAGAAAACTGGATTAAACTAGTATTAAGCGACGAAGGGCCTTATCCGCCATTCTCTCGTTTAATTCTAAAGAAAGCAAGAACCCTAACCTAATGGAAGAGAAACTTAGAGTAAAACAAGGATGGTGTCACGAATGGAATTATCTATTACGAACACTTTTAATCCTAAGAAATGGTAAAATCCTAACCCAATGAAAAAAAAAACATGATTAAATCAGGATGGTGCTATGAAGGGTGTTATCCTTCACTAGCACATCTAATTCTTAGGAAAGGAAGAATCCTAATCTAATAGAAAAGAAAACTTGATTAATTTAATATGGTGCCATGAAGGGCATTGTTCACCGCTATCATATCTAATCCTATGAAAATGAAGAATTCTAACCTAAAGGAAAAAAAAAACTGAATTAAACTAGGATGATCCCACAAAGGGTATTATCTATATCACTTATACGTCTAATCCTTAAGATATAAAGAATGTTAACCTAACGGTTAGAAAAACTGGATTGAACTACGATGGTGCCATGAAGGGCTTTATCCACCACTAGGAAGTCTAATTCTAATAAAAGAAAGAATGCTAACTTAAAGAAAAGGAAATTGGATGATAATTATGATGGTGTCACGAAGAGCATAGAACGTTAAATCCTAAGAAAATGAAAAATCATATACTAAAGGAAAAGAAAACTAAATTAAATTAGGATGGTGCTACGAACGGTGTTATACACCACTAGCACGTCTAATCTTAAGTAAAGAAAGAATCCTAACCAAAAGGAAAAGGAAAATAGATTAAATTAAGATGGTGACATGAAGGATATTATCCACTACTTGCACGTCTAATACTAAGGAAATGAACAATCCTAAGCTAAAAAAAACTAAACTAAAATAGGATAGTGCCAAAAAGGACTTATCCACCAAAAGAAAAATTAAAGGACTTAATCCTAAGGAAAGGAAATATCATGACCTAAAGAAAAATTAAACTATATTAAAATTAGGATGGTGCCATGAACGGTGTTATCCACCACTAGTACTTCTAATCCTAAGGAAAGGAAAATACTAATCTAAAGGAAAAGAAAAAAAACACTAAACTAGGATGGTGCTACGAAGGGCGTAATCAATCACTAGCACGTCAAATCCTAAGGAAAGGAAGAATCATAACCCAAAATAAAAGAACACTGTAATAAACGAGAATGATGCCACGAAGGGCGTTATCCACCACTAACACGCCTAATCCTGAGGAAATGAATCCTAACCTAAAGAAAAAAAAAATTAGACTAAAACAAGGTTGGTGCCATGAGAGGCGTTATCCACCACTAAAAAGTCTAATCCTTAAGAAAGGAATAATGCTAACTAAAAGTAAAAGAAAACTGTATTAAATTAGGATGGTGCCAAGATTGGAGTTATTTACCAACAACCACGTCAAATTTTAAGGAAAGAAACAATGCTAACCTAAAGGAAAAGAAAACTAAATTAAAATTAGGATAGTTCCACGAAGGGTATGGTCCGCCACAAGCACATCTAATCTAAAGGAAATGAAAAATCCTAACCTAACGTTAAAAAAAGTATGATTAAATTAGAATGGTATCACGAAAGGTGTAGTCCACCCATACAACATCTAATATTACAGATAGGTAGAATCCTAACCTACAGAAAAGAAAATTGGATTAAAGTAGAATGGTATCACAAAGGTCATTATGCACGACTTGAACATCTAAACCTTAGGAAAGAAAAAATGTTAACCTAAAAGAAAAGAAAACTAGATTAAACTAGGATGAAAACTTGAAGGTTTTTAGGCACCACTAACATGTCAAATCCTAAGGTAAGGAAAATCCTAACTTAAAGGAAAAGAAAATTGGATTAAACTAGGATGGTGTCACAAAGGACATTATCCACCACTAGCCCTTCTAATTCTAAGAAACAGAGAAATCATAACCAAAATGTAAAGAAAACTAATTAAACTAGTATAGTTCCACGAAGGGCGTTATACACGATTAGCACACATAATCGTACGAAATAGAAGAATCCTAACCTAAAAGAAAATAATATTGGATTAAATTAGTATGGTGCCACAAAGGGATTTGTTCATCATTAGCACGTCTAATCCTAAGAAAAGCAAAATTTTTAACCTAAATGAAAAGAAAACTAGATTAAACTAGCATGGTTCCACGAAAGGCATTATACACAACTATCACATTTAATCTTATGAAAAGCAAGAATCCTAACATGAAGGAAAAAAATATTTGATTAAACTAGGAAGGTGCCACAAAGGGCATTGTCCACTACTAGCACGTCTAATCCTAACTTAAAGGAAGAGATAACTGGATTAAAACTATGATGGTGGCACGAAGGATATTATCCCCCACTAGCACCTTTAATCCTAAGGAAAAGAAAAATCCTAACATAAAGGAAACAAACTAGGATAGTGTCAAGAAACGCGTTATCTACCCCTAGCTCGTCTAATAATAAGGAAAGTAAGAATCCTAACCTAGAGGAAAAGAAAAAAGAATTAAACTAGGCTAGAGCCACAAAAAGCCATTGTCCACCACTACCATGTCAAATCCCAAGGAAAGGACGAATCATAACCTAAATAAAAAGAAAACTACATTAAAATGGTATGGTGCCACGAAAGGCAATGTACACGACTAACATGTCTAATCCTATGGAAAGTAAGAATCCAAAACTAAAAGAAAAAAAATTAAATTAAACTAGGATGGTACCATGAAGGGCATTGTCCACCACTAGCACATCTAATCATAAGGAAAGAAATAATCTTAACCTAAAGAAAAAAAAAACTAGATTAAACTAGGATGGAGCCACAAAGAGAGTTATCCACAACTCGCACTTCTAATCATATGGAAAAAAGAATCCTAACCTAAAGGTAATAAACTGGATTAAAATAACGATGATGCTGTTGCAAATCTACTTTTTCATAGCTTATGTTTTGATGATTGACAAACACTATCTCTCTTGGACTACTTGTTGCTTCTAACTTTTCAGGAATCGAAGATCGGACGATCAAGAGGAAGCCAAGTCCAGGATCGCGTAGGTTTAGGGTTGAGTCAGACTGTAATTTTATTTTTCACCTTTTGAGTCTACTTGTAATAATCAAAAAGACTAATGCTAAGTAACCCTTCACACACACACTTGAGAGGCTTAGAAATTCTGTTTTTGCAAACATCGGCCCGTCCGATCTTTATATCGTCCGGGACGATCAGCTTAAAACAGAAAGTCTAATTAAGGATTCTTAATTAAGCAGCCGACATTAACATATCGGCCAGGACGATACGTGTATCGGCCAGGACGATAAGCTCAAAATAGAAAGAGATAGCCGCCTTAGACAGTTTAGGCATACTGAATTTTAAATTATCGTCCAGGACGATTCCAGGATCGGCCAGGACGAAATTACCAAATTATGCCTTAATTGATCAGGAAATCAAGGGAGTAATTAAGGATGATTGATACGATCATATCGGCCAGGACGATCGTGAGATCGGCCTGGACGATCAAGCCAAATTTCAATCGGCCAGGACTGTTCCCAGGGCTGTACTCAGGACGATTTACCTCTGATTTGAACTAATCGGCCAGGACGATCGTGAGATCGGCCTGGACGATCAAGCCAAATTTCAATCGTCCAGGACTGTTCCCAGGGCTGTGCTCTGGCCGATCTTCCTTGATTTGTACTAATCGGCCAGGCCGATGTCCATATCGGCCGGGACGATAAAGTCGGCTACTTACAATTAATGAGCTCCTCTTGAGCTCTTCTATTTAAAGAGCTCTTCTTCAACGTTTTTATGAGACCTTTGGCTACTGCCTTGACCTGAGAAGACCTTGAGGAGAGAAAGAGAGAGAGGGAGAGAGAGAGGATCATGTGAGGGGGAGCTTGTGAGGGGATTCACAAGGGTTGCTCAAGGATCTCTCTGCTTGTCTTTCGTCTGGAGTTTCTTGTCCGTGGAAGGGTCGGTAGAGGTAAGGAGTTTTGCTTTTGGTTATGGTTCTCTGCCAGCTTCAGGAGGAAGCAAAAGGAGGTAGGTTCTCTGCCTTGCCGGGGTGGCAAAAAGGAGTTTCTTGTGAGGGCTTCTCCGCCTAGCTGTGGGGGCTAAAGGAGAGTCACGTTTTGTAGTGCAATACTTGGAGGGTGCCTTCAAGGAGTGGACGTAGGTCGAGTCGACCGAACCACTATAAATCTTGTGTTCTTATTTTTTCTTCCGCACTTTTAAATTCCGCATTTGGTTTGGTGGTGTGATTTGGTTTGTGAATTTATTTTTTTGTCTTAAGAATTTTTAAAATACCAATTCACCCCCCCTCTTGGTTAGCTTGGGACTAAGTTCATAGGGCTTAACATCCCAAACGAACTTTCAAGTGGTATCAGAGCAGAATTCGAAAAATTAAGTTTGAAAACTTTTTGAATTTGATCCATGGCTAACATAGGAAATAGAAACACTACTGAAGGTTATTCGATTACACGACCTCCTCTATTTGACAACTTACCTTTTGATTTTTGGAAAACCCGCATGTCAACATTTTTACAATCTACTGATTATCGCATGTGGATGCTTATTCAAGAAGGTTATTCTCCACCTTCTCGTGAAATTAATGGTATTAAAACTGAAGTTGCTTTTACTGAATGGACTTTCGATGAACGTGATTTGGCTCAGTTAAATGCAAAATGTTTGAACTGTTTTTTCTGTGCTTTGAAATCTGAAGATTACATGCGTGTTTCAACTTGCAAAACTGGTAAAGAGATTTGGGATAAATTATGCATCACCTATGAAGGTACTAATGAAGTTAAGCAAACCCGTTTGAACTTTCTCTTGCATGACTACGAACTTTTTCGTATGAAACCTCATGAATCGATTTCTGACATGTACACTAGGTTTACTCAGATTGTTACTTCATTGCATGCACTAGGAAAAGAGCTTTCGAATTATGAAAAAGTTAACAAGATTTTGAGATGCTTGCCTTCGTCTTATGATGCAAAAATAACTGCAATCACTGAATCAAAAGATTTGAATACTTATTCCATTGATAACTTACTTGGCTCACTCATTGCTTACGAGCAAGGTGTGAATCAAAGAAATCTTGATGCAGGTGAGAAGAAAAAGGAGAAAACAATCGCTCTGAAGGCGCACAAATCGGATTCTGAATCTTCCGGGTCTGAGAGCGATGAAGTTGCCTTCATAACAAGGCAATTCAAAAGCTTTCTAAGGAAGAAACATAGGCATCATCAAAATTGGAGGAAAGGTAAGGATCACAAATATGTTAAAGGATCTTCTGATGTTGTTTGTTTTGAATGCAGGAAACCTGGACATGTGAGAGCCGATTGCCTGACACTTCAAGATCAATCAAGCAAAGAAAAGGAAAAAGGTGAGGAGAAAGCCAAGTCAAGGAAGGACAAGAAGAAAATCCAAAGAGGATTTTGGGCAGAATCTGGTACTGATTCCTCTGAGACTAAACCAGAGGAAGAGACTACGAATTTGTGTTTCATGGGAGAAAATCAAAGTGATGAAGAAGAGGTATGTAAACCAACCTATGATGAATTGTTTGAAATTTGTGAAAAAATTCATGCATCATACAAAAAACTTAAGAAAACTCATGCTAGCCTAAAATTAGAACATTCAAATGTACAAAAAGAGCATGAAGTGTTTCTCAAAGACCATGCAATGATTGATTCAAATCACATGGCTCTTCTTGATGAATTTGATGAGTTGAACAAAAAACATTTGGAATTAATTGATGAACATAATGCATTAAAAGTTTCACACACCTCACTTAGTTTTGATCTTAAGAAATCTAAAGATCTTGAGAAAAATTTGAGGATTGAGATTGATGCCTTAAAGAGAACAAATTTGAGGATTCAAAATGATCGGATGACTTCCACTATTGATCTTAAGCCAAAACCTAGGAAGAGGCATTATAACTCAAATCATCTAAGAAATCCCTTTCCTGGAATTAGATGTTTCTCATGTGGCTTGCTAGGACACATCTCACACACTTGCACCGTTCATCGTAGTACTCATTAGGTGTGGAGACCTAAAATGCATGATTCACAGCATACCTTACATGCATTACATTCTACTTTTTCTAAGAAGGATCCCAAACCTGTTTGGGTTCCTAAATCTGACAGCTGTTGAGTTTTGCAGGTGTGCTCCCACCAAAGCCCTCATGGGAGCATAGGATAACTGGACATAAGGGGGCTTGCAGCTCAAAAATTACTTAAACTCGCTGCTTTATCACGTGCTTGAAACATTAGTTTTGTGTGTCTTTTTATTTATTTTTTTTAAGTTTTTTGTGCTCTCTTTGTGTTGATTTTAGTTTGCTTTATTTTCATTTGTTTTGTTTTGGTTTTGTTTACACGTTGCTCTTTAAATATGGCCTTCCATATGATTAATCCTTTCAAGCTTTTAGATTTTGGAGTTTTTGGAGATAGTGTTTAGTTTTTCAAAATTGGTTAAAGGGAGTTTACTGTTGATGTTTTCCCTCCTTCTGACTTTATTTAGTGATATGATTTTCTTCTCTAAAACAAAAGTCTAAACTCGGTTTAACCAATGGCCCATTTTTTTTTAAGATCTTTTTCTTATCTTGCTACATTAATTTATCTTATGCATAATAGCCAAAGTTCTTAGATATCATTCAAGCTTCTAAAATCTTGTCATTGCATTTATCACATGATTTTGATTTTGTGTTGTGGATTGTTCTTCCCTATGTTAGAGAGAGAGCTCCTATTCTCTAATATTTGGAGGATATACTTACAACTAAGTTTTTTTTAAGGGTATATTAAAGAGTTTCTAGCTTTCAAGAATTAAAAAGGAAAGAGGCCAATGAAGCCAAATTGAAAAAAAAAAAAAGCTATATATACAAAAGTGTATGAAAGAATCAAAAGATGCTCAAAAGAGCCAATCAAAATGACAAGAGGCATAAAATGAGCCCAATAGATGCAAGCTATCCTCTCTTTGGTAAAACTCTTAAAACTTAGAAAACTCATTGATTATGTGATGCTTTCAAAGACTTGACTTCAATTTCCATAATTGAGAAAAATTACTTTGAGTTATTAATTATGAGATATTTTCTTTGTAAACAAGTCTTGAATGGATCTTATTATCCTATTTAGTTATTCTGAGTTGGATTTTTTGTTTTCCAAAAGAATTTTGTACCCTAAAGGATGTCCGATCTAGGGTTAACAGAATCGAATGTTCTACCTTCTTCTGATTGAGATTTGTTAAACTTTCTGATCTCTTGGAACTCTAAAAGTTTAACTTTTTGAAAAAGAATTCTCATATGATGCCTCCATAAATACAAAAAAAAAAATTAGAAAAATTAAAATCCAAAAATATTCATTTTTGATTTTTCCTTGTGTCCCTTTTTTTTTATTTTTTATTTTTTTTTTTGTGTTTTGACTGTTTTTCTTTTGTTTTATTTTTGAGAGTCTTGATCATCAGCCTTCACCTTTTGATTTTAATTTCTAGTCACATCGTCCTGGCCGATACCTGTATCGTCCTGGCCGATATGATAAATTCTGTTCAAAATCCATCTGCTGACCTATTTCTGTGCTTGCTATAACTCCTCGTCCCGGACGATTCTATATCATCCTGGACGATTTGATCGAACTCTGGTGATAGTCCTGGCCGATAGTATATTTCGTCTGGCCGATGCATTTTATGTGCATCGTTCTGGCCGATACACTGGATCGTCCTGGACGATCCACGTGTCAGCATGTTTTGATCTTTAAATTCGGCCCTGGACAATCCATTATTGGACAATCGGCCGGGCCGATCCACTGTTCGTCCTGGACGATACACGTGGCAAGCATTTTAAACGTTTTAACTTTGGCCGGTACGATCAATAATTGTGCATCGTCCCGGACGATACACCTAATCGGCCCGGACGATCTGCTTTTTCAATGGTCGTTCGGCCTGACTCCTCGGGCCGATCGCCTGTGTCTATTCGGCCTGGCCGATATCTGATCGGCCCGGCCGATCGGACCGCCTTTTTGACCAATCGGCCTGTACGCAATTATTGTACCCTATCAGCCTGGACGATTCTGCGATCGGCCAGGACGATAGGGCAGTTTCTTTAAATTCAGGCCAATTCCAGCCATTTTTCTCACCCTCTTCCTTTAACTCTTTTGTGTTCACTTGCCACCTACTTTCAGCAGCCACCTCCACCACCTCCATCTGATGATTTGGATCCCTCATTATTTTAGTCTGTATTTTGTGTTGTTTGTTTCATGTCTTTTTTATGTGCTTGATAGTCTTTTTCTTATGTTTCTAGACCCTCTTTTTGTGATGACAAAAGGGGGAGTAGGGTGTAGGAATAAACTGTTTGGTCTTGGATTTTGTAACCTTGCAGTGTTTTAATGAATTTTTCCTACTTGTGTTTGCCATCATCAAAAAGGGGGAGATTGTTGCAAATCTACTTTTTCATAGCTTATGTTTTGATGATTGACAAACACTATCTCTCTTGGACTACTTGTTGCTTCTAACTTTTCAGGAATCGAAGATCGGACGATCAAGAGGAAGCCAAGTCCAGGATCGCGTAGGTTTAGGGTTGAGTCAGTCTGTAATTTTATTTTTCACCTTTTGAGTCTACTTGTAATAATCAAAAAGACTGATGCTAAGTAACCCTTCACACACACACTTGAGAGGCTTAGAAATTCTGTTTTTGCGAACATCGGCCCGGCCGATCTTTATATTGTCCGGGACGATCAGCTTAAAACAGAAAGTCTAATTAAGGATTCTTAATTAAGGCAGCCGACATTAACATATCGGCCTGGACGATACGTGTATCGGCCAGGACGATAAGCTCAAAATAGAAAGAGATAGTCGCCTTAGACAGTTTAGGCATACTGAATTTTAAATTATCGTCCAGGACGATTCCAGGATCGGCTAGGACAAAATTACCAAATTATGCCTTAATTGATCAGGAAATCAAGGGAGTAATTAAGGATGATTGATATGATCATATCGGCCAGGACGATCGTGAGATCGGCCTGGACGATCAAGCCAAATTTCAATCGGCCAGGACTGTTCCCAGGGCTGTGCTCAGGACGATTTACCTCTGATTTGAACTAATCGGCCAGGACGATCGTGAGATCGGCCTGGACGATCAAGCCAAATTTCAATCATCCAGGACTGTTCCCAGGGCTGTGCTCTGGCCGATCTTCCTTGATTTGTACTAATCGGCCAGGCCGATGTCCATATCGGCCGGGACGATAAAGTCGGCTACTTGCAATTAATGAGCTCCTCTTGAGCTCTTCTATTTAAAGAGCTCTTCTTCAACGTTTTTATGAGACCTTTGGCTGCTGCCTTGACCTGAGAAGACCTTGAGGAGAGAAAGAGAGAGAGGGAGAGAGAAAGGATCTTGTGAGGAGGAGCTTGTGAGGGGATTCACAAGGGTTGCTCAAGGATCGCTCTGCTTGTCTTTCGTCTGGAGTTTCTCGTCCGTAGAAGGGTCGGTAGAGGTAAGGAGTTTTGCTTTTGGTTGTGGTTCTCTGCCAGCTTCAGGAGGAAGCAAAAGGAGGTAGGTTCTCTGCCTTGCCGGGGTGGCAAAAAGGAGTTTCTTGTGAGGGCTTCTCCGCCTAGCTGTGGGGGCTAAAGGAGAGTCACGTTTTGTAGTGCAATACTTGGAGGGTGCCTTCAAGGAGTGGACGTAGGTCGAGTCGACCGAACCACTATAAATCTTGTGTTCTTATTTTTGCTTCCGCACTTTTAAATTCCGCATTTGGTTTGGTGGTGTGATTTGGTTTGTGAATTTATTTTTTTGTCTTAAGAATTTTTAAAATACCAATTCACCCCCCCTCTTGGTTAGCTTGGGACTAAGTTCATAGGGCTTAACTTCCCGAACAAACTTTCAGATGCTACAAAGGATGTCATCCACCAGAAGCACTTTTAATCGTAATCAAATGTAAAATCCTAATCTATCGGAAAAGAAAATTGGATTAAACTAGGTTGGCGCCACCAATTCCGTTATCCACCACTAGCACGTCTAATCCTACGAAAATAATGAATCCTAACTAAAAGGAAAAGAAAACGTGATCAAACTAGGATGGTGCTACGAAGGACGTTATCCACCACTACCACGTCATATCATAAGGAAATAAATAATCCTAAAACAAAGGAAATGAGAACTGGATTAAACTAAGATGGTGTCACGAAGGGTGTTGTCCATTTATCAATAGCCACTTTATGTCATATGCAATTTTTTGTTTCATATATCATTGTGTTACTTCATAGTTCAATAGAAAGATAATATATATTATTGTGTTAGTTCATTTATTTTTTTCATATATCATTGTTTTACTTCATATATCACTAGCCACGAAAGACGTTGTACTTGACAAACAGGTCTAATCCTATGGAAAGGAAGAATCTTAACCAATAGGAAAAGAAAACTGGACTAAACTAGTATGGTTCCATAAAGGGCGTTATCCGTCACTCGAACGTCTAATCCAAAGAAAAGGAAGAATCCTATCATAAATGATAAGAAGCTAAATTAAAACTAAGATCGTGCCACGAAGTGCGTTATCAACCACTATCACTTTTAATCCTATGGAAAGATAAAATCCTAACATAAAATAATCAAAAACTGGATTAAACTAGGATGGTGCCATGTAGGGCATTATCGATCGCTTGCACATCTAATCATATGAAAAGGAAAAATCCTAATAAAAAGAAAAAGAAAACTTAAATAAACTAGGATGGTGCCACAAAGGGCGTTATCCACCACTAGCATGTCATATCCTAAGGAAAGAAAAAATTCAAACCAATAAGAAATGAAAATTAGATTAAACTCAAGATGGTGCCACAAAGGGTTTTGTCCTCTACTAGCGCGTCAAATCCAAAGGAAAGGAAGAATGCTACCCTAATGGAAAAAAAATACTTATTAAACTAGGATGGCGCAATGAAGGGCGTTATTAAACCCTAGCAAGAAAGAATGTTAATCTAAAGGAAAGGAAGAATCCGAAACTGAAGGAAAAGAAAACAGGATTAAACCATAATGGTGCAACAAATAGCGTTATCCACCACTTGCACATCTAATCCTAAGGAAAGAAAGAATGCTACCCTAATGGAAAAAAAAAAAAACTTATTAAACTAGGGTGGTGCAACAAAGGGCGTTATTCAACCCTAGCAAGTCTAATTCTAAGGAAAGAAAGAATGTTAATCTAAAGGAACATAAAACAAGATTAAACTATAATGATAGCATGAAAGATGTGGTACATCACAAATATGTCTAATCCTAAATATAGGAAGAATACTAACCTAAAAGAAAAAAAAAATTGATTACATTAGGATGGTATCATAAAGGGCGTGGTCTACCCCTAACACGTCTAATCTTACGAAAAGGAAGAATCCTAACTTAAATAAAGAAAAAATTGGATTAAGCTAAGATGGCGTCAAAAAGGGCATTATCCACCACTAGCATGTCTAATCCTAAGGAACATAAGAATCCTAACCTAAATGAAAAGAAAACTGGATTAAGCTAGTGTTGCTCCACGAAGAGCGTTGTACACAACTAGCATGTCTAATCCTATAAAAAGGAAAAATTCTAACCTAAGATAAAATAATATTGGATTAAACTATGATGGTGCCACGAATGGCATTGTCCACCA
Source organism: Dendrobium nobile (assembly GCA_022539455.1). Classification (NCBI taxonomy): domain Eukaryota; kingdom Viridiplantae; phylum Streptophyta; class Magnoliopsida; order Asparagales; family Orchidaceae; genus Dendrobium; species Dendrobium nobile. The sequence goes on from CM039734.1 coordinate 28,898,541, forward strand.
CTAGCACGTTTAATCCTAAGAAAAAAAAAGACTCCTAACCTAAAAGAAAAGATAATTGGATTAAAACTATGATGGTGTCATGAAGAGCGTTATCCACCCCTAGCACTTTTAATCCTAAAGAAAGGAAAAATCCTAACCTAAAAGAAAAAAAAAATATTGTATTATAAAAATGAAGAATCCTAACTTAAAAGAAAGAGAGAACTAAATTAAACTAGTATGGTGTCAGGAAGGGCATTGCCAACCACTAGATCTAATCCTTAGGAAAGGAAGAGTTGTAACCTAAATAAAAAGAAAATTAAATTAAACTAATATTGTGCCACGAAGGATATTGTGCACCACTAGAACGTCTAATCCTACGGAAAGGAAGAATCCTAATATAAAGGAAAAAAAATCGGGTTAAACTAGGATGGTGCCACGAAATGCATTATCCACCAATAGCACGTCTAATCAAAAGAAAAGGGAAAAACCCAACTTAAAGGAAAAGAAAGTGGTTTAAACTAGGATTATGCGACGAAAGGCATTATCCACTACTCGCTCATCTAATCTTAAAGAACGAAAAAATCCTAACTAATAAAAGAGAAAATTAAATTAAAACTAGGATGGTGCCATGAATGACTCCATCATGAACATTTTTAATCCTAAGGAAAGGTAAAAACCATAACCAAATTAAAAAAAAAAAGATTAAATTATGATGGTACCACGAAGGGCATTGTCTACCAATAGCACGTCTAATCCTAAAGAAAGGAAGAATCCTAACAAAAAAAAAAAATTGGACCACTCGCTCATTTAATCTTAAAGAACGGAAAAATCCTAACTAATAAAAGAGAAAACTAAATTAAAACTAGGATGGATTCATGAATGACATTATTCATCATGAACACTTTTAATCCTAAGGAAAGGTAAAACCATAACCAAAGTAAAAAAAAAAAAAAATAGATTAAATTATGATGGTACCACGAATGGCATTGTCTACCAATAGTACGTATAATCGTAAAGAAAGGAAGAATCCTAACCTAAAAAAAAATTGGATTAAACTAGAATGGTGCAATGAAGGGCACATTATTCACCACTCGCATGACTAATCCTTAGGAAAAGAAAAATGTTAACCAACAGGAAATAAAAACTGGATTAAACTAGGATGGTTCCACAAAGAACGTTATTCACCACTACCACGCCAAATTCTAAGGAAAGAAATAATTCTAACCTAAAGAAAAAGAAAACTAAATTAAAACTAAGGTGGTGCCACGAAGAGCATGCTCCACCACTAGCACGTCTAATAAAAAGGAAGAATCCTAACCTAAAGTAAAAAAAAAAACTAGATTTAAATAGGATGATGCCACAAAGGGCATTGTACACTCCTAGAACATCTAATCACATGGAAAGGTAGAATATTAACCTAAAGAAAATAAAATTGGATTACACTATGATTGTTCCACGAAGGGCGTTATCCACCATTTAAACATTTAATCCTTAGGATATGTAGAGTCTTATCATAAAAGAAAAAAAAATGGATTAAAGTAGGATGGTGCCACAAAGGGCATTTTCCACCGCTGGCACATATAATTCTAAGGAAAGATAAAATGCTAACCTAAAGGGAAAAAATATATTAAAATTAGGATGGTGATACGAAGGTTTTTAGGCACCCCTAACATGTCTAATCCTATGATGCACCGACACTCCGTTTTAAGAGGCAGTGCAGTGTCGGACACATGTCGGACACGGACACGCGCCCGACACGGCGGGGACACGTGTCCGACACGTTTTTAGTGTGTCCATTTTTATAAAAAAAAACTTAAGCCGGACACGCGTGTCCGACACGCGTGTCCGGCTATTTCATATTTTAAATAAAAAATAAAATAAAAAACATAAGGATTAAAACCGGTTCATTTCCTATTTGCCCTAATCCCGCACGCTGTTGCTTTCACGGGAGCGAAACGATTCCGCGACTTCCCTGCGAGCAGCCCTTCGAGCAGAGTCTCCGCCGTCGCGAGCAGTCCTTCGAGCCGAGTCGTCTCCGCGAGCAGCCCACCGTCGCCGCGAGCAGTCCACCGTCGCCGCGAGCAGCTGCACCCGCGATTCGTCCGCGTTCCGTCGAGTGAACCATCGGCTTTCTGTAAGTTAGATTTTGTTTTTTTTTTTTTTTTGATTCATCATTTCTCTCAATTTATTCTTATTTATCATGTGGATTTGTGTTCACAAAAGATTGTTGTGAGATTTTTCTTGTTTTTACCTAAATCAAACCCTAGGTTGTAGATTGTTTTTACTTTTTACCTAAATCAAATCCTAGGTTGTAGATTGTTGTGAGATTTTTCTTGTGAGATTTTTCTTATTTTTTTTTGCAACCCTAGGTTGTAGATTGTAGGTTGTAGATGTGGATTTATCATGTGGATTTGTGTTCACTTGTTGCAACTATTTCGAGATTCATCATTAATGATTTTTTTGTTATTTATTGATCATTGCATCCTCTGTTGAATGTTTGTTGTCTTCAAGGAACCAATTTAACATGGGGAAATTTATCTTGCTCTTTCCTATTTGTTATTGTTTTGTCGTTGGAGGTTACCACAAACCTTTGCATTGTTTGGCTCATTCATTAAATCCAAGGTACATTCATATTCATCTTTTAAATTAATTTAAATTTCTTAGTTAATGAACATGTAATTAATATGCTTTGTATTATTTGAAGGTATTCAAGTAAAGAATGGCTTCTAGAAGACCCTCAACGTGTCTAACCACAAAAAGATTTAGAAGTTTCAAATATGAGAAAGATATGCTTGAAACGATATTTTCCAAATGAGGAGGAGAGAAGAAAAATTAATATAGAACTTGCAAAGTTCTTTGGATATTTAGAGGATTTTGGTGATCAAGAATCTTTGGTTGATAGATGGAGGATGGATCCAAAAATGTGGTGGTTAATTCATGGAGCGTCGGCACCTCTTCTTCAAATAATAGCAATAAAACTTCTTGGTCAAGTATCATCCTCTTCCTATTGTGAGAGAAATTGGAGCACATACTCATTCATTCAATCAATGAAAAGGAATAAAATAACTCCACAACGAGCTGAAGATTTAGTTTATGTGCATACAAATCTTCGTCTTCTATCAAGGAAAACTAACTTTATATGACAGGTGATAACAAGATGTGGGATGTTGCTGGAGATGGGTTCGAGTGCCTTGATGAAATGGGACTATTGGAGGTTGCAAATCTTTCTTTAGATGAACCAGAGTTGGAAGCAATGATATTCAATGATGATGATATTGAAGGCCAAAGACCAACATCTGAATCTAATTCTATCATTCCCTCTATTGAGTAGTTGAACTTTCATGTTGTACTAAATGGTTTTTTGGTTATATTTTTGTGGTTGTACTAGACATTTTGTACTAAACATCTTTATGTTATGAGCTAAAATAGTTATCATGACTTTGATTTAATATTGCTTGCCATTTTTAATATAATATTACCTTAATTTATATATATTATATTTAAAATTATTATGCCGTGTCCACGTCGCACCCGTGTCCTATATTTTTAAAAAATGTCGTGTCCCGTGTCCGTGTCGTGTCGTGTCCGTGTCGCCGTGTCTGTGTCCATGCATCCTAGGTCTAATCCTAAGGTAAGGAAAATCGTAACAAAAAGAAAAAAAAAATGGATTAAACTAGGATGGTGCCACGAAGGACATTATTCACCACTAGCAAGTCAAATACTAAGGAACGGAAGAATTCTAACCTAAATAAAAATAAAATTATATTAAACTAGTATGGTTCCATGAATGGCGTTACACATGACTAGCATGTCTAATCATACAAAAAGAAAGAATCATAACCTAAAGGAAAAGAATATTCGATTAAACTAGGATGGTGCCACAAAGGGCATTATCCACCACTAGCACGTTTAATCATAAGAAAATAAATAATCCTAACCTAAAGGAGTAGATAACTGGATTAAATTTAGGATGGTGTCACGAAAGACGTTATTCCCCACTAGCACTTTTAATCCTAAGGAAAAGAAAAACCATAACCTAAAGAAAAGAAAATGGATTAAACTAAGATAGTGCCACGGAGCGCGTTATCCACCCCTAGCTCGTCTAATCCTAAAGAAAGTAAGAATCTTAACCTAAATGAAAGGAAAACTGGATAAAACTAGGAATGTGCCATAAAGGGCATTGTCCACCACTAACATGTCAAATCCTAAGAAAATGAAGAATACTAACCTAAATGAAAAAAAAACAATAAATTAAACTAAATTGATTCCACGAAGGGCATTAAACACCACTAGCATTTCAAAATCCTATGGAAAGGAAGAATCCTAACCCAAATGAAAAGAAAATTAGATTAAAATAGTATGGTGCGACAAAGGGCATTATCCACCACTACCATATATAATTCTAAGGAAAGATAAAATGCTAACCTAAAGAGAAAGAAAATTGTAATAAAACTAAGATGGTGCTACGAAAGTTTTTAGGCATCACAAGCACGTCTAATCCTGCGGTAAGAAAAATCCTAATCAAAAAGAAAAAAATGATTAAAATAGGATGGTGCCACGGAAGGTATTATTCACCACTAGCACATCTAACCCTACAAAAAAGAAGAATCCTAACCTAAAGAAAAATAATATTGGATTAAACTAGGATGGTGCGACAAAGGACATTATCCACCATTAGCACTTCTAATCGTAAGAAAAGAAAAAATCATAACATAAAGGAAAAGATAACTAGATTAAAACTAGGATGATGCCTCGAAGGACATTATCCTGCACTAGCACTTCAAATCCTAAGGAAAAGAAAACTCCTAACCTAAAGGAAAAAAATGAATCAAACTATCCTAGGGGTAAAACAGGAAATACATTAATTAAGAACTAAAATTCAGAAAAATAAATCATAATTGAAAGTTTAAATTATAGCCGTCGATTTACGAGGCCTCCTATGATAGATGCGCCAAATCTTCATATCGATGTACGCATCATTCTCCCCAGGTGGGAGGATACTCGACTTCGTCGAGTAAGCATTACAACTGCTCATGTACAACTCTGGATTATTATTTGGAAACATTAAACCCAATGGCCTTTTTGCAACGATTCTCAAACAACCCCGGTTGCCCACAAGGTCAACTTGCTTGTTGCACTTTAGGTCTCCAATTATAGATGTCACTTCCAGAGCTTCATCAACATTCTCCGTTATAGGAGTTTTAACTGGGTCAGGAGAAACCTTAGCTTCTGTAGGAGTTGTAATTGAGTCAAACAAGTCTCCCTCTGCATTAGTTGCAATCACGCATTTCTCCTTGTCAACCAAATCATCTTCTTCTTCATGTTCTTCCTTGATCACCTTAGGTTTCTCTTTGATTTGCACAGTGATTGGGAAATTGAAAGCTTCATTGGCCTCCATCCATTTGTCCACTCTATCCACTATTTCTCTGTTTCTTAGTGCCATTTTTCTATCCTTTGATGAAGGGGATCTTGAAGGTGTGTAAAGCGATGAGTCAGTCCTACCTCGCACTAGGTTATCGAGTCGTTCGATTATTTGATGGTGGAAGTCGGCTAGTGGTGAATAAAGCCCTTCGTGGCACGATCCTAGTTTAATATACTTTTCATTTCCTATTGCATAGCATTCTTCCTTTCTTTAGGATTAGAGGTGCAACTGGTGAATAATGTCATTCATTGCAGCATCCTAGTTTTATTCAGTTTTCTTTCCCTTTATGTTAGGATTCTTCATTTCCTTAGGATTAGACGTGCTAACGGTAGACAATGCCCTTCGTGGCCCCATCATAGTTTAACCCAGTTTTCATTTACTTTAGGTTAAGATTCTTCCTTTTCGTAGGATATGACATGCTAGTGGTGGATAACACTCTTCGTACTACATCCTAAGGGCTCATTTGGTTGTTCAATGTTCTAAAAAAAATTATTTTAAAGTCATTGTGGAGAAAATGGAGTTTCACAAATAACATTTTATATAATGGAGTTATTACATAAGATTGCTTGGTTAGATTGCTTTTTATGTGCTTATTCAAACTTTAAAATAGATAATTAGTGTTTTGTAAAATTACAATTTCAGCTTTTTCATCAAAAATAATGAAACTACCATATATTAAACTCAAATATACTTAATTTTTTTTACTAACATAAATGAAAATATATATAGAATTTTAAGTAATTTTTTTTTCTATTATCAGATATTTAACAGTAAATTTGAGTAGATTTAAAATGAACAACTTCTTGATTAATATAAATTAGATTTAAATTATTTTATCTCTTTATAACCTCTCATATTCATTAAATGTAATAGTATCAAAATTTTGTACTTGAACCTAAGTTGCTTATTAAAAAAACAATATGAATCCAATTTTTTTTTCAGTTAATGTTATGATTCTTACTTTCCTTAGGAATAGTCGTGTTAATAGTGGATAATGCCTTTCATGGCACCATTCTAGTTTAATCTAGTTTTCTTTTTTCTTTAAGTTAGGATTATTCTTTTTAGCTGAATTAGACGTATTAGTGGTGGACAACATCCTTCGTGGCGCCATCTTAGTTTGAGCTAGTTTTCTTTTATTTTAGGATAGGATTTTTCATTTTCTTAGGATTATACAATATAGTTGTGAATAACACCCGTTTAGGCAGCATACTAGTTTAATCAAGTTTTATTTTTCTTTAGGTAAGGATTCTTTATTTCTTTAAGATTAGACGAGCGAGTGGTGGATAAACGCTTTTCTTCGCAAAATCCTAGTTTAATACAATTTTATTTTCCTTTATGTTAGGTTTCTTCCTTTTCTTGGGATCATACGTGCTAGTGGTGGACAATGCCTTCAAGGGCACCATCCTAGTTTAACCCATATTTTTTCCCTTTAGGTTAGGATTTTTCCTTTTTGTAGGATTAGACGTTCTAGTCGTGCACAACACCCTTTGTTGCACCATACTAATTTAATCCAGTTTTGTTTTCTTTTAGGTTAGAATTTTTTATTTCCTTAAGATTAGATATGCTAGTGGTGGATAATGTCCTTCTTGGCACCATACTAGTTTAATAAAGTTTTCTTTTTCTTTTAAGTTAGGATTCTTTATTTTCTTAGGATTAGATGTGCTAAGGTTGGATAACGCCCTTCGTGGCACCATCCAAGTTTAATCCAGTTTTCTTTTGCAGTACATTAGGATTCTTTCTTTTCATAAGTTTAGACATGCTTGTAGTGGAAAATGCCCTTCATGGCACGATCCTTTTTTAATCCAGACTTCTTTTCTTTAAGGTTAGGATTTTTTCGTTCGTTAGGATTAGAGGTGCTTGTAGGGGATAACGTCCTTCGAGGCACCATCCTAGTTTAATCAAATTTTCTTTTTCATTTTGGTTAGAATTTTTCCTTAGGATTAGATATGCTAAAGGTGGATAACGTCCTTCGTGCCACCAAACATGTTTTAATCTAGTTTCCTTTTCCTATAGGTTAGGATTCTTCCTTTTCTTAGGATTAAACATGCTAGTGGTAAATAACGCCCTTAATTAGATTATCCAAGTTTAAAACTATTATTCTTTTTCTTTAGTTTAAAATTCTTCTTTTCTGTAGGATTATACGTACTAGTGGTGGATAATGCTCTTCGTGGCATCATCCTAGTTTAATCCAATTTTTCTTTAAGTTAGGGTTCATCCTTTTCATAGGATTAGACATTCTATTTGTATATAACGCCCACCATACTTTTTAAATATAGTTTTCTTTTCATTTAGGGTATGATTCTTCCTTTCCATTGGATTTGACATGCTAGTGGTCGACAATGCCCTTCGTAGAACCATTTTAGTTTAATTCAATTTTCTTTTCGTTTAGGTTATGATTCTTACTTTCCTTAGAATTAGACGAGCTAGGGTTCGATGATAAGCTTCGTGGCATTATTCTAGTTTAATCTAATTTTTTTTCCTTTAGGTTCTAATTTTTCCTTTCCTTTGGATTAAAAGTGTTAGTGGGGGATAACGCCCTTCGTGGCACCATCCTTATTTTAATGCGGTTAGTTTTTTTTAGGATAGGATTCTTCCTTTCCTTAGGATTAGACGTGCTAGCAGTGGAGTTTAATCCAAAATTCTTTTCCTCTAGGTTACAATTATTTCTTTTTGTAGGATTAGACATGCTAGTCGTGTACAACGCCCTTCATAGCAGCATACTAGTTTAATCTAGTTTTCTTTCCATTTAGATTATTATTCTTCCGTTCCTTAGGATTAGACGAGCAAGTGGTGGATAACGCCCTTTGTGACACCAGGATAGTTTAATCCAGTTTTATTTTCCTTTGGGTTATGATTTTTCTTTTTCGTACGATTTGACATACTAATGGTGGATAATGCCCTGTGTGGCACTATTATAATTTAATATAGTTTTCTTTTATTTTATGTTAGAATTCTTCCTATCATTTGGATTAGACATACTGTGGACCTCATTTTTGTATGAGGTCTTTATAGGATCTTAAAATCAAATTCAAATCAATTCAAGCTTCAAACCCATTCAAACTTTAATCCAATCCAGTTAAGAATCCAAATTTCAATCCAGACCTTGATTTTATCTTTGATCTAACTCTAAACCTATCCAATCATTTATGATTACCTAAATGATTATAAATGACTTGGATAATTCAATATCACTCTTTCAAACTCAAAATCCAGATCAAATCTAAGAATCCAATCTGAAATCTTAAGTCCTAAAGGCCTTTTCCAGTGAATTTTTAAATACTTCAAAACCCAGTCAAATGACCTCTGATTCAGAGTTTATCACTTGCAAAGTGATAAGACATGTCTCTGTAGACAACCCTTCGAATTTGAGCCCATTCTGAGGTCTCTAACCCCAAAATCTAAACCAAAATCCTAAGGTTGTAAAACCTTCAAATATTTACAGTCTATGCCACTAAACCTGCCACCCTGTGGATTTTGACCTTGGAGCTTCCTCCAAAGCCTCTAATTATTTCCAGACCATTAATCCTGACATATTGATCAATAAATTATATTTTTCCTGGACTCATTTCAGCCCCCAGTGGACCTGAGGTTAGAATGACCAAAATACCCCTTATGGGTGTGAATATTCACTTTTAACCTGACCCGCTACGGCTTTGACAACGGCACGTGATGCACTTTTCAGGTTTGACAACGTCTGACAGCAACACAGGCAGCCAGTGTTCGGCAGCAGTAGAGTGCAGCGGGTAGCACCGACGTGCGGTGGACTCGATCGCGGGTCCTTGACAATGGCTGGGTAGACGCGAGTCATGCAACTGGGCCCTGGCGTGCTATCACTCTGGGCAGTTGGATCGCGGGCAGCCAGGCATCGTCGCACTGGGCAGACGCGACTCGGCCAGGTGATGTGATGGTGACCTCGCGTCATGCGTGGCACTATGATAGCGAGTTAATGTATGCGGGCTGAACGACGCGGGCAGATCGGGCAGCTGGGTCATTACTGGTCATTTTTGGGTTCCCTTGTCAACTCAACCCGACCCATTTTTTAAACGAGTTAAAAACTACTACCCGAACCTGACCCGATTCAGATTCAGGTCAACCCAAATCCGAAATTATCATGTTGGGTTTTCGAGTCAGGTCAAATATTGACACCCCTATACAGCACTAAACTTGTGACATTGTGTGATGAGCTTGTGATGTTGTAGGCTAGACCTTCATGCATTGTGGCGCTACCCTAATATATAAATATATTCTCCACTCATTGCCCTTACTCCCTCTTCCGTCAGGGATTTCCGTCGAAGGAAAAAGGAGAAGGTGGAGATAAGGATGAGAGAAAAATAAAAAGCTTGAATTTTAGTCGCCGATCCATTTCAACATTTTTACTAAAATTACTCATATCATGGTAGGTGAGCTTAATCATATTCTTATTTTCAAATATTTTGATTTTGACCATCCAACTTCGAAATTGATTTTATTATTATTTTTTTTTTCAGATTTAGTGAACTTTGACCATGTAACATTTTGTGTTATAGTATTGATTATTCTAGATATTTAACTAGATGATTTTATAATTTCATCAAATAAAATTAAAATTAATGTGTTTTGTACAATTTTCTCATAATAGAAATTTTGGCATTTTTAATACAAATATATTAGTAATATAGGCATTATGAATGAATATGAGTATGTGATTGAGTAATACTTAGTTTCTATTACTATTATAATATTGTGATAATAGTATGTGTGAGGATAAGTAAAGGCTGGCTTTAATGACGTTAGTTGAAGATTAACCGACATGTACTTGGTTTGATGTTATCCTCTATTGATTAATATGATTCACTAATTGAAAGTCATAAAGAGTTAACTATTGTGTTGATGAGCAAGGCATGACGAATTTGTTTAATTGGCCAATGATTACTAATTATTGATTATTGATTATCGACTACTAGAAAAACACCGCTCAAGCAACAACTCTTTACTTATTAAGCGTGATTATTTGAATAAATGTTACTGCACTACTTTTACTATTCTATTTTATTATTCTACTGATTACTATTTTATTGATACTTCACTATTTTATTGTCACTACCATTAGTTTTACAGATACTAGTACTTAATATTACTTATGATTCAATGTTGTTGTTACCACTACCAAATCATTGTTTATTGATTAATGATTATAAAGCACATGTTTCCTATACTTTGCAAGTGATATTGAGCATATGATATAAGATGCTGATTGGATAATGAATTATAATGATTTAAACTCACATGTATAGTGATTTGATTATACTACATTATTATGGATTTTGAAAGTTTTCAAATTGAAGTGATAAAACAAACCCTATTAAGCCTCAAAGTTAAAACTAACATGCAGCTTTCAATGAAAGCCGTAAGATCTATCCAAAATCTAAACTAACATGTAATCAATGTTTTGTTAGCATTGGTAGATTGAGATTTACAGTATTTCCAAGATGATGGAATCATAGATTCTTGATCAGGTCAACCTCTACCCCTCACAATTGAAACTAAAACTTAAATTTTGAAGCTATACTAAATGATTCATCCTTAATCGAGAGTTCTCACCTACGAAGTAGGATAGATAATTAACTATGCGGGCTTCTGCTCATAGGAAGTAAGGATCCTGATCTAAATAAATCTCAATAAAATCCTTGGTAGAAGTTTGATTAATTAAAATTCAATCTACCTCAAGGAAAATAGAACCCTATGCTTGAAAAGCGGGGTTCGTGCTGAGCGTCATTTTTCTTGAGCGAACAGTATCTAATATATTTTTTTTTTTTTTGAGAATTTGTTGTCCTTTTTTACTTAATTAGTTGAATAGTGCATGTTCACCTACATGTATGATATACTAATTATTGTAAATTTACTTTGCTCATCATTATTATTGCAAGAATATATTAAAAAAAAAATCATGTTCCTGCTCTTTAAGTTCTAATAACCAAGCAATAAGGTTTTCTTGTCTGTAATCAACTATATAATACTAAAGTGATAAAAAATACATTTTGGTTAGATAGATTTTTTCTTTAATTTTTTATATATTTATTCAATAATATACTCTTTCATTTTGTTTTTAAAAACACAAATCTGGACGAAGGCATGTGGGAAGAAATTAATGAAAAGAGCATGAATGGGTGATCAGTGGAAATCAAATTTCTTCCTGCCCTAAGATTGTTGTTGTGTGGTTGAGTAGATAATATAGCACCTAGATTGCTGTTGTGTGGTTGAGTAGATAATATATGGTGCTGGATTTCATGGTGTTCAGCCTTAGATTTCAGTGGAATAGCTGATCCAATTGTGTTTTTCCTTTTAGGGTTCGTTTGGGACGGCTGCAGCTGTTGGTAAAGTAGGTTGTGAAATTGTTGTACATAAAGTTACTTCCTGAAGTTGCTTTATAGAAATCATTATATTTTGTTTGGATAGTATAACTGTAGAGCTGCTGTGCTGCAGCTGCATGAGAACTAATTACCTTCATACCCTTATATATATTTAGATGAAATATATAATTTTTTCAAATTTAATTTTTTTTAAATGTATATGATAATAAACTAACAATTCTAAATAAAAAAACTCCTTAAAAACAGTAAAAAGCACTTATCATGATGTCTTACAAATATATGTTTCGCGATCACATTCAACACAACCGGGCTATTAGTAGATAAGCCCAATGTAATTAAAAAAAATCAAGAATGAGTTGTCAAGCTCTCATTGGACAACCAAACTTTCTCTTCTCATGTATCTTCTATACCGCCTCCTGCATAGGGCAATAATAATATAAGCCTTATTTCTACATTATGCTCTCTCTCAAGAAACTTACGGTTTTGTTCAAGAACCCAAAGGGTTCTACAATAAACACATAGACAGGCAAACACTTTCTTGCGAACCATAAACACTCGTCCGAAGCTTGTGAGGGAGGGAGGAGAACTCTCTCTCTCTCTCTCTCTCTCTCTCTCTCTCTCTCTCTCTCTCTTTCTCTCTCTCTCTGTGGGACGAAGAAATCAACAGGTTGGGCAAGGGTCGGTGAAGTTGGCGTCGGCTAGGGATTTGCAAGAGGAAATCGAATGAAAGTGTTGGGAAGCTTGTAGAGTCAGATCGTGCGGCTCGGCTTGGTGTGGATGTGCTCGATTGGGGCTGTTCGTGCAGGGGCCGACGTCTATAGGGTTGGAGGTCAGGATTTAATAAGCTCGGCTAGAGGGAGGAATCAGAAGTAGCAACGGGAGTTCAGCGTCGAGATGGAAGGAAGTCGCATGTATAGAGGTGAGGAAGGGTGTTGGTCGGCTTCAGGACAGGATGTCGCGGCTTTGACGATGTTGGCGTGGATTGTGGCTTACGAAACGAGAGAGAGAGAGAAGCCTAAAGGCTCATTTCGTTGGCATTTAAAAGGCACTGAAGAGACGGATTTTCGTCATTTCTCTGTCGAAAGCAGCGGACCGCAGCGGACCGCGGGAGACAGGGAATGGTCGCGGGAAGCAACCACGAGCCGCGAATTTTTTCTGCTGTGGTTCTGCCGCAATGTCCCAAACAATGATTTAATAACTTTTTATAAACTAAAGCAGCAGTACGGTCGTCCCAAACGCACCCTTAATTTCTTTGATTTTCTATAGTTTTTCCTTTCACTTGTTGAATTTCATCTAACACTAGCTTGTTTTCTGAATCCCTTTGGCTCATATATTTTTCTTTCGATTCATCACAGTTATGTTAATCTAATATTCAAAACATACAATTTTTTCATGATAATAAAGTTCATCACTAAGCCATTTCTTTTACCAATTAGGTTCATCACAAAAATGTGTGAAAGGTTTTAAAAATCTGACCGAACATAGAACCAAAAGGAGAGGTTTAGGGTTAAATTGCTTGACTAGGGTCAAACTGGGGTTGAACTTGATGATGTAATAAATATAAAAATTATTTAAAAAAATTTAAATGATAGAATGATCATGTAATAATATAATTTTTTGATTAAATACTAAATGGAATTCACACATTAATAATATCTTATGTAATTTTAAATTTAAACATATTCAATATTTAAATTTAATTCAAATTTAATAAAAAATTAGCTTTATATATAAATTTATAAATTTAATGTAAATTATTATAAATTTATGTTATATGGTTAAATATAATTTATAGCTAATGATTATATATTAAATTCATAGTATAAATTTGCATTTATAAGTTAATAAGTTACATCATTTATTATTAATAAATAAAAAATAAATTATTTTAATATTATATTAATTATAAATGAAGTATATAATTTATTTAACAGTACTAATTTAAAATAAATACTATTTACATTATAAAAAGTTTTATTTAAAAACTATGTTTCAAAATATATAGTCAATGATGTAAACATAAGAACTAAGAATTTCAACTTATTTAATTCCACATCACTTGAGAACTTCCCTTTGATAATTTTTATATTGCTTTTTGAGTTTAAATGAGATAAGAACTCAGACAGAGTAATGGAGCCATATAAAATATTTAGTTCGATTTTTTTTAAATAAGCATATTTAAATTTAGATTAATTTGTTAAATTATAATATTACTTAAAATTGTATTCAAGATATATTAAATTAATTTATTTAATAATTTAAATAATTAAGAAATTTAATCGGCCGGCTTAAAGGGAAACATAACCGGTTTATCAGTTCGCTAGTTGAACTGGCGATTCTAGCCTGTTTCGTTTGGCTTGATACACAAATGATTTTTTAGGATGAATCGGACCGGCCTTAAGACCAATAAATCCCTTGATGTGCATGCACCATATTTGATGTGCTCTTTCATTAAGCCTCATTGAAAGGGCCATCAAAATAGATGACTAGAAGTTGAACATTTATTGGGATGGTCATAACGGATGTTATTAATTAATTAATAAGGCTAATGGGAAAATATAACTTAAAAAATGGCTAGGATTTACTTAATATATTTTTTAAAGTTTATCAAAAGAAAAATTTTCTGTTAAGAGTTTTTTAAATTCAATTAATCGATTGATTAGAGCATATTAATGGCTTAGGTCAAAACTTAATATTCAATTGCTAAGATTTTGTCTTGGTAGAATTCTAAGCCAATTTTTAGTTGCTTGAATAGAAAAGTTAATATATACATAAAAAAAGATAGTTATTGGTTTATGGGTATACATAACATAATACAAAAATAATATCAAGCCTTTATCCAATTGTGAGGTCGGCTACATGAATCATTTATCTCCATTGTGTCTTGTTAAGAGTCAAACTCTCATTTAAATCTAATAAAAAAAGATATTTCTAATATTTTTTAATCAATTATTTTTAGGCCTACGTCTACCATTCTTAACATAGGCTAAATTTAAAACATCCACTCTTCTAACCAGGTCATCAGAAGGTCGATGTTTTATGTGACCAAATCATCCAAGTCGGCTCTCTCTAATCTTATCTGCCACTATAGCTACTCCAACATTTTCACGTATATATTCGTTTTGCATTCTATCTGTAAGAGTGAAGCCACTCATCCACCTAAGCATACCTTATACAATATTCAATTGTTATCTTTGGATGTTAAACATGGATTTTCTTGTCAACTTTAAGTTTTATTTGTTGTGGTTAAATTGATATGCAGTTTTCTTGCTGTGTTGATGTTCGTGCTTGCTGCATTTAATGATTTGCAAATTTTCTTTAAATTATTGGAATGTTTTCTATATCTTTTGAAACCCTTTCATTTTGGCTATTTATTTTGCATTTTAATTTTCAAGGCCAACAATTGCCATATAGTTCCTATTTCTTTTTGTTTACTAGTGATAAGATCACTTGTGACAATGAAAAATACTGTGGGCCATTATACTGGAAGTCATGGTTAAGGGAGCATCTATTAACTATTGAGAGGGAAAAAGCTACATTTCCTCAATCATCATATAGCCATTATGAAGGTGTGTTTTTCATATTTTTCGCTATTACAGCTTTTATTAATTTTAAATTGAACATGTTTCAAGGACCAGCTACTGCAGATTTCATCTTTCAATATCTGTTTGAGCTTGTCAGGTATACTTTGATTTAATGCCATCAGTTTTCTTTCTTGCAGGGGTGAATATATTGCTAGGCTCAATAGCTTACAGTTTAGTTATATTTCCTGCTTTTGACAACTCCGAAGTTGATCCTCTCGTTGCCTTTGGCATTCAGAACCCTAAACAGGGCATGAAAATATTTCAAGCTGCTCTCTTCTACATTAATATTCTATTGAAATTTGAGAGCAATTCTTCAAAAATACTTGTATGTTATGTTCTTTTATTATTTCTTAAAATCTACTGAAAAAAGTAATGAATCCAAGTTAATGAGATAAGGATCAAAATGGTCCCCTAACCATTTACAAAGGCTTGACTATTTAAAAGTGTCATTTTGCCCCCTTGACATTTTAATCAGGGATCTAAATGATATCATGGAAGGACTAATTTGGTATCTGTTTAAAGAGTGAAGTGTCCAAATTGGTACTTTGATATAGTCGTTAACTATTCTTTTCTTTCAGAAAAAGTTAGGGGATCAATTTGATTCATTTCTCCAAAGTTATTCTACTCTCCTTTTCTAGAATAAATTGTCACACTCAACGTGAAAAGGCACAAGGTGCCAAGAAATACAATAGTTATTTAGTCCACAAATAGATAATAAATGATGCTATGACTATTATAAACTTCATTATGATGATAACTGGCATTTCTGGTTACCATTGCATTGTCTTATGAGCTGACAAACTCAGTTGATGTTTTTGATTCACAGCACCATAGTTGTTAACCTTACTACTATTTGCCCTGGCAAGATCTATTACCTTGAAAATTTTCTTACAAATATTGAGCATTGAAAGCTCTATTACTGTGGCAAGCACCGTTCTTGTAGATGTCATCTCTGAGAAAAGATATTTTACTGATGTTCAGTCTCTTGCTGCCATGTTCATTACACCCTCTGCCCTGTAACTGCCAAGGTACCAGTCTCTGAATGCTATACATATGCGGATAATATTCATGCATGAAGTTTGAATTAATGTTCAAACTTTTTACACCCTATTGTTTTTTCTCTAATTTTTTGATGAACATCGAAAATTTATTATCCTTTTTCTTTTCTTTAATCTTCATTTATTTTCTTCTGTTTGGAAGCAAAAATGTTGGTGTCTAGCACTCTAGCGTTTATTCTGAATCTATTTACCTTTATTTTAGCGAAGACAAATTAATTGATTTGCTCATACATATTCTGTTCCACTTCCTATTTGCAGCTCAATCTTCTGGAAATGCTTCCTTCTCTAGCCTCTAACTCTACCATTGTGAAAATTATTGTACATTTGTTGTATGAATTATAGCTGAGCATTTACTATTTATTTG
Source organism: Dendrobium nobile (assembly GCA_022539455.1). NCBI lineage: Eukaryota > Viridiplantae > Streptophyta > Magnoliopsida > Asparagales > Orchidaceae > Dendrobium > Dendrobium nobile. Next base: position 28,915,298 of record CM039734.1, read on the forward strand.
ACTTGGCTGAAACTCTTAACCACGTGTTTTCCTATCAGAATCTTTAGTACGCATCATATCGACTAATGATTGAGCAAAACTAATATTCTATTGTTCATGTTAAATATTTTTGAATTAAAGCCATATTCATATCTCGGATGGGTGATCGCATTATTCCTTTTCACGTTTTGTGGCGGTTAAACTACAAATTCCAAAATCCGTCTGCCTTAAACTGCTGTTAATTTGGTTGATGTGGTAAATGTGAACCTGTCGAGTTTTTAGAACTTCATAAAGCTTGGATTACTGAAACGTGGGATCATTGGCAATGGTTCTATTTTGAAACTACTTAGAAAAAAAGTTCACGAGTTTAAAGCAGCTATTAGATGTATTTAGGCTGTCCTAGTTGTTTCATTGCGGCATTATTTTAAGAAATCTAAAGTCATCTTATATGATCATGCAGGTGCTTAATTTACCTATCAATTCATCTATATTTTTCATATTTGAGGTCCCAATTTCTAAATGCCTTCCATGTTTATGTAGGACTAGTGTCAGATATGGACACAGCTTTGACACGCCTCAACCTATGTAGACATGGTTTAGACATGGTTTGTGCAAGGGTGGGACATGATATGATGGCAATATTTGAGCTAATGGCAAAGGAGTTTATCCATTTTATCTGATAAAGTAAAATAAGAAAGATCTAAGTGATTTTTATTTTATTATTTAGTTTTCTAGTTTATTGAAGTATATTAAGAATACATAGATGAGTACATACAAAATTTATAAAAACATTATTATACATGTCTTACAACATTTATAAAACATTACTATACATGACATGTTAGCTATGAAGCACATAGATGGACACGGGGATATGATATGATATGACATAGCTACAAAAAGTTGGACACGACATGCCATGGATTCAATGTTGTATAATTTTTATTATTTTTTACTGAGGCATCATAAGATTAATAAAAAATATAATTAATATAATAAAAATTATCCAGTCAAATGAATTATTCATTATAACACAAAATAGTAAAAAGTCAACTTATCATAAACACAAACTTTTCATCCAAGCGTAATATGGCATCAAAGTGTTATAATATATTTTATACATGTTTTTCGCATATTTGAAGGGCTCATTAACATTATCATGTGTCATTCATGTTGTATTTTAGTTAATCTATGTATTCTTAGTATCTTTCATCAAATTGGAAAAACTAAATAACAAACTAAAAATCACCAAATTTTTATTTTACTTTATTGATTCTGTTAAATTTCTGATAATTGGAGAGGAAAAATGCTTAGTTTTATTACACAAAACTATCCCTATTTATTGATCTATACAAGATATCTTAATAAGGAAACAAATAATTAGAGAATAATGCATAATTATACTAATATAGTCCTTCCTAAATCAACCACCCAATTATGGAAGGAGAGCGACCTGATCCATGTGAGCCTCCCACGGATTCCTTTTCTGGTAGTGGGATAAAGTGTCAAGGTACAGTTGTGATTTAACAGAGATCGGCATGATCCAGGTGAGTCTCCCACGGATTCTTATCCTGGCCGTTAGATCAAGTGTCAAGGGACTGTTGGGAACAAGATCCCAACTCATTGCTAAAAGGTAATGTAGATAGGTGCATTTGACAAAGGCTCAAATATTGTTTCTACCTATGGGCCCTTGCGCAAACCATTTCCAAACTGTTTCTACCTGTTTCAGGCTTGTGTTTCACATTTAAATAACTTCGACACAATTTCAGGCACATGCCGAGACTTATCGAAGGCGTGTCCATGCCAGCATATACGCAGAAGGCATTTAGAAGTTTCCGTATTTTCTTACATATTAGGCTTGGATGAATAATTTATGTTTATAAAAAAGTTGAAATTATGCCTTTTTTTAATAATTAATAGTTTAATACTTAATTTGATTGAGTAATTTTTTATTATATTAATTGTATTTGTTTTTTTAACATTATAAAGTTTCTTTTATAATATTATACCTTATCTTGTGCTTCCTTATAATAGATAATTGTAGGAATTTTGTATTTTATATTTATCATTTATAAAATATAACATTATGTCCATGGCGTGTTGTGTCTTATTTTTTATTGTTATGTTGTGTCGCAGTGTTCGTGCCATGTCTGTGTTCATGTGTATGTGTTCGTGCTTCATGGGTTTGTCCTATTTCTTTGTTATATATCTCATTTCCAAATGTGCTAAGTTCTTAGACTTATGATGCATCATTTATTCTTTTTTGTTTAGATTTTTATCAAAACATTTCCTAAGAATTTAGTGTATAGTTTAAAAAGCCAAAAAAACAAAATACTCATCATCATTTAGTTATGTAGTTTATTTAAACATCTTAGGGTCTATGAATTTTTTTGATACAGATCTTAGATGAGATTCACAAAATTTGGCGAGTAAGGTCAAATTTGCGCGCAATGAACTTTTATTAAAAATTAATTGTCCCTTTAGTTTATATTAAAAAAATTGAAAGAATCTTGACAAATGATTATTTAAGCATTGTTTAACAAAAATCCTGCATAGATATTATGGATCATAAAAGAGTCGTATGTTCGATCTTTAACTCACTCTATGAAAAAAATTTAGATTGTTTGACCTTTGACAATATTTAATCACATGCAAATCATAACTAAAATAAAAGAATAGGAAAAGAGCACAGGAAAGATATCACCGAATTACAATTAAAGCCTTGCACTATTACAAGAAGATCACTTCCAAAAGAAATAGGCTATCTCCAATTGCAACATGCTAGAAACAATCACATCCAACTAGTACTTATGCAAAATGGAAGCAACATTATTCAGTAGACTATTAATGTTAGTTTTATATGTATGATGAACCTTTTTAACAGCCATAAGTTCTATATTTATACTGAATACCCTCAAGATTGTTTGATATACATTATTTTAGTGTCCTATGATGGCCAATAAGTCTATTATTTTGTACCATCGACACTATGTTGAAAGATAACTTACAATGATTTTTAATGAACATTCTGTCTACTTTTCAGTCCTATATTTCTTCTACTGAGAACTTCAAAGTTCAAGCTTTTTGTTACACTTCCTAATCAATGGTAACTTGTAAACGAAAAGAATATAAAGTTGACGTCCTACCCTGTGTCAGAGCTTGTGTGCAAGAATAATTTGCATTCTTATAAGTTTTGTGATTACCTTAAAGTAGCTGCTGCTTTTTTTTTTAATAATTTTTTTAAGTGCATGCAGATGCATAGTCGTGCGCTCAAATTTCATTTCTGATTATAATTGCAATTTCTAGATCACTGCATGCGGTGGCCATTCGTTTGCTGTGTAAGTGATAGGGTATTTCAGCATTTGCAAGTAAGGCATCTTTATTATCTTCAACTTCTAGCTAAAGTTTATGAATGTTTATTGCGTTAAGTGTTAATAGAGTTGAAGATTTTCATATATGCATGCTTTAGAAGACTTTGAATTATAGTTGCTCCATGGTTAGAATGTTGGAAGTTTCTAAAATAATTTAAAAAATGTCTTCTCGATAGGCTAAGTTCCTTCAAGTATTTCAAATGCCTTATTAGAAGTTAGAACAGATGTTAGTGCTAGGAGACCAACAACTATATCAGTTCAGGTACGTTCAACATGTAAAAGCCTTCCATACCATTCATATGTTCGTTACATTCTTCAGATTTAGCAATGCTATCGCAGCCAGACCTAATTGGCCAATGGTATCACACTCCAAGGTAGCCTAAACAAGACCCCATTAGAACATATCCTTATAAAAATCAAATATCTTAAACTTTGCCCTTCTTTTTCCAATCACTCAGCTAAATAGTAATCATTATGCAAATCAATTACGACCAATTACTAAACATGTCATAAGGAAAATTTATGTCATATGTTTCATCAAATTTTGAATTTTGTACACAAAGTTCTTAATGTCAAAGCTATTGGTTTCATTGAAAAACCTCAAAGATTGATGTTTATAATTAAATTAAGATTTTTTCTTTAATGATTAATTGTAAGATATTTCTTAATTAACCTTCATAATTTGATTACATGAAGAAAGATATTTTGGGTCAACATTATTACCAACCCCTCGTTGTTAACTGCACCTTATAAACTAGTATGATGGGTGTGCTTGAACATCTTTTTGAACATCAGCCTGTATTCCTTAATATTACTAGATCACTTTCCTCCCCAATCTTTTTGAATATCAACCTGTCCTAAGAGTGTGACGTACAAAGTGGGATGTCGGTTTCATTCTACAGAATACACAACTTTGAATGAATTTTTGAATACTTAATATCTTAATTTTTGTATTACATATTCGATTTTGTGTATGTTAACTTTTTCTTATAATTTCATAAGGTTTCAATAGACTTTATGGTCTTATTTGGACTTGGGAGTCTGATGGCTGTTTTTTTTTTCTACCTATACCAGAAAAGTAATATTTTAAGGGTCACATCATGCTACTATACGATGCATCCCTTGAACTATTTGACTTTTTAAAGAGAGGAGAGGATCTAATAACATTATTCAAATATATATGGCAATAAACCTATAATGATAGTGTATTGCTGCTCTCATATGAATCTATAACAAAACACTTCTCGACATTGCCATGTTACGTACTTCTAACAACTGCTGAGCAACTTATTTATTGTATAGCATTTATATTTCTTAAGATAATATTTAAAGCCAGTGTGACATATTTTTATATTGAGAGTTTTTTTTTTCATAAAAATGAGTACTATATTTAATTGAGCTAGCATATCAAATGTAAGTTGTATTTTTTGTTTATGCAATCCCAGAACCAGACTTCAGGTATTGTACTGGTAAGGCTATTGCGCATCCCCAGTCTTCAAAGGTCATATTGGTGAAGCATTATGCATTGGATATGGCTTCTTTAAAACTAAGTCCTTCAGAACATCAGACATTTATATTTATAGGTTAATCTCCTTATTTTAGTACTAAACTACTTATTTCTCTGCTGATTACTCTTTTACTTTATCTCCATGGTTAAATAAATTACTCTTGAGACAGATATTATAATACTATAATATAAGTTATCAACGTAGCTGTCTATATGCAGTGATGTGGATTTAGTTGTAAATTAGCTCGGGATTTAATGAACATAAAATCTGCAATATTAGCAATGAGGAATTGAAGTTGGAAGATGCCTAATTGTGTGTATTTTTTATCGAAGTTCAAGAGAACTGACTAAATCGTGTTGTGTCAATTTCTATAATTCCTCATAGATCACTTTTTTCAACTCTTAACCTTCTTTTTTGTGTAGGGTGTTCTGAGTCCAAAAACATTATCAAATTTTGAGTGTCAGGGAGATTTGTGTTAGTGTAGCTGTTTCAGTTCGTGATGTTTGCAAGGACAATTCGACAGGGGTGTTGACCTCTTACTTTCTGTGTCGGTATAGCCTAACCAAAACTTGTTTTCATATATTAATCATTTGTTTGTATTTAACATTTTTTGGTTTGATATGTTTTTCAGTCATGCATTGAGAGTGAAGATTCCACTATGAAAGCTCTTGGCCTACATAGTCTTTCTTCGCTCTGTGAAGCTGATGTTGTTGGTAAATTCTTTGACTCTAGGTGTAGTAGCGCTTCTATTTGTGCCATATTGCAGTTCAGAAAATACCTACTATTCTTATAGCCAATCAAGCTGGAAGCTGTGCTGTGCCTAACTTGGCTAATCCATAAATGGCATGATCATTGCAACCGTGCATTGAGCTTGCGCTATTTGCTTTTAACTGAAGTGCTTTACCTCCTAAAATATCCTGTTCTTTTATGTGGATTATATCATCAACATTCATAGGGAATGATAGATTAACTGTAGCACTAAGGTTTAGGCAATCCAACTGAGCAAGTTGTTTAAATTTTCTTTATGGCTTGGATAAATTTGTTTGGCTTATCGAAAAGAGCAGTAGTATGTTGACCTCTATATATATTTCACGGTCAATTTGAACAAATGTGATTTGAATGAAAATCAATCGATGCAATGGTGATCTATCGATGCGACGAAGAGTTAAATGAACGTGAAACACCTTGTTCATAGTTAAAATTGCTCAAAGCGTTGTCCATTTATAGAAAATGCTATATTGACATGTTTATAGTGCCGAATTCATGAAGACAGCAATGCTTGCATACAAGATGAGTAGGTGATGATAAACAATGATTTACATATGTGACCTTGTGTGGCCTAAATGTCATTCATTTGTGAAACAGACTTTGCCAATGTCATTCATTTGTGGGTCCACTCACTCATATTCTTAATAAATTAGCTTGCGTAGAAAGTTTACACAATCTTTATGATGCTAAAATTGAAGGGGATTTAAAAGGTACAATGAAGGGAAAGAGTTTACCAACAAGGAAAAAGATTCAAAGCTCTGATGAAGTCGTTTGGTTGCTTATGAGGAGAAATAGCTACAGAACCCTTCTCACATGCTTTAGGCAGCAGTACAACAATTCTAGATGTTTGGATAATGATCGAATAGTTCCTGGATGTCAGGACAGTAACTATACAACTAGTTACTGGACGGCGGGACAGCAAGCTGTCACGTGTTGGAACATCTGGTCAACGAGCTAGGAGGTCATGGACAACAAGGCAGCAAACTATTGCGTGCAGGAAATTCTGGACTGCAACTATGATGATTTCCGGATGTAGGACAATAATCTTGGTGAAGGAGAAAACCTGAAATAATCGATGTACTGGTGGGAGGGAGGTTAGGGGGGCTAATTCAAAGTGGTGGGGTGGAGGTAGGGGCCGGCCATAGAAGAGGGAAAGGGAGTATTTAGTTGTAGAACATGTATTTGAATCAAAGAGGGAGAAATCTGAAATTAAATTCAGATTTAAGGAAGGAGATAATTAGGGAACTTGATTTTAATTTCCTTAAAATGAAAGAGTTAAAGAGGGAATAAGGGGGAGGGGTGGCTAATTGTCTTCTTAATAGGAGCTCCCAATTGGGAAGGAAACAATTAAAGGGGGGGGGGGGGGGGGGGGGTTCAGCCGAAAAAAGGGGGAAAAGGGAAGGTGTCCATATACGTTGAATGTGTCCACATGCGATGAATGTGGATTTAAAATCAAATCTTAAGTAATTTCATATTTGCAAGAATTGGGGGCTTTCCTAAAATAGGTTTATATCAATTAGGAAGGGTTTGAAATTCATATTCATTTGAATGTGAATTAGAGACCTTCCAAATTAATAATATGATAAATTAGGAAAGTAGTAAATTTGGGTAACTTTAGGATCTCGGGATGGGGGAAGTGGTGTCCGACTGCTAGGGTTTAGAGGTGGAGACCAGCAGCTTGGGTAGGCAGGAAGAGGCCAATAGTTATGTGATAGGATGGGTTTGGGGGGGGGGGGGGTGCTTGGGTATGGTGGTGGGGTTGATTTTTAGTGGAGTTGGGGTGAGGCCGATGGCTTAGAGGAGGAGGAAGGGGAGGACTGGTTAGAGAAGAGGATGAAGAAGATGGAGTAAGAAGAACATGAGCCCGAATGCTTCTTGCGGCTGGTGCTTATTCTATTGCCCTCACCTTGGGCCTCAACTCTCACAACCTCTCCAAGAACACAAGTGAAAAAAGAAATCTCATAGTAATCATCATCCCTTCTCAAGAAGACAGAAGGGATATAAATAACCAAGTATAGTAGTAAACATCAAAAGACAAAAGTGCCCCTCAGGCGTCACAATAACCTACCCCCTCAAGTGAGGGTAAAATCAGATTCAATACATTAATAAATAAAAATACAAATAATAACTAAAAAAAAAGATGCAATCGTGGCCGTTGATTTTCGATCCCGTCTCTGATAATCCCTCCACTGTCAGATGTCCTCATCACTCCAATTGTCAGACAACCTACTTGTCGTATAAAATATCCCATCCTTGCTTCCACCTCGAACCTTCTTTGACTAAAACCTATCATAGTCTCTCAATTTTCCTCCACTTACAACAAAATAGCCTCCTGACAAGTCTCAATTGAATCCACTCTGCCTGCACATAAACTACTTGCTCCTCCCAAGACCAAACTCTAAGCAAGTCCAAACTACAAGCTAGCAAATAAAAACCAATTTCACTCTATCTTTTACCTTTTTCTCTATCGGTTTATATATATATATATATATATATATATATATATATATATATATATATATAAAATAAATAAATATATATATAAAAGATCAGAAAAGAAACAAATTGTAACAAAAAAAAGAATTTTTGAATTGCCAAAAATATTTACTGCCACTATCGTTGTCTTCTCACGCCTCGCGAAGGTATAAATTCCTAGAACTTAAAAATATTTATTAGGTAAATGAATACCTACCTGTTCCTTTTTGTTGTGGTGGGATAGAAGATCCACAACCGAGGTATCTCACAACACCACCACGTTTTTTTAAGTGTAGTGGGCATGCCAAGACTCCCCTCAAATTTCTCCTTTGAGCAGGAGACGTTGGGATAATTCCAAAATTTTTAGTGTGCAAGGAATTAAAAAAAAGCTTAAATAGGTACCCGAAGACCCACTCACATATTTCTTGGCATGGTGAGATTGAAGACTTACGGCCATGATGTCTTGCGACATCACCCACTTGTGTATTTTTTGACATGGTGGGCAGGCCTACCTCTGTCACGACCCAACCCGAATGCTCAATTTAACGAGGAGGGAATTCAAAGTCGTACGGTAGAATAATTCAATACAATTCATATTAAAATGGCCTTGAAAGTATTTGGTAACTGTTGACATTTTTTTGTTTGATCCAACTATGTAACACATTGACTGCTCTGCTATATTACTATGTGGGATTATTATTATGTATAAGTTTATGTTGTCTTTGGCCTTCCATATTTGTTTCCTTTCATAGAGAATTTTTTTATCGACTTTTCTCTTTTGTCTGAAGTATTTCTATGCTAGTTGAGTTTCACTAAGGGTTGGATGCCAAGATACCTTACCCCAAGTTCCTCATTATTGCCATTCTTTCTCTTTGGTCTTGATACTTGTGATTTGGTAAGCTTAGAAAGATTCATAACCTAAATCAAATGGTATGACTCAGCTATGTTTCTGGTTTTCTCATTATTTAATTTTATCCTCGCTTTTATAACTTTTTATTAGTTGATTAGAATGTTTTACGAATGATCTTTTTTATTAGATTTAAATGAGAATTTGACTCTTAATAGCACACAATGGAGAAAAAAAGATTTATGTAGCATCTCCTACATAGTGAAATAAAGGTTTGATGTCGCTGTTGTTGTTATTATTTTTATAACTTTTTATTTACAAGTTATCTTCTATTTAGCTGAATTCTTGTTTCAGAATCATTGTATGTTCTTGCATAACAAAGTGCACACACTGAACTTTGAGGCCTTTCACATTGTCAGTAGATTCATGTTGGGTCAGCATTAAACTGAATTATCGTAGAATAGTTAAACATGTTTTAGGCTTAAACTCCTATCAAGTTAGAGAAAAGATTTTTGATTTTTCATTGATTGAGAGATGCATCTAATTTCCCATGGAATATTATAAAATGTATTATTACGGAGTGTTACTATTGGGTTAATCTGTGGTCCACTCGAAAAATACATGGAAAATAAATTCTAAATTATTCTTATAGCCCGACACCTTCCTATCTAGAGCCAATTGTTTTTAAATATGGTAATTGGTGTATTTATCTTAAATAAGGAAGTTAAAGCCTCTTTTTGTTTTATTGAGTTCAGTAATACATGAAAGATGCTCTTGAAGATCACTAATACATATGTAATTAATTTCCTTGCTAGCGTAAACTCTAACATGCACACAATCTTTATATCATGATTGTGGTGGCAATTTAGTTATTGACTATGATGCAGGTATTATTTTGATTATTTTCATTATTTTCATATTGAAATGGATTTGAATAATTTCTACCCTTTCGCAAAGATATATTAATGGCATGTTTCCTCGTCCTTCTTGTTAGATTTCTATACAGCATGGGAAGTTGTTGCAAAACATGTCAACACTTACACTGAAGAACCTGTTGTTGCAGCTGGGTAGGAATACTCCAGAACACCATATTCTTTATTATAGTCACTTCATTTATAAATTTTGTTCTCACTATTATTGTTTCTTTTGTAGATTTGGAATATTTTGACTTTGTATTTGCAATATATTCTTAAAACCTGTATGCTTCGTTGCATCTTTAATTTATGCTACCAACTCTACTCGGTTAAATGATTCATCCAGATTCCTGGAAATAATCTTGGCGATAACCACTTCTCAATAATTACTAAATCAAGTTGGCTTACTTACAACTTAAGCAACATGTTCTAAAACCTGTAGACTCAACACTTGCCCAAGAGGTTTTTTTTTTGCAGTCCTAATTGATATCTTGTAAAAATAACAATAAAATGAGAAGGAAAACATATTAACACAAGATAGGAATGATTTTTGGATTATCTGTTCAATAATAATGTAAGATACAAATGATCTACTATTCGAGAGGTAGATCAGCTTTGCACAAATCCTAGACACTACTAGGAAACTTGTAAACAGACCCTAGAATTCAACAAAATATAAATTTCAAACCGTAGACCAAACTCTCCTTCTCCCTTAAATAGCATCTAACACAATACACAATTGAAACATTCTTGATCAGCATAAACACAAATAAGAAACTTTCCTAAATAATTAAACCCTTCATAAACATCATAAACATAATTAGAAAACCTTCCTAAACAATTAATCTCTTCATGAACAACATAAACGCAATTAGGAAACCTTCCTAAATAGCTCTCCCTTTATTAGGAACCTTCCTAGATAGCTCCCCCTTTGATTAGTAACCTTCCTAAACAATTACCCCTTAATTAGGAACCTTACTAAACAACTCCCTCTTGATTAGGAACCTTCCTAAATAATTCTTCCTTAATTAGGAACCTTCCTAAACAACTCCCTCTTGATTTGGAACCTTCCTAAACATTTTGTGAAGTAAATCCTTTTTTATTACGGTATTGCTTCTATATTATTCTATTAATGACCGTAGGGATGCGGGTACAATCTATGGTTCTAATTGCATTTTGAAAGTTGGGATAAAATTGTTGTTTTGATTAGATGAAGGAATGACAGTCTATTTCTACTGTTGGCAATTTGATGGACTCCATAGCTAAAGGAAAGTATTACTCATAGCACTTGATTGAAATACCGACTTATTGTTTTGAGGGAATATTGAAAAAACTTGCACAATTATCTGTTTGTATGTACATGTGCAACTCCTTCAAAAAAATATTCTTATTTTTTCATTTGCTAAAATATACCTTGTGGCGGTTATCAAAATGAAACTTATTAATAACTTTTTTAGTTATTGGAATGCCTTAGTTGGGAGTTTGAAACAACTTTTTGACGACATTTGATACTCCAAAAGTCTGCATGCTGTTGGTTAGTGTATGATCCCTTGAACAATAGTTTTCATATTATTTGCTCCTTATTAGACGAACTACAATCCTACATGGTAAATGGATTTAATTCACTTATAACATCCTCAACCTATATATGCTATGCTCATCAACTGTATTGCTAATTTCATCATAAATGGTACACCGATGATAATTAGCCATTACCAAGGAAGACAATAATAATTTGTTCATGAAAATGATAAATACTTTGATAAATAATAAAAGTTCTCATAGCTGAATTAAGTAATGTAATAATAATTTAAAAAAAAAAAGATTAGAGTATAGATCTCAATAAAGTTTCATAAATAGGTAATTGAAAATAAAGGACATCCAATACATCTAGGCTGATAATAGTAACAATGTTTGAGACAACTATAAAAATAGCACAATCATGGAAACCAAGCTGAAGAAGCATAAAAGCGAGGATAACAAACTTACATATACTCAATCTTGGTATGCATGAATGGTCTTTCCTATGCCATTAGTATAACCTTATTGCCACTATTTTCAATTAGGGCATCAGAGAATCAGAGATGGAGATAATAGCTTGTTATGTTCTCTAAACTGCTCAATTTTGCCAAACATTCATGCATTGTGAATAGGCTCCTTATGGTGAACTAATAAGATGTCCAATGTTTATTTATATACTTTTTATTACGTCTTGAAGTTCTACCTACATCCTCATTGTATTTTTTTACTCGTTTGTGTTGCACTTGTAAAAATCATACACGATATGTGGACATGAAATGATCAGCTATTGGTTCAACCTTCTCCTATTCATATTGTTGCTAATGATTTAAGTTCCCCATGTTGTCAGTCCGAATGAAGTGTTGTCTTCATGAATCCTTTTGAAATTATAATGTTAGTGAAAAGGATTCTATTGAAATGCTTGCCTAGTTTGGGTTATCTTATGAAATAGAGAAAGTTCAGATTAATGATTTGTAGAAATCACTGACTCTACTAACTGAAAGTTCATTATTATTTAACTACTACGATGAGCTATTTCTATTTAGCTTTATGATCTCATCCCAAACTTCCACTAGCTATTGCTAAGTGTGGATCTTTTTACCATTCTCAAATGCTATAATTTGAGAGTTGATATATTTTACGGGAGTCCGATTTCATGATTTGTGACTTTGGATGATCTAGTCATTTAAAAGGGTATATATTTTAAATATATTGTGTCTATTGTTCAAAGTGACAGTGAAATAGATGGGGATATTATTAGTAGAATTTAAGTTAAATGGTTGATGTGGAGGAATGCATCGGGCCTGTTGTGTGATAGAAAAGTGCCCCTCAAACCTAAAGGAAAATTCCATAAGATGGAAGGGAGACATATAGTTTTTTATGGCGCAGAATGCAGGCCATTAAAATAAAGCACAAAATTAAGATAAGTGTTGCAGAGAAGAGGATGCTCAGGTGGATGAGTGACTTTACTCTTAGAGACAAAATGCAAACTAGTATATAAGTGAACAGGCTGAAGTAGCTCTAGTGGAAGATAAGATTAGAAAGAGTTGAAAGTTCGATGGGGATGTTAAGCCCTATGAACTTAGTCCCAAACTAACCAAGAGGGGGGGTGAATTGGTATTTTAAAAACTTCGTTTTTTAAAGAAATAAAGTTGCATAAACCAAATCACACAACGGAAATAATGCGGAATTTTAAACGTGCGGAAGCAAGAAAAAGAAACACAGAGATTTATAGTGGTTCGGTCGACTCGACCTACGTCCACTCCTTGGAGGCACCCTCCAAGTATTGCACTACACAAAAAGTGACTCTCCTTTAGCCCCCACGGCTAGGTGGAGAAACCCTTACAAGAACCTCCTTTTTGCCACCCCGGCAAGGCAGAGAACCTCTCTCCTTTTGCTTCCTCCTGAAGCTGGCAGAGAACCAGAACCAAAAGCACAACTCCTTACCTCTACCGACCCTTCCACGGACGAGAAACTCTAGACGAAGACGACGCAAAGAGATCCTTGAAGCAACCCTTGTGAAACCCCTCACAAGCTCCCCCTCACAAGATCCTCTCTCTCTCTTCTCTCTCTCTTTCTCTCCTCAAGGTCTTCTTAGGTCAAGGCAGCAGCCAAAGGTCTTTTTAAAAACGTTGAACAAGAGCTCTTTAAATAGAAGAGCTTCAAAAGAGCTCATTAATTGCAAGTTGCCGACTTTATCGTCCAGGCCGATATGAACATCGTCCTGGCCGATCAGTACAAATTAATGAAGATCGGCCAGAGCATAGCCCTGGATGCCAGATTGGACGATTGAAAATTAGCTTGATAGTCCAGGCCGATATCACGATCGTCCTGGCCGATCAGTTCAAATCAGACAAAAATCGTCCTGACAATAGCTCTGAATATGGGCTGGCCGATATTGATCGTCCTGAAGTAACTTAAGGTTTTTGACTAGATCGTCCTGGCCGATCCTGAGATCGTCCAGGACGATATGATCGTATCAATCATCCTTAATTACTTCCTTGATTTCCTGAACAATTATGGCATAATCTGTTAATATCGTCCGGGCCGATCCGAGGATCGTCCTGGCCGATAATTTAAAGATATGCTATACCATACCTGTCTATGGCGGCTACTTCTTTCTGTTTTGAGCGTATCGTCCTGGCCGATACACGTATCGTCCAGGCCGATCGGTTAACGTTGGCTGCCTTAATCAAGAACCCTTAATTAGACTTTCTGTTTTAAGCTGATCGTCCAGGCCGATATAATATATCGTCCTGGCCGATATGAGTAAAAACAGAATTTCTAATTCTCTCAAGTGTGTGTGTGAAGGGTTACAAAGTATCAGTCTTTTTGACTATTACAAGTGGGCTCAAAAGGTAAAAATAAAAGTACAGACTGACTCAACCCTAACCCTACGCATTCCTGAACTTGGCTCCTTTTTGATTGTCCGATCGTCGATTCCTGAAAAGTTAGAAGCAACAAGCTGTCCAAGAAAAGTAGTGTTTGTCAATCATCAAAACATAAGACATGAAAAAATAGATTTGCAACAATCTCCCCCTTTTTGATGATGACAAAACACAAATAAAAAAATTCATTAGAAGAAAAAAAAAAGGTTACAACATCAACTTTTCCTTACCACATCCTATCCTACTCCCCCTTTTTGTCATCACAAAAAGAGAGTCCAGAAACAGTAAAAAAAGAACAACAAACATCACGAAAGACTACTACAGAAAGACAAGAAACAATAACTCAAAGTACAAACTAAAAGGACGAGGGATCCTGATCATCAGATGGAGGAGGTGGAGGTGGCTGCTGAGAGTAACTGGCAAGGGTAGTAAACTGAGCATTGAACCAGGCGATGTCCTGGTCATGCTGCTGCTGCTGGTGAGTAAGAAAACTGTCAAAACGAGCTAGGTCCTCAGCGCGGTGATGCTCGTAGCGGGCGATGTCCTCAGAGTGTTGTTGCTCTTAGGCAGCAACATATGCATCAAACCTGGTCTCCCAACGATCAAATCTTGCAATCAACTGATCTACCGGTGAATGTTGGTGAAGAGGGACAGGGTCAGGAAAGGGAGCTGGAGCGGGAGCCTCCTCCTCTCTAGCCTCCCGTGGTTCATCCGGGTGGAGACGAGTACTGTGCAGGGTGCTGAAGGAATTGTTTGAGTAGAAGAGAGTTGGGAGATCTGGTGGATTGGGATATTGAATTTGGTATTTGGTTTCTAGAACATAGGCTATGATATGTCCTAAGGCTAGATTTGGCTTTCTTCTGTGGCCTGGGTCGCGAATTGTTGTGAGGTGATCAATGTAACGAAAAAATAGATCTGCAGTGTTAAATTCCCTATGTGCCATGATGTAGAAGGTAGTGAGGGAAAGTAGAGGGGTAATGTGGACACGGTCGCCGGCTTTTGGAATGACAGATGTGCGAAGGACATGTTGGATTGTCCTAGCATCTCTGACTAAAGAGCTAGTCTCTCCAACATGGTAACGGGCATTGGTCTGGCGAAGAAAGTGGTTTGCCGTGGACCAGTCAAAATCAGGGTCAGAGGCAATAAGGTGCAGCTTATCTCCGGTGGTGGATAGCTGTAAAAGTTCAACACAGTCCTGATATGTGATTTCGACAGGGCGTCGATTCACATAGGAGGACAGGGCTGTGAAGGTAGAGTTTATGCGGAGGTTTGCAAAGAATTCTAACAGGAACTTAGAATTGAAAGGAAAAACAAGTGATAGAATGAAACAAAAGGAAGTGTGTGCGAAGAGATCCATTACCGGGTAGGAAATGTGGGTCGGATTGATAATTCTGGAGACCGTAATTCCACAATCTTTATAGCGATGATAAGCAGCTTCATCTTCTGCTTCACGGAACCGAGGGTCAACCCTTGCCCTCGAGGAACTTCCAGAGGTCTGACGGACGCGCTTCC
Organism: Dendrobium nobile; assembly: GCA_022539455.1. Lineage (NCBI taxonomy): Eukaryota > Viridiplantae > Streptophyta > Magnoliopsida > Asparagales > Orchidaceae > Dendrobium > Dendrobium nobile. Next base: position 28,931,078 of record CM039734.1, read on the forward strand.
CACCAGCCATATGAGAGAACTTTAAGCAGAAAATCAAAGGAGAAAGGATAAGGTGTGAGAAAACATGGCTGGATCGGCCTGAATTTAAAGAAACGTTCATATCGTCCTGGGCGATCGCAGAATCGTCCAGGCCGATATGTGTCAATAATTACGTACAGGCCGATTGGTCAAAAAGGCGGTCCAATCGTCTGGGCCGATCAGATATCGGCCAGGCCGATTAGACACAGGCCATCGGCCCGAGGAGTCAGTCTGGACGACCGTTGAAAAAGCAGATCGTCCGGGCCGATTAGGTGTATCGTCCAGGACGATGCACAATAATTGATCGTACCGGCCGAAGTTAAAACGTTTTAAATGCTTGCCACGTGTATCGTCCGGGACGAACAGTGGATCGGCCCGGCCGATGGTCCAATAATGGATCGTCCGGGGCCGAATTTAAAGATCAAAACGTACTGACACGTGGATCGTCCGGGACGGTCCAGTGTATCGGCCAGGACGATGTACATAGAATGCATCGGCCAGACAAATATACTATCGGCCAGGACTATTATCATGAGTTTTGATCAAATCGTCCAGGATGATAATGTATCGTCCAGGACGATGATTTTCATTAAGCACAGAAAAAGGTCAGCAGATGGATTTTGGAAAGAATTTGTCCTATCGGCCAGGACGATAGAAATATCGGCCAGGCCTATGTGACTTGAATTTGAAATCAAGAAAGGAATGGTGATGATCAAGACCCTCAAAAATAAAACAAAAGAAAAGACAGTCAAAGACACAAAAAGAAAAAATAAAACAAACATCGAATATTTTTGGATTTTAATTTTTCTACATTTTTTTTTTGTTTTATGAAGGCATCATATGAGAATTCTTTTCATGAATTTAAACATTTAAGGTTTTTAGGAGATCAAGAGGTTTAACAAAATCTAATTAGAAGAAGATTGAAAAACTGATTCTATTAACCCTAGATCGGACATTTTTCAGGGTACAAAAAATCTTTTAAAAACAACAGAGTCCTAACATGAAATAACACAAGAGGTTTTAAGAAGATCCAATCAAGACTTGTTAACAACTAAAGAATCTTATAAATAATAAACCAAAATAGTTTTTCTCAATCATGGAATTTGAAATCAAATCTTTGAACGTATCACCTAATCAATGAGTTTTCTAAGTTTTAAGAGTTTTATCAAAGAGATGATAGCTTGCAATTAGTGGGCTAATTTTATGCCTATTTTCACTTTTATTGGCTCTTTGAGCATCTTTTGATTTTTAATACACTTTTGTGTATTTTTCTTTTCAATTTGGCTTCATTGGCCTCTTTCCTTTTTATCTTTTGCAAGCTAATAACTCTTTTAATATACCCTTAAGGAAAATACTTAGTTGTGAGTATATCCTCCAAATATTAGAGAATAGGGGCTCTCTCTCTAACATAGGGAAGAACAATCCACAACACAAAATCAAGATCACGTGATGACAGCAATGGTAAGATTTCAAAAGCTTGAATGATATCAAAGAATTTTGACTATTATGCATAAGATGACTTAATGTAGCAAGATTAGAAGGATATCTTAAAAAGCCATTGGTTAAACTGAGTTTAGACTTTTTGTTTTATAAAAGAAAAATCATGCCACTAAACAAAGTCAGAAGAGGAAAAACATCACCAGTTTACTCTCTTTAACCAATTTAGAAAAGCTAAACCCTATCAAAACAAAAAAAAACTCTAATATTTAAAAGCTTGAGAAGTTTTATCATATGGAAGCCCAAAAAATAAATAAAGACCAAAATGAAAAACAAAAACAAACAATAAGCAAACTAAAGACAACAAAAAAAATAAACACAAAAACTAAAAATAAAATTCACACAAGAAAACTAAAGATATCAAGCAAGTGATAAAACAATAGATTTTAGCAATTAAGCTGTAAGCCTCCTTATGTTCAGTTATCCTATGTTCCCACGAGGTCTTTGGTGGGAGCATTCCTGCAAAATTCAACAACAGTTAGTTTTAGGAACCCAAACAGATTTGGGCTCCTTCTTAGGAAATGTAGAGTGCAATGCAGATGTGGTATGTATTGAATCATGCATTTTAGGTCTCCATACCCAATGTGTACTGCGGTGAACTGTGCAAGTGTGTGAGATGTGTCCTAACATGCCACAAGAAAAACATTGAATTCCAGGAAAAGGTTTTCTTAAATGGTTTGAGTAAAAATGCCTCTTCCTAGGTTCTGGCCTTTGATTAAACATTGGTGTCATCCTAGCTTTCTTACATGTTTCCAAATTATTTTGAATTCTCAAGTTAGTTCTCTTTAATGCATCATTCTCAATCCTCAGATTTTTCTCAATCTCTTTAGATTTCTTAAGATCATCATTAAGTGTGGTGTGTGAAGCTTTTAATGCATTACTTTTATCAATTAATTCCAAATGCGTCTTGTTTAATTCATCAAATTCATCGAGTAGAGCCATGTGATTTGAATCAATCGTTGCATGATCTTTGAGAAAAACTTCATGCTCTTTTTGTAGATTAAAAAATTCTAATTTCAAGCTAGCATGAGTTTTCTTAAGGTTTTTGTATGATGTATGGATTTTTTCACATATTTCAAACAATTCATCATATGTTGGTTTACATACCTCTTCCTCATCACTTTGGTTTTCTCCCATGAAACACAAGTTTGTTGTTTCTTCCTCTGGTTCAGTCTCAGAGGAATCAGTGCCAGATTCTGCCCAGAAGCTTCTTTGGATTTTCTTCTTGTCCTTCCTAGACTTAGCTTTCTCCTCACCTTTTTCCTTTTCTTTGCTTGAATGATCTTGAAGTGTAGGACAATCGGCTCTTACATGTCCAGGTTTCCTGCATTCAAAACAAACAACATCAGAAGATCCTTTAATATGTTTATGATCCTTACCTTTTCTCCAACTTTGATGATGCTTTTGTTTCTTCCTTAGAAAGCTTTTGAATTGCCTTGTGATGAAGGCAACTCCATCGCTTTCAGACCCAGAAGATTCAGAATCCGATTTGTGTGCCTTCAATGCAATTGTTTTCTCCTTTTTCTTTTCACCTGTATCAAGATTTCTTTGATTCACCCCTTGCTCGTAAGCAATGAGTGAGCCAAGCAAGTTGTCAATAGAATAGGTGTTTAAATCTTTAGATTCAGTAATTGCAGTAATTTTTGCATCATAGGTTGAAGGCAAGCATCTCAAAATCTTGTTAACTTTTTCATAGTTCGAAAGCTCTTTTCCTAGTGCATGTAATGAGGTAGCAATCTGAGTAAACCTAGTGTACATGTCAGAAATCGATTCATGAGGTTTCATACGAAAAAGTTCGTAGTCATGCAAGAGAATGTTTAAACGGGATTGTTTGACTTCATTAGTGCCTTCATAAGTAATGCACAATTTATCCCAAATTTCTTTACCAGTTTTGCAAGTTGAAACACGCATGTAATCCTCAGATTTTAATGCACAGAAAAAACAATTCAAACATTTAGCATTTAGTTGAGCTAAATCTCGTTCATCAAAAGTCCATTCGGTAAAAGCAACTTCCGTTTTAAAACCGTTAATTTCACGAGAAGGTGGAGAATACCCTTCTTGTATAAGCATCCACATGCGATAATCAGTAGATTGTAAAAAAGTTGACATGCGAGTTTTCCAGAAATCAAAAGGTAGGTTATCGAACAGAGGAGGTCGGGTAATAGAATACCCTTCCGTAGTGTTGCGATTCCCAAAGTTAGACATGGATCAAATTCAAAAAGTTTTTAAACTTTAATTTTCGAATCAGGGCTCTGATACCACTTGAAAGTTCGATGGGGATGTTAAGCCCTATGAACTTAGTCCCAAACTAACCAAGAGGGGGGGTGAATTGGTATTTTAAAAACTTCGTTTTTTAAAGAAATAAAGTTGCATAAACCAAATCACACAACGGAAATAATGCGGAATTTTAAACGTGCGGAAGCAAGAAAAAGAAACACAGAGATTTATAGTGGTTCGGTCGACTCGACCTACGTCCACTCCTTGGAGGCACCCTCCAAGTATTGCACTACACAAAAAGTGACTCTCCTTTAGCCCCCACGGCTAGGTGGAGAAACCCTTACAAGAACCTCCTTTTTGCCACCCCGGCAAGGCAGAGAACCTCTCTCCTTTTGCTTCCTCCTGAAGCTGGCAGAGAACCAGAACCAAAAGCACAACTCCTTACCTCTACCGACCCTTCCACGGACGAGAAACTCTAGACGAAGACGACGCAAAGAGATCCTTGAAGCAACCCTTGTGAAACCCCTCACAAGCTCCCCCTCACAAGATCCTCTCTCTCTCTTCTCTCTCTCTTTCTCTCCTCAAGGTCTTCTTAGGTCAAGGCAGCAGCCAAAGGTCTTTTTAAAAACGTTGAACAAGAGCTCTTTAAATAGAAGAGCTTCAAAAGAGCTCATTAATTGCAAGTTGCCGACTTTATCGTCCAGGCCGATATGAACATCGTCCTGGCCGATCAGTACAAATTAATGAAGATCGGCCAGAGCATAGCCCTGGATGCCAGATTGGACGATTGAAAATTAGCTTGATAGTCCAGGCCGATATCACGATCGTCCTGGCCGATCAGTTCAAATCAGACAAAAATCGTCCTGACAATAGCTCTGAATATGGGCTGGCCGATATTGATCGTCCTGAAGTAACTTAAGGTTTTTGACTAGATCGTCCTGGCCGATCCTGAGATCGTCCAGGACGATATGATCGTATCAATCATCCTTAATTACTTCCTTGATTTCCTGAACAATTATGGCATAATCTGTTAATATCGTCCGGGCCGATCCGAGGATCGTCCTGGCCGATAATTTAAAGATATGCTATACCATACCTGTCTATGGCGGCTACTTCTTTCTGTTTTGAGCGTATCGTCCTGGCCGATACACGTATCGTCCAGGCCGATCGGTTAACGTTGGCTGCCTTAATCAAGAACCCTTAATTAGACTTTCTGTTTTAAGCTGATCGTCCAGGCCGATATAATATATCGTCCTGGCCGATATGAGTAAAAACAGAATTTCTAATTCTCTCAAGTGTGTGTGTGAAGGGTTACAAAGTATCAGTCTTTTTGACTATTACAAGTGGGCTCAAAAGGTAAAAATAAAAGTACAGACTGACTCAACCCTAACCCTACGCATTCCTGAACTTGGCTCCTTTTTGATTGTCCGATCGTCGATTCCTGAAAAGTTAGAAGCAACAAGCTGTCCATGAAAAGTAGTGTTTGTCAATCATCAAAACATAAGACATGAAAAAATAGATTTGCAACAAGAGTCTCATTGGATAGTTTGGTCACATAAAACTTTGGCCTTTTGATAACCCAGTTAGTAGAGTAGATGTATTAATTATGGCCTATGTTAAGAAAGTTAGATGTAGATGTAAAAATACTTGTTTAGAAAGTATTAGAAATGAGCTTTTTTTATTAGATTTAAAGGTGAATTTGACTCTTAATATGATACAATGGAGAAAAAAGATTTATGTATCTGACCCCATAGTGTGGATAAAGGCTTGATGTTGTAGTTGTTGTATTGTCGTTTGAAAATCAAGACCCTAGTTTTTCGTGCATATAAAATCTCATATAATTTTTGGAACTAAAGTTGAAGTTAAGAAATATTTCTATGTCCCTAGGAGAGCTTTTATTAAGGAATATTTGGAACAAGATTGATCAACACTCATATGATTTTAGAATTTTTGAATTCATTGGAAATTTTGTATCATGTAGTTTTAATGGCCGAGATGAAAAATCAACATTATTTATTTGTATTTTATGAACCAAGTAGTTTTGCAAAGATGATTGTGATGAAACATGTGTTGTCCACTTATATTGAAGTGGACTATTCTCTCTCTCTCTCTCTCTCTTAACCCGGGAAATGAATCCATTCAGTGTTTGTTCCTTAGGCAAGGTAATTTTGACAAGGTCAGTGGTTGGCATGATATTAATTGTTGTCAAGCATATGAGAGGAAAATCTATTGCTTGGCATTTTTAACTTTAGTGATTTGAACTTGGCCTTACTCTAAGTGGAAGGGACACGTATTATCTTGCAGAAGTAATATAGAAGAGAGCTAGGGAGAGCAAGAGATCGGGACGTTGTCCCGTGTACCAGATCAAACATTTCTTCTTTAAAGAATGTCATTTTTCAAGCTAAAGATGTCTTTAGGCTTGCAGAAGGAAGCTAGAGCTATCTCTCTTTATATATATCTACATCTCTCTCTCTCTCTCTCTCTCTCTCTCTCTCTATATATATATATATATATATATATATATATATATATATATATATATATATATATATATATATATATATAAGCTCTACTCCTTTTTTTTTTCCTTTTCCTCTTCCTTAGATTCATTGTGTTGTGGTGATGCAGCTTGTCACTCTATTGCGATGGGCGTGCATTGGATGTGGAAACTTATCCTGATATTGCTAGGATTATTATGCTAATATTATGGGAAGTTGGAACGTTGAGGAGTTATTCTTCTAGGTGCTTGTGGGTGAAAGCAAGAACAATTGCATTCCAGTCCATTATGTATTATGAGGTTTCACTTTTAATCCTTTTTTTGGTATCATACTGCAAATTCTTGTCAATTTCTACTTGTGATTTTCACATTTCCTTAAGCTAAACTTAAGTTTCTTATATCCTTATTTGTGCTATTGCAGATTGTTAAGTTTCAGGAAATTATTCCTGAATTTAAGGAAAAGATTTTGCAATGCCTTCTTAATTAGTGTAATGCTGAAGTTCTTGAGGCAATGGAGGAATTCGAAATCAAAATAATCAATTTTGAGCACACGTTGATATTAGTTTCTAAAATATTCATTTTTTTCTCTTGTTAATAGGAAAGGAGTGCCATATAACTTACATGCTTTTTTTTGTTTTGAAGAAACTGGCGCAGAGCACTCAAAGAGAGAAGACCTTTCGGGTACAAAGTTGCAAAATTGCTGGATGTTTTTCCTCAGGCTTTATGCACCACAAGTACGTCTAATTTTAAGGAAAGGAAAATAATAACCTAAAGAAAACAAAAATTGGATTAAATTAGGAAAGTGCAACGAAGGGCGTTATTCACTACTAGCACATCATATCCTAAGGAAAGGAAGAATCCTAACCTAGAAGAAATGAATATTTGGTTAAATTATGATGATGCCACGATGGGCATTATCTACCACAAGCACGTTTAATCCTAAGGAAAGGAAGAATCCTAGCCAAAAAGAAAATAAACTGGATTAAACTATGATGGTTCCACGAAGGGCGTTATCAACCACTTACATATCTAATTCTTAGGAAAGGAAGAATGCTAACCAAAAGTAAAAGAAAATTGAATTAAAACTAGAACGATGCCACGAAGGGCGTTATCCACAACTGACCATCTAATCCTAAGTAACGAAAAATCCTAACCCAATAAAAAAAAGCATAATTAAATCAGGATGGTGCTATGAATGGCATTATCCTCCACTAGCACATCTAATCCTTAGGAAAGGAAGAATCCTAACCTAATGGAAAAGAAAACTTGATTAATCTAGTATGGTGCCATAAAAGGAGTTGTCCATCACTATCATGTCTAATCTTATGAAAAAGGAAGAATTCCAAAAACCTAAAGGAAAAAAAATGGATTAAACTAAGGATGGTCCCTCAAAGGGCATTATCCATCACTTATATGTCTAATCCTTGGGATATGAAGAATGTTAATCTAAAGGAAAAGAAAATTCGATTGAACTATGATGGTGCCATGAAGGGTTTTATCCACCACCAGCAAGTCTAATTCTAAAGAAAGAAAGAATACTAACTTAAAGGAAAAGAAACCTGGATGATAATTAGGATGGTGTCAGGAAGAGCATAGTACGTTAAATCCTAAGGAAAGAAAAAATAATATACTAAAGGAAAAGAAAACTAAATTAAATTAGGATGGTGCCACGAACGGCGTTATACATCGCTAGCACGTCTAAGGAAATGAAGAATCCTAACCAAAAGAAAAATAGATTAAATTAGGATGGTGACATGAAGGACATTATCCACCACTTGCACGTCTAATCCTAAGGAAATGAAAAATCCTAACCTTAAAAAAACTAGACTAAAATAGGATAGTGCCAAAAAGGACTTTAACTACCTAAATGAAAATTAAAGGACTTAATCCTAAGGAAAGGAAATATTATGACCTAAAAAAAAATAAACTATATTAAAATTAGAATGGTGCCATGAAAGGTGTTATCCACCACTAGTATGTCTAATCCTAAGGAAAGGAAAATACTAAACTAAAGGAAAAAAATATACTAAACTAGGATAGTGCCACAAAGGGCGTAATAAACCACTAGCACGTCAAATCATAAGGAAAGGAAGAATCATAACCCAAAGTAAAAGAAAACTGTTATAAACAAGAATGGTGCCACGAAGGATGTTATCCACCACTGGCATGTCTAATCTTGAGGAAATGAAGATTCCTAACATAAAGAAAAAGAACTAGACTAAAACAAGGTTTGTGCCACGAGGGGAGTTATCCACCACTAACACGTCTATTTCTTAAGAGTGGAACAACGCTAAATAAAAGTAAAAGAAAACTGGATTGAACTAGGATGGTGCCAAGATTGGAGTTATTCACCACTACCACGTCAAATTTTAAGGAAAGAAAGAATGCTAACCTAAAGGAAAAGAAAACTAAATTAAAACTATGATAATTCCACGAAAGGTATGGTCTACCACTAGCACGTCTAATCTAAAGGAAATGAAAAATCCTAACCTAAAGTTAAAAAAAGTAGGATTAAATTAGGATGGTGTCACGAAGGGTGTAGTCCACCCATACAACGTCTAATCTTACGGAAAGGTAGAATCTTAACCTACAGAAAAGAAAATTGGATTAAAGTAGAATGGTGTCATGAAGGGCATTATGCGCGACTTGAACATCTAAACCTTAGGAAAGAAAAAATATTAACCTAAAAGAAAAGAAAACTAGATTAAACTAGAATAGTAACATGAAGGGCATTATCCACTACTAACACGTATAATTCTAAGGAAAGATAGAATGCTAACCTAAAAGAATGAAAAATTATATTAAAACTAGGATAGTGATACGAAGGTTTTTAGGCACCACTAACATGTCAAATCCTGAGGTAAGGAACATCCTAACTTAAAGGAAAAGAAAATTGGATTAAACTATGATGTAGAACGAGTAGGAGGATTGAATTCTAAATGTCTTAAAGAGCAAATCGAGGGGTCTAAACATCAGTTTTTGACTCTTAGAAGTCTTGGACAGCAACTCTGAACTTTAAGGCCAGCAAAACAGCAATAGGAGATTCTACGATGGCTGGACATTAGCGTTGACACCTGGAAATTTCTTGACAGCTACTTCGGGTGCTTGGGAAAACCTTGGAAAGCAGCTATAAGGTGCTGGGAGTATTCTTGACAGCAAGCTGCAGTCTTCAAAACGTGCAAGGCAGTAAAGAAAACACTTGGCTGGAATGTGGGTAGCAAACAAAGAGCTTCACGGGAAGAGAAGGGAGGCGTGAATGAGAACTTGGAAATTAGGGATTTAATTCCAACGGGAAAGTATGAGTTGGGAAGAACTTAAATGGGGTGAGGACATGGGATTTTCAGCCAAGAAGAATTTTTAGATTTGAAGAAAAAGGGAAGTTTGTTGGAGCAATTAGGAGAAGAGGGGGATGGCGGGACTACAGAAATTTAATGGATTTTAATTCCCCAAAATCAGTGAATTGATTTGGGGAATTAGGATAGGAATAAATGGGGAGAATGAAGGCTTCCTCTCCAAATTTTGGAAAGGGAATAAATGCCTGGGCAAAAAAATAACTTCCAGTTGGCAAGAGAGAAGACTTATTTTCCAAATAGGCTTAGTAATAAATTAGGAAATGAATCATGATTATTCTTTCAGGGGGCCGGCGGGTTTCTAAGCTAGGAAGGGGATTTAATAAGGTGATTTAAGGCTCTTAGGTTTGAATTTAGGAGTTATGAAATTGAGACAATAAATCATATTTTGAATTTAAATTTTAAAATTGATTTCAATTAAGCACTTTCCAAAAATAGATAAACTAAATTAGGAAAGAATTTGAAATTTGAATTTGAATAATTTCAAATTCAAATTAATCCCTAAATTAACCCAACCAATTAAGAAATCCAAAAAATTCAGCCATGAATTTTATCAAACCAATTAAGCAAGGGGAGCAAAAGGGGATGGAGGCTCGGCGGCAATGAAATTGCTCCGGCGGTAAGGGCTTGGGTATGGGGCTTAGTCGTCGAGAGGGGAGGAGGAATATCGGGTGGAGGTGAATCCGGTGGCCAAACGAAGATGGGGAGGAGGAAGAAGATGACTACTAGGAGCAATAAGAAAGAACAATACAAATACAAAAGATAGAAGATAAAACGAAAGATAGAAACAAACGATAGAAAATAAAAACCGCGAGCCTTGGACTCTTCCAAAGACTGACAGGTGATTCTTTACCCTTCTCCAAGGGACTTCAAATCACGAGCCCGGACCCATCCTGCGGCTGGTGAAAATTTCGATTCTTTCCCATAGGAATCTCACTAACGCTCTCTCACAAGAACACAAGTGTGGACACAAATTTTTAATATCAATTCTTCATCCCTATTACAATAGCTTAAGGCCCTATATATAGGCCACAACATGAGAAAAATCAAAAATTACAAAAATTGCCCCATGGGCCATAACACTCACATAAACAATCCTAGGGGTAAAACAGGAAATACATTAATTAAGAACTAAAATTCAGAAAAATAAATCATAATTGAAGGTTTAAATTATAGCCGTCGATTTACGACGCCTCCTGTGATTGATGCGCCAAATCTTCGTATCGATGTACGCATCATTCTCCCCAGGTAAGAGGATACTCGACTCCGTCGAGTAAGCATCACAACTGCTCATGTACAACTCTAGATTGTTATTTGGAAACAATAAACCCAATGGCCTTTTTGCAACGATTCTCAAACAACCCTGGTTGCCCACAAGGTCAACTTGCTCGTTGCACTTTAGCTCTCCAATTATAGATGTCACTTCCAGAGTTTCATCAACATTCTCCGTTATTGGAGTTTTAACTGGGTCAGGAGTAACCTTAGCTTCTGTAGGAGTTGTAATTGAGTCAAACAAGTCTCCCTCTACATTATTTTCAGTCACGCATTTCTCCTTGTCAACCAAATCATCTTCTTCTTCATGTTCTTCCTTGATCACCTTAGGTTTCTCTTTAATTTGCACAGTGATTGGGAAATTGAAAGCTTCATTGGCCTCCATCCATTTGTCCACTCTATCCACTATTTCTCTGTTTCTTAGTGCCATTTTTCTATCCTTTGATGAAGGGATCTTGAAGGTGTGTAAAGCGGTGAGTCAGTCCTACCTCGCACTAAGTTATCGAGTCGTTCGATTATTTGATGGTGGAAGTCGGCTAGTGGTGAATAAAGCCCTTCATTTTCACCATCCTAGTTTAATATAGTTTTCATTTCCTATTGCATAGCATTCTTCCTTTCTTTAGGATTAGAGGTGCAACTGGTGAATAATGTCATTCATTGCAGCATCCTAGTTTAATTCAGTTTTCTTTCCCTTTATGTTAGGATTCTTCATTTCCTTAGGATTAGACGTGCTAATGGTTGACAATGCCCTTCGTGGCCCCATCATAGTTTAACCCAGTTTTCATTTCCTTTAGGTTAAGATTGTTGCAAATCTATTTATTCATGGCTTATGTTTTGATGATTGACAAACACTGTTTCTCTTGGACTACTTGTTGCTTCTAACTTTTCAGGAATCGAAGATCGGACGATCAAGAGGAAGCCAAGTCCAGGATCGCGTAGGTTTAGGGTTGAGTCAGTCTGTAATTTTATTTTTCACCTTTTGAGTCTACTTGTAATAATCAAAAAGACTGATGCTAAGTAACTCTTCACACACACACTTGAGAGGCTTAGAAATTCTATTTTTGCCCACATCGGCCCGGCCGATATTTATATCATCCGGGACGATCAGCTTAAAACAGAGAGTCTAATTAATGATTCTTAATTAAGGCAGCCGACATTAACATATCGGCCTGGACGATACGTGTATCGGCCAGGACGATAAGCTCAAAATAGAAAGAGATAGCCGCCTTAGACAGTTTAGGCATACTGAATTTTAAATTATCGTCCAGGACGATTCCAGGATCGGCCAGGACGAAATTACCAAATTATGCCTTAATTGATCAGGAAATCAAGGGAGTAATTAAGGATGATTGATACGATCATATCGGCCAGGACGATCGTGAGATCGGCCTGGACGATCAACCCAAATTTCAATCGGCCAGGACTGTTCCCAGGGCTGTGCTCAGGACGATTTACCTCTGATTTGAACTAATCGGCCAGGACGATCGTGAGATCGGCCTGGACGATCAAGCCAAATTTCAATCGTCCAGGACTGTTCCCAGGGCTGTGCTCTGGCCGATCTTCCTTAATTTGTACTAATCGGCCAGGCCGATGTCCATATCGGCCTGGACGATAAAGTCGGCTACTTGCAATTAATGAGCTCCTCTTGAGCTCTTCTATTTAAAGAGCTCTTCTTCAACGTTTTTAAGAGACCTTTGGCTGCTGCCTTGACCTGAGAAGACCTTGAGGAGAGAAAGAGAGAGAGGGAGAGAGAGAGGATCTTGTGAGGGGGAGCTTGTGAGGGGATTCACAAGGGTTGCTCAAGGATTGCTCTCTTGTCTTTCGTCTGGAGTTTCTCGTCCGTGGAAGGGTCGGTAGAGGTAAGGAGTTTTGCCTTTGGTTGTGGTTTTCTGCCAGCTTCAGGAGGAAGCAAAAGGAGGTAGGTTCTCTGCCTTGCCGGGGTGGCAAAAAGGAGTTTCTTGTGAGGGCTTCTCCGCCTAGCTGTGGGGGCTAAAGGAGAGTCACGTTTTATAGTGCAATACTTGGAGGGTGCCTCCAAGGAGTGGACGTAGGTCGAGTCGACCGAACCACTATAAATCTTGTGTTCTTATTTTTTCTTCCGCACTTTTAAATTCCGCATTTGGTTTGGTGGTGTGATTTGGTTTGTGAATTTATTTCTTTGTCTTAAGAATTTTTAAAATACCAATTCACCCCCCCCTCTTGGTTAGCTTGGGACTAAGTTCATAGGGCTTAACATCCCGAACGAACTTTCAAGTGGTATCAGAGCGGGATTCGAAAAATTAAGTTTGAAAACTTTTTGAATTTGATCCATGGCTAACATAGGAAATAGAAACACTACTGAAGGTTATTCGATTACACGACCTCCTCTATTTGACAACTTACCTTTTGATTTTTGGAAAACCCGCATGTCAACGTTTTTACAATCTACTGATTATCGCATGTGGATGCTTATTCAAGAAGGTTATTCTCCACATTCTCGTGAAATTAATGGTATTAAAACTGAAGTTGCTTTTACTGAATGGACTTTCGATGAACGTGATTTGGCTCAGTTAAATGCAAAATGTTTGAACTATTTTTTCTGTGCTTTGAAATCTGAAGATTACATGCGTGTTTCAACTTGCAAAACTGGTAAAGAGATTTGGGATAAATTATGCATCACCTATGAAGGTACTAATGAAGTTAAGCAAACCCGTTTGAACTTTCTCTTGCATGACTACGAACTTTTTCGTATGAAACCTCATGAATCGATTTCTGACATGTACACTAGGTTTACTCAGATTGTTACTTCATTGCATGCACTAGGAAAAGAGCTTTCGAATTATGAAAAAGTTAACAAGATTTTGAGATGCTTGCCTTCGTCTTATGATGCAAAAATAATTGCAATCACTGAATCAAAAGATTTGAATACTTATTCCATTGATAACTTACTTGGGTCACTCATTACTTACGAGTAAGGTGTGAATCAAAGAAATCTTGATGCAGGTGAGAAGAAAAAGGAGAAAACAATCGCTCTGAAGGCGCACAAATCGGATTCTGAATCTTCCGGGTCTGAGAGCGATGAAGTTGCCTTCATCACAAGGCAATTCAAAAGCTTTCTAAGGAAGAAACATAGGCATCATCAAAATTGGAGGAAAGGTAAGGATCACAAATATGTTAAAGGATCTTCTGATGTTGTTTGTTTTGAATGCAGGAAACCTGGACATGTGAGAGTCGATTGCCCTACACTTCAAGATCAATCAAGCAAAGAAAAGGAAAAAGGTGAGGAGAAAGCCAAGTCAAGGAAGGACAAGAAGAAAATCCAAAGAGGATTTTGGGCAGAATCTGGTACTGATTCCTCTGAGACTGAACCAGAGGAAGAGACTACAAATTTGTGTTTCATGGGAGAAAATCAAAGTGATGAAGAAGAGGTATGTAAACCAACCTATGATGAATTGTTTGAAATTTGTGAAAAAATTCATGCATCATACAAAAAACTTAAGAAAACTCATGCTAGCCTAAAATTAGAACATTTGAATCTACAAAAAGAGCATGAAGTGTTTCTCAAAGACCATGCAACGATTGATTCAAATCACATGACTCTTCTTGATGAATTTGATGAGTTGAACAAAAAACATTTGGAATTAATTGATGAACATAATGCATTAAAAGTTTCACAAACCTCACTTAGTTTTGATCTTAAGAAATCTAAAGATCTTGAGAAAAATTTGAGGATTGAGATTAATGCCTTAAAGAGAACAAATTTGAGGATTCAAAATGATCGGATGACTTCCACTATTGATCTTAAGCCAAAACCTAGGAAGAGGCATTATAACTCAAATCATCTAAGAAATCCCTTTCCTGGAATTAGATGTTTCTCATGTGGCATGCTAGGACACATCTCACACACTTGCACCGTTCATCGTAGTACTCATTGGGTGTGGAGACCTAAAATGCATGATTCACAACATACCTTACCTGCATTACATTCTACTTTTTCTAAGAAGGATCCCAAACCTGTTTGGGTTCCTAAATCTGACTGTTGTTGAGTTTTGCAGGTGTGCTCTCACCAAAGTCCTCGTGGGAGCATAGGATAACTGGACATAAGGAGGCTTGCAGCTCAAAAAATTGCTTAAACTCGCTGCTTTATCACTTGCTTGAAACATTAGTTTTGTGTGTCTTTTTTACTTTTTTTCTAGTTTGTGTGCTCACTTTGTATTGATTTTAGTTTGCTTTATCTTTCATTTGTTTTGTTTTGTTTTGTTTTGTTTACTCGTTGCTCTTTAATTTTTGGCCTTCCATATGATTACCTTTCAAGCTTTTAGATTTTGGAGTTTTTGGAGACAGTGATTTAGCTTTTCAAAATTGGTTAAAGGGAGTTTTCTGTTGATGTTTTCCCTCCTTCAGACTTTATTTAGTGGTATGATTTTTCTTCTCTAAAACAAAAGTCTAAATTCGGTTTAACCAATGGCTTGTTAATTAAGATCTTTTTCTTATCTTGCTACATTAATTTATCTTATGTATAATAGCCAAAGTTTTTAGTTATCATTCAAGCTTTTGAAATCTTGCCATTGCATTTATCACATGTTTTTGATTTAGTGTTGTGGATTGTTCTTCCCTATGTTAGAGAGAGAGCCCCTATTCTCTAATATTTGGAGGATATACTCACAACTAAGTTTTTTTTTAAGGGTATATTAAAGAATTTCTAGCTTGCAAAAGTTAAAAAGGAAAGAGGCCAATGAAGCCAAAATTGAAAAGAATGCTATATACACAAAAGTGTATCAAAGAATCAAAAGATGCTCAAAAGAGCAAATCAAATGACAAGAGGCATAAAATGAGCCCACTAAATGCAAGCTATTCTCTCTTTGATAAAACTCTTAAAACTTAGATAATTCATTAATTATGTGATGTTTTCAAAGACTTAATTTCAATTTTCATGATTGAGAAAAACTACTTTGGTTTATTAAATATGAGATATTTTCTTTGTAAACAAGCTTTGAATGGATCTTATTATCCCTATTAGTTATTCTAAGCTGGATTTTTTTGTTTTCCAAAAGAATTTTGTACCCTAAAAGATGTCCGATCTAGGGTTAACAGAATCGGATGTTCTACCTTCTACTAATTGAGATTTGTTAAACTTTCTGATCTCTTGGAACTCTAAAAGTTTAACTTTTTGAAAAAGAATTCTCATATGATGCCTCCATAAATACAAAAAAAATTTAGAAAAAATAAAATCCGAAAAATATTCATTTTTGATTTTTCATTGTCCCTTTTTATTTTTTTTGTTTTGACTGTTTTTTTTTTTTTTTTTTTTTGAGAGTCTTGATCATCAGCCTTCACCTCTTGATTTCAATTTCTAGTCACATCGTCCTGGACGATATGACAAATTCTGTTCAAAATCCATCTGCTGACCCTTTTTGTTTGAAAACAATAAACTCATCGTCCCGGCCGATCCCATATCGTCCTGGACGATTTGATCGAACTCTTAGTGATAGTCCTGGCTGATAGTATATTTTGTCTGGCCGATGCATTTTATGTGCATCGTCCTGGCCGATACACTGGATCGTCCCGGACGATCCACGTGTCAGTACGTTTTGGTCTTTAAATTTGGCCCCGGACGATCCATTATTAGACCATCGGCCGGGCCGATCCACTGTTCGTCCTGGACGATACACGTGGCAAGCATTCAAACGTTTTAACTTCGGCCGGTACGATCAATTATTATGCATCGTCCCGAACGATACACCTAATCGGCCCGGCCGATCTGCTTTTTCAACGGTCGTTCGGCCTGATCCTCGGGCCGATCGCCTGTGTCTATTCGGCCTGGCCGATATCTGATCAGCCCGGCCGATCTGACCGCCTTTTTGACCAATCGGCCTGTACGCAATTATTGTACCCTATCGGCCTGGACGATTCTGCGATCGGCCAGGACGATAGGGCCGTTTCTTTAAATTCAGGCCAATTCCAGCCATTTTTCTCACCCTCTTCCTTCAACTCTTTTTTTTCCTGCTACCTCTCTCAGATGGCTGGTGGGAAACATATTCGTCAGGCATCCGGGAGTTCTTCGAGGGCGACTCTAGACCCTCGATTCAGGGAGGCAGAAGATCAGGCTGCCTATCATCGCTACAAAGAGAGTAGCATTACCCTGTCCCGGATAATCAATCCAGCATATCTCTCATACCCGGTAATGGACCTTTTTGCCCACACCTCTCTTTGTTTTATACTCACTCTCGCCTTCCCTTTCTCTTCCGAACTTCTCGCTGAATTTTTTGCTAACCTACGCATTAACCACACCTTCACAGTCATGACCTCCTATGTGAATCGACGCCCTGTCGAAATCACATATCAGGACTGTGTTGATCTTCTACAGCTATCCACCACTGGGGACAAGCTGCACCAAATAGCCACTGATCCTGATTTTGACTGGTCTACGGCGAATCACTTCCTTCGTCAAACCAATACACATTTCCATGTTGGAGAGACTAGCTCTTTGGTCAAAGATGCTAGGACAATCCAACATGTCCTTCGCACATCCATAATCCCAAAAGCCGGGGACCGGATTCACATCACCCCTCTACTGTCCCTCACTACTTTCTACATTATGGCCCAAAGAGAATTCAATACCGCTAATCTACTCTTTCGCTACATCGATCACCTAACTACAATTAGCGACCCAGGCCATAAGAGAAAGCCCAATCTAGCCTTAGGACACATCATTGCCTATGTCCTTGAAACCAAATACAATCTCCAATACCCTAATCATCCTAACCGTCACCCTACCTACTACCTCCATCTGATGATCTGGATCCCTCGTTGTTTTAGTCTGTATTTTATGTTGATTGTTTCCTGTCTTTTTAGTGTGCTTGTTAGTCTTTTTCATGTGTTTCTAGACCCGCTTTTTGTGATGACAAAAGGGGGAGTAGGGTGTAGGAAAAAACTGTTTTAGGGTGTAGGAAAAAGCTGTTTGGTCTTGGATTTTGTAACCTTGCTGTGTTTTAATAAAATTTTCCTAATTGTGTTTGCCATCATCAAAAAGGGGGAGATTGTTGTAAATCTATTTTTTCATGGCTTATGTTTTGATGATTGACAAACACTGTTTCTCTTGGACTACTTGTTGCTTCTAACTTTTCAGGAATCGAAGATCGGACGATCAAGAGGAAGCCAAGTCCAGGATCGCGTAGGTTTAGGGTTGAGTCAGTCTGTAATTTTATTTTTCACCTTTTGAGTCTACTTGTAATAATCAAAAAGACTGATGCTAAGTAACCCTTCACACACACACTTGAGAGGCTTAGAAATTCTGTTTTTGCCCACATCGGCCCGGCCGATATTTATATCGTCCGGGACGATCAGCTTAAAATAGAGAGTCTAATTAAGGATTCTTAATTAAGGCAGCCGACATTAACATATCGGCCTGGACGATACGTGTATCGGCCAGGACGATAAGCTCAAAATAGAAAGAGATAGCCGCCTTAGACAGTTTAGGCATACTGAATTTTAAATTATCGTCCAGGACGATTCCAGGATCGGCTAGGACGAAATTACCAAATTATGCCTTAATTGATCAGGAAATCAAGGGAGTAATTAAGGATGATTGATACGATCATATCGGCCAGGACGATCGTGAGATCGGCCTGGACGATCAACCCAAATTTCAATCGGCCAGGACTGTTCCCAGGGCTGTGCTCAGGACGATTTACCTCTGATTTGAACTAATCGGCTAGGACGATCGTGAGATCGGCCTGGACGATCAAGCCAAATTTCAATCGTCCAGGACTGTTCCCAGGGCTGTGCTCTGGCCGATCTTCCTTAATTTGTACTAATCGGCCAGGCCGATGTCCATATCGGCCTAGACGATAAAGTCGGCTACTTGCAATTAATGAGCTCCTTTTGAGCTCTTCTATTTAAAGAGCTCTTCTTCAACGTTTTTAAGAGACCTTTGGCTGCTGCCTTGACCTGAGAAGACCTTGAGGAGAGAAAGAGAGAGAGGGAGAGAGAGAGGATCTTGTGAGGGGGAGCTTGTGAGGGGATTCACAAGGGTTGCTCAAGGATTGCTCTGCTTGTCTTTCGTCTGGAGTTTCTCGTCCGTGGAAGGGTCGGTAGAGGTAAGGAGTTTTGCCTTTGGTTGTGGTTCTCTGCCAGCTTCAGGAGGAAGCAAAAGGAGGTAGGTTCTCTGCCTTGCCGGGGTGGCAAAAAGGAGTTTCTTGTGAGGGCTTCTCCGCCTAGCTGTGGGGGCTAAAGGAGAGTCACGTTTTGTAGTGCAATACTTGGAGGGTGCCTCCAAGGAGTGGACGTAGGTCGAGTCGACCGAACCACTATAAATCTTGTGTTCTTATTTTTGCTTCCGCACTTTTAAATTCCGCATTTAGTTTGGTGGTGTGATTTGGTTTGTGAATTTATTTCTTTGTCTTAAGAATTTTTAAAATACCAATTCACCCCCCCTCTTGGTTAGCTTGGGACTAAGTTCATAGGGCTTAACATCCCGAACGAACTTTCAAAGATTATTCCTTTTCTTAGGATATGACATGCTAGTGGTGGATAACACCCTTCGTGCTACATCCTAAGGGCTCGTTTGGTTGTTCAATGTTCTAAAAAAAAATTTTTTTAAAGTCATTGTGGAGAAAATGGAGTTTCACAAATAACATTTTATATCATAGAGTTATTACATAAGATTGCTTGGTTAGATTGCTTTTTATGTGCTTATTCAAACTTTAAAATAGATAATTAGTGTTTTGTAAAATTACAATTTCAGCTTTTTCATCAAAAATAATGAAAATACCCATATATTAAACTCAAATATACTTAATTTTTTTTACTAACATAAATGAAAATATATATAGAATTTTAAGTAATTTGTTTTTCTATTATCAGATATTTAACAATAAATTTGAGTAGATTTAAAATGAACAACTTCTTGATTAATATAAATTAGATTTAAATTATTTTATCTCTTTATAACCTCTCATATTCATTAAATGTAATAGTATCAAAATTTTGTAATTGAACCTAAGTTGCTTATTAAAAAATCAATATGAATCCAACTTTTTTTTCAGTTAAGGTTATGATTCTTACTTTCCTTAGGAATAGTCGTGTTAATAGTGGATAATGCCTTTCATGGCACCATTCTAGTTTAATCTAGTTTTCTTTTTTCTTTAAGTTATGATTCTTCTTTTTCTCTGAATTAGACGTACTAGTGGTGGACAACAACCTTCGTGGCGCCATCTTAGTGTGAGCTAGTTTTCTTTTATTTTAGGATAGGATTTTTCATTTCCTTAGGATTATACAATCTAGTTGTGAATAACACCCGTTTATGCAGCATACTAGTTTAATCAAGTTTTATTTTTCTTTAGGTAAGGATTCTTCATTTCTTTAAGATTAAATGAGCGAGTGGTGGATAAACGCTCTTCTTCGCAAAATCTTATTTTAATACAATTTTATTTTCCTTTATGTTAGGTTTCTACCTTTTCATGGGATTAGACGTGCTAGTGGTGGACAAAGCCTTCAAGGGCACCATCCTAGTTTAACCCAATTTTTTTTTCCTTTAGGTTAGGATTTTTCCTTTTTGTAGGATTAGACGTTCTAGTCGTGCACAACACCCTTTGTTGCACCATACTAATTTAATCCAGTTTTCTTTTCATTTAGGTTAGAATTTTTCATTTCCTTAAGATTAGATGTGCTAGTGGTGGACAATGTCCTTCTTGGCACCATACTAGTTTAATAAAGTTTTCTTTTTCTTTTAAGTTAGGATTCTTTATTTTCTTAGGATTAGATGTGCTAAGGTTGGATAACGCCCTTCGTGGCACCATCCAAGTTTAATCCAGTTTTCTTTTGCAGTACATTAGGATTCTTTCTTTTCATAAGTTTAGACATGCTTGTGGTGGAAAATGCCCTTTCGTGGCACGATCCTTTTTTAATCCAGTCTTCTTTTCTTTTAGGTTAGGATTTTTTCGTTCATTAGGATTAGAGGTGCTTGTGGGGGATAACGTCCTTCGAGGCACCATCCTAGTTTAATCAAATTTTCTTTTTCATTTTGGTTAGAATTTTTCCTTAGGATTAGATATGCTAACGATGGATAATGTCCTTCGTACCACCAAACATGTTTTAATCTAGTTTCCTTTTCCTATAGGTTAGGATTCTTCCTTTTCTTAGGATTAAACATGCTAGTGGTAAATAACGCCCTTAATGAGATTATCCAAGTTTAAAACTATTATTCTTTTTCTTTAGTTTAAAATTCTTCTTTTCTGTAGGATTATATGTACTAGTGGTGGATAATGCTCTTCGTGGCATCATTCTAGTTTAATCCAGTTTTTCTTTAAGTTAGGGTTCATCCTTTTCATAGGATTAAACATTCTATTTGTATATAACGCCGACCATACTTTTTAAATATAGATTTCTTTTCATTTAGGGTATGATTCTTCCTTTCCATTGGATTTGACATACTAGTGGTCGACAATGCCCTTCGTAGATCCATTTTAGTTTAATTCAATTTTATTTTCGTTTAGGTTATGATTCTTACTTTCCTTAGAATTAGACGAGCTAGGGTTCGATGACGTGCTTCGTGGCATTATTCTAGTTTAATCTAATTTTTTTTCCTTTAGGTTCTAATTTTTCCTTTCCTTTGGATTAAAAGTGTTAGTGGGGGATAACGCCCTTCGTGGCACCATCCTTATTTTAATGCGGTTAGTTTTTTTTAGGATAGGATTCTTCCTTTCCTTAGGATTAGACGTGCTAGTAGTGGACAATGTCCTTCATGGCACCATCCAAGTTTAATCCAAAATTCTTTTCCTCTAGGTTACAATTATTTCTTTTTGTAGGATTAGACATGCTAGTCGTGTACAATGCCCTTCATAGCAGCATACTAGTTTAATCTAGTTTTCTTTTCATTTAGATTAGGATTCTTCTGTTCCTTAGGATTAGACGAGCAAGTGGTGGATAACACCCTTCGTGACACCAGGATAGTTTAATCCAGTTTTATTTTTCTTTGGGTTATGATTTTTCTTTTTTGTACGATTTGACATACTAATGGTGGATAATGCCCTGTGTGGCAGTATCCTCATTTAATATAATTTTCTTTTATTTTATGTTAGAATTCTTCCTATCATTTGGATTAGACATACTGTGGACCTCATTTTTGTATGAGGTCTTTATAGGATCTTAAAATCAAATTCAAATCAATTCAAGCTTCAAACCCATTCAAACTTTAATCCAATCCAGTTAAGAATCCAATCCAGACCTTGATTTTATCTTTGATCTATCTCTAAACCTATCCAATCATTTATGATTACCTAAATGATTATAAATGACTTGGATAATTCAATATCACTCTTTCAAACTCAAAATCCAAATCAAATCCAAGAATCCAAACTGAAATCTTAAGTCCAAAGGCCTTGTCCTAAAGGCATTTTTCAGTGAATTTTTAAATACTTCAAAACCCAGTCAAATGACCTCTGATTCAGAGTCTATCACTTGCAAAGTGATAAGACATGTCTCTGTAGACAACCCTCCAAATTTGAGCCCATTCTGAGATCTTTAACCGCAGAATCTAAACCAAAATCCTAAGGTTGTAAAACCTTCAAATATTTACAGTCTATGCCACTAAACCTGCCACCCAGTGGATTTTGACCTTGGAGCTTCCTCCAAAGCCTCTAATCATTTCCAGACCATTAATCCTGACATATTGATCAATAAATTGTATTTTTGCTGGACTCATTTCAGCCCCCAGTGGACTGAGGTTAGAATGACCAAAATACCCCTTAGGGGTGTGAATATTCACTTTAAACCAAATGACCTTCAATTTGAATGCAACCACCTCCAACAGGTTTCAAATATCAAACTAAACTCGTCAACCTGGTTGAACAAGTCAACATGGTTGACCTAAGAGGCTCATTAAGGGTCCAAATATGTGATTTGATTGAAATGACTTATCTAAGCCATGGAATCATCTCTATTGGTCTTTAAATATCATAACAAATTGATTGAACTCATTTCTAGACCCTGGGCCCACCTTGTTGACCTAGTCAAACTTGGTCGACCCAAATGCCCCTTAAGGCTTTAAATGAGTCATTTTAACCCATTTGACATATTTAACCCATGCAAGCTCTCAAATCCATATCAAAACCTAAGTCCAACCTATTCAAATTTATTTGAAGTCAAATCACACCAAGTTTGACTTGGTCAAACTTTAATTCTTGGTCAAATCTCCCCATATATGCACCATCCAATGGCTTCACCCATTAGGACCAATTGCAACCTTTCTTAGTGACTCCTAGCCATTATATGGCTGCCACCTCATCAACCATGAGGGTTTCTTGACTGGTCAACCTAGTCAACAAGCCTCTTAAGGGCTTTAAGATGTCTAAATATTCAAGTAAGTTCAAACCCCCTCAATCCTATTGAACCTAGCTCAATCAACCAGTTCCTCAAGTCCCTTTGGCTTCCACCTCAACCACCTTGAGTTGTTGACTGGTCAACAAAGTCAACAAAATCTTCTAATGAGTTTAAGTGGTCAAATTAGCCCTATTAAATTAATCCACTTTATCTTAAACCCATCCATCTATTTAGAGAGATTCCAGAAGCTTCAGAAAGCCCTTCCTAACCCTTGGATCTAGATCCAATAGCCCCCATTGCTCCACATGTCCAAATAAAGGACAAAATAACCTTTCCACCTAGGATGTACCCTTATCCTTTAGATGCTTTACTCCCACCTACTCCCTAGACATGTGGCATCATCTGGGGAGCTGATGAGTTGATCCTAGCCATCCAAATCACCTGGGGACATTTAAATAGAGGAGAAAATGCCCTAAGGAGCCTCATTCGAACATCTCCAATTTCTCTCCACTCAAAGCCTCTCAAGCCCAGAGTTTCTGTTCTATTGAGCTCCCCAGAGACTCTTACCCACTTCCCAGATCGAGTCTAGCCGGTCAAAACGGTGGCCGACGATTCTCTGGCGAAATCTAGCTCAATCCATTCAAGGAGCCTTGCCGTTCAATCTAGGCAATACTAGCTCGTGGAGTCTTCTACAGATTGGAGCGTGGAAAATCTAAAACTGCAACCGAATCATTCTTCCATAAATCTAACGGTTAGATATTCCTAAAACTCAAACCCTAGCTTACACTCTTAGAGTAAATTAGCATTTCAATAAGTACATTTTAAGCATTAAAATCAATCCCCCAAGTTTTCTGTTCATAATGTTTATTTAATTTTGAAATTTCAAGCGAATTGATCGAGCCGATTTTGAGAACGAGTGAAAAAACAAATCCTAGGGCGTCACTCGTAGTCTCAGGTGAGTGTACGTCTTATGGACCATTGATCGCTCGATCAAATGTCCAGATCGAGCCATTCAGTGCTCTCTTTCAACCGTGTATTCAATTTAGCGCTTGGCTTTTGATCCTGTAGCATCTGGACCCTTCATCCAGAACCGCGGTATAGGCTCGCCACCGTTTGATCTCGCTTGACAGAGGACAAACAAAGGATCTGATCTCTGCCGTTGGATCGAATAAGTAGAGGATTGAACAGCGGATATCCATTGCCGACGTGGTTTAGTGAAACCGCGTGAGCTCTCTAGCGGATGATCCGTGTCTGACCGCCGCCGCGCCGTCATCCGAGTCAGCCAATCTTTTGGCACCGCCGCGCAGTTCTGGCCTGCCAACCAAAGGCCTCCACATAGCGCCAGCGCCGTCTTTTATTTTAAAATGATTTAAAAATCTTTTAAATCATTTTAAGATCCAAAAAAATTCCAAAATTAATATAAAATTAAATATAAATTTAAAATTTTACTGTAATATATCAAAATTCTCAAAAACATTATATATATAAGAAATGTAAATTTAAAACTTTACTATAAAACTGATGTACTTATAAAAGAAATGTAAATTTTTTTTCTAGATTGTTGTATATAGATTGAGTCTGTAAAGTGTCTGGAGTCTGTAAAAGAATTAAAAACAACTGCTTATACGTATGCTAATGGGGCTCCAAAAAGTAATAACCTCCTCCACCAGGAGGATGTTCCTTTTTGGAATTCCATAGAAGACTTAGAGCCTGAAGACGATAAGCAGTTGTATTTAATTCTATTCTCTTATAGGCTTAGAACTCAAGTTTGTTGTTTGTGGGGCCTAGCCACCTTTACTTTATTGTAGACCTTGGGATATAACCTGTAAATTTTATATTAATAAAATTAGCTCTCTTTTATATATACAATTATTTCATGCATCATTAGCATACGAGTATATTTTTAATTTTTTTTAAGCATATCTTATTGCATTTGATTTAAATTCTTTAACCATTCCTTGATTCATAGGATAGAGCTACCTTAAATCTTGCGTTCATTGGCGATTTGTTGTGATTAGGATTGTTAGCTGGCAGCCTACTCTAGGCAGGTGGTAAGTCCAGAATGTATACACCATCTCTTTGCACATTCTCTCCTCTAATCAACTCTAACTCTTCCAAATCCAATGTTAAAATCTATAATCTAAAGCATGATAATGAAAATTTAAGTTAGCCCAAATATTTAGTTAAATTTACATATAATTTTGAAATTAATTAGTATTCATTTTAATCGAGAGTTCTCTTAGGAGATATAATTAACTATAGAGGCTTTCCCCTATAGGGAGTCTAGATCCCAGAATAATCTAAACCCTATCTTAGTTTCCTTTCTAAGGTAGGGGAAAGATTTGTGAACATAGATTAGTGCTTTGTATATATTTTAAAATTTATTTCCATAATTAAAGGATAGGTATATGATTGATCTTCCCTCACAGGCAGGTCAAATATCTTCTATATTTGATAATGAAAATAAATTCATAATTCATTAGTCTAATCGGGTCGATAGGATAATATGCAAATCATTCTTCGGGATGATTTGTATATTCCATATGTTGCACCTGATTAGAAGAATGAATTACAGTCTTCTTTCTCTAAAATCAATAGAAGGATATTAGTCTGCTCCTCGGGGCGGAATAATATTCGACTACGTGGATTTAATTGAAAGAAGACATTTAAAATACAAATAAAGCAAAATCGCGTGAGAATAGTAGAGCATCCTCAGGAAAATTTTGTCACACATACTAGTGGCGGACCATGTCATTCATGTTACCTTCCTAGTTTAATTCAATTTTTTTACCTTTAGGTTTATATTCTTTCTTTCCTTATTTTTAGACGTTGATGCAATCAAAATTTTCAAGAATACTAAGATTGCAAAAAAATAAATAAATAAAAGTCTTCCTTTATAATAAGAAAATACAATGCTTAAACTTTTAAAACGAAGTACGATACAACTTTCATATAGATTAAAACATAAAACAACACCTAAATGAGTTTGCAATCATTGAGAAGAAAGATACAATGAGGTGGACACTTACGGAGAGAAGAAAGAAAAAAAGCCCAAATGAAATCGAAGTGAGGACAAGCTTGCAAGCTTTCCCAAGAAGAAAATAAAAGGAACAAGCTTGCGAGCTTTTCCAAGAAGAAAACCAGCAGGTTTTTGCCTCAAAAAATTCTTCACATAACTCTCTTCTTTAATTCTCAAAACCACCCATATATATAGTTGAAAAGAGGTAGCAAAACAGCCCCTAATTTCCTCCAGCCAAACCAATCCATAAGGGGTAAACAGAAGGCTAGCATGCGGCCTGGAGCAACAGCCGAGGATGCTTCACTGGGATGGGAAAAGGCAGCTACGGGTACATGAAAAAACAACCACGGAATAGGAGCCAGGGGAGAAACCAAAAGGCCAAGGGAATGGGGAAAGAAGGGGGGGGGAATGATCAAGGACACTCCCATTTATGAGCAAAAAAGGAGTTGAACTACAAGTAATAATGAGCTAATTTTAGTAGAGAATATGAAAGCTCACTAAAGGGAAGCTAAAACCAAGACAACCAAGCCTAAATAATGAAATCAAATCAAACTAAAAATAATGCAAATCAATTGCGCCCCCTTTGCCTGTATCAAATGTGCTAGTGGTGAATAACGCATTTAGTTGCACTATCTAAGTTTAATCCAGTTTTCCTTTCCTTTATGTTAGTATTCTTCATTTCCTAAGAATTAGACATGCATGTGGTGGATAACATCATTCATGGCACCATCCTAGTTTAATCCAGTTTTATTTTCTCTTAGGTTAGAATTTTTTTTCCTTAGGATTAGATGCGCTAGTAGTGGACGACACCATTCGTGGCACCATCTTAGTTTAATCTAGTTTTCATTTCTTTTATTTTATGATTCTTCATTTATTTAGGATATGATGTGCTAGTGGTGGATAATGCGCTTTATGGCAGCAACCTAATTTAATCCAATTTTCATTTTGTTTAGGTTAGGATTTTTTCATTCCTTAAGATTAGACGTGCTAATCGTAGATAACGCTCTTCGTGGCACCATCCAAGTTTTAATCCAATTTTTATTTTCTTTAGGATATGATTCTTCTTTTTCTTAGGATATGATGTGTTAGTGGTGGATAAATTTATTCGTAGCACTATGCTAGTTTAATCTATTTCTCTTTCTATTTCTTTAGTGTTCTTCTTTTTAATAGGATTATAAGTGCTAGTGGTAGATAACACCCTTTATGGTAGCATCCTAGTTTAATCTAGTTTTCTTTTACTTTTGTTTTTACCTTTCCTTAGGATTACAAGTGTTCATGATGGATAATGTTATTCGTGGCACCATCCTAGTTTTAATCTAGTTTTCTCTTCCATTAGATTAGGATTCTTCATTTTCTTAGGATTAGACGAGCAAGTGGCGGATTACGCCCTTCGTTGCACAATTCTAATTTAATTCAATTTTCTTTTCCTTTAGGTTAGGTTTCTTCATTTTTTTAGGATTAGACGTGCTAGTGGTGGACAATGCCCTTCGTGGCACCCATCCTAGTTTAACCCAATTTTCTTTTACTTTAGGTTAGCATTCTTCATTTCTGTGGGATTAGATGTTGTAGTCATGAACAACATTTTTTGTTGCATCATACTAGTTTAATCATGTTTTTTTTTTTTCATTTTGGTTAGAATTCTTCCTATCCTTAGGATTATATATGCTAGTGGTGGACAATGCCCTTCCTGGCACCATTCTAGTTTAATCCAGTTTTATTCTTCTTTTAAGTTAGGATTCTTCATTTTCTTATGATTAGATGTGTTAAGGGTGGATAACTCCCTTCGTGACACCATTCTAGTTTAATCCAATTTTCTTTTCCATTATATTAAGATTCTTCCTTCTTATGAGATTAGCGTGCTTATGGTGGAAATTTCCTTCGTGGCACCATCCTTATTTAATCCAGTCTTCTTTTCTTTTAGGTTAGGATTCTTCCATTCATTAGGATTAGAGGCGTTAGTGGGGGATAACGCCCTTCGAGGCACTATCCTAGTAATCAAATTTTCTTTTTCTTTTGATTAGAATTTTTCCTTTCCTTAGGATTAGATGTGCTAGAGGTAGATAACGTCACTCGTGGCACCAAACTTGTTTTAATTTAGTTTTCTTTTCTTTTTTTGTTAGGATTCTTCTTTCCTTATGATTAAAGATGCTATTGGTAGATAACTTCATTCGTGGCACCATCAAAGTTTAAAACTAGTGTTCTTTTTTTTTTAGGTTAGAATTCTTCCTTTTCATAGGATTAAACGTGCTAGTGGTGGACAATGCCCTTCGTGGCACCATCGTAGGATTAAAAGTGAGAGTTGATGGTAACGCCCTTCGTAGTACAATCCTAGTTTTAATCAAATTATATTTTCTTTAGAATATGATTCTTTCTTTTCTTAGGATTAGACGTATTAGTAGTGGACAATGCCCTTCATGACACCATGCTTGTGTAATCCAAAATTCTTTTTATCTAAGTTATGATTATTCTTTTTCATAGAATTAGACATGCTAGTCGTGTATAGCGTCCTTCGTAGCACCATACTAGTTTAATCAAGTTTTCTTTTTATTTATGTTAGGATTCTTCTATTCATTAGGATTAGGCAAGCAAGTGGTGGATAACGCCATTTGTGGCACCATAATAGTTTAATTCAATTTTCTTTTTTTTTAGGTTAGGACTCTTCTTTTCTGTAAGATTAGACGTGCTATAAGTGGATAATTGCCTTTGTGGCGCCAGCCTAATTTAATCAAGTTTTCTTTTCTTTTAGGTTAATATTCTTCATTTCCTTAGGATTAAACATACTAGTAGTGGATCACATCCTTCATTGTTCCATCCTAGTTTAATCCAATTTTTTTTTCTTTAGGTTTATATTATTTTATTCCTTAGAATTGGTCATGTTAGTGGTGAATAATGCCCTTAGTTGCACCGTCCAAGTTTAATCCAATTTTCTTTTCCTTTAAGTTATCATACTTCCTTTCCTAAGAATTAGACGTGCATGTAGGGGTGTCAATTCAGGTCAACGGGTCGTGTTCGTGTCGAACCCGATTTGACCCGGATGTAAACGGGTCAACCTGAACCCGACCCGTTTAGGTAAACGGGTCAGGAAATTAAACCCGGACCCGACCCGCACGGGTTGCCAGGTTGACCCAACCCGACCAGCGAACCCCTTTAACTAGGCGGTGATGGAGATTTGTAGTCTGCGTGTGCGGACCGAAGGGTGTACGAAATACTATCCAATACTAGTACGTCTATCCTAAGGAAATGAAGAATACTAGCACGTCTATCCTAAGGCATTATCCCCCACTAGCACATTTAATCCTAAAAAAAGGAAAAATCCTAACCTAAAGTAAAAAAATGAATTAAACTAGGATAGTGCCACGAAGCGCGTTATCCAACCCTAACTCATCAAATTCTACGAAAAGAAAGAATCCAAACCTAAAACAAAAGAAAACTGAATTAAACTAAGATTGAACCACAAAGGGAATTATCCACCACTAGAACATCTAATCCTAAGGAAAAGAAGAATCCTAACCTAAAGAAAAATAATTTTGAATTAAACTTGGATGGTGCAATAAAGGGGCATTATCCACCGCTAGCATGTCTAATCCAACGAAAAAGAAGAATCCTAATCAAAAGAAAAAGAATATTGGATTAAACTAAGATGGTTCCACAAAGGGCATTGTCCACCACTAGCACGTCTAATCCTAAGGAAAGAAAGAATCTTAGCCTAAAGAAAAATATAATTGGATTAAAACTAGGATGGTGCCACGAAGGGCATTATCATCCCCCATTAGCACCTTTAATCCTAAGGAAAGAAAAAAACCATAAGAAAAAGGAAAAGGAAAAGAAAACATGGTTAAACTATGATTGTGTCATGAATAGTGTTATCTACCACTAGCACGTCATATCCTAAGGAAAGGAAGAATCCTAAAATAAAGGAAACAAAAACTGAATTAAACTAAGATGATGTAACAAAGGGTGTTGTCTACTATTAGCGTATCTAATCCCAAGGAAAGAAAAAAACCTAATGTAAAGGAAAAGAAAACTTGATTAAACTAGGATAGTGCCATGAATGGCGTTGTCCATAACTTGCACGCTAATCCTAAATAAAGGAAGAATGCTAATCTAAAGGAAAAAAAAATTGGATTAAACTTGGATGGTGCAACGAAGGGCATTAATCACCACAAGCTCATCTAATTCTATGGAAATAATGTTAACTTAAAGGAAAAGAAAATTGGATTAAATAGGATGGTGTCATGAAAGACGTGTTCCACCACTAGTTTGTCTAATCCTAAGAAAAGGAAGAATACTAACCTAAAGGATAAAAAATGAATTAAATTAGGATGGTGCCACAAAAGTATTATCCACCCTTAACTCGTCTAATCCTACGGAAATGATATATCCTTAAAAAAAAAAAAAAAAACTAGATTAAATTATTATGGTGCCACGAATGACATTATCCATCACTTACTCGTCTAATCCTAAGGAATGCAAGAATTCTAACCTAAATGAAAACAAAATAGGATTAAACTAATATGGTGCTATGAAGGGTGTTGTACACGACTAGCATGTCTAATCCTACAAAAAGGAAGAGTCCTAACCTAGAGGAAAATAATTTTGGATTAAATTAGGATGGTGCCATGAAAGCATTGTCTATCACTAGTGTGTCTAATCCTAAGGAAAGGAAGAATTTTATCCTAAAGAAAAAGATAACTGGATTAAAACAAGGATGGTGCCACGAAGGGCATTATCCTCCACTTTTAATCCTAAGGAAAGAAAAAATTCTAACCTAAAGAAAAAAATTAAATTAAACTATGATAGAGCCACGAAGCGCATTATCAAACCCTAGCTTGTCTAATCCTAAGGAAAGTAAGAATACAAACCTAAAGAAAAAGAAAACTGGATTAAACTAGGATGGTTCCATGAATGACATTGTCTATCACAAGCACATCTAATCCTACGAAAAGGAAGAATTCTAACTTAAAAGAAAAAAACACTAGTTTTAAGCTTGTATAGTGCCACCAAGTGCGTTATCTATGATTAGTACGTTTAATTCAAAGAAAAGAAAGAATCTTAATCTAAAAGAAAGAATCATAATCTAAAGGAAAAGGAAACTGGATTAAGAGAGAGAGAGAGAGGGAGGGGGAGGGAGAGAGAGAGAGAGTAACTAGTGTTTTTAGGGTCACGAAGGGCGTTACACATCTCTAACACATCTAATTCTAAGGAAATGAAAAATTCTAACCTAAAGGAAAAGAAAATTTTATTAAACTAAGATGGAGCCTTGAAGGGCATTATTCCCTACTAACGCGTCTAATCCTCACAATTGAAAGAATCCTAACCTAAAGGAAAAGAAAACTGAATTAAGCAAGGATGGTGCCACTAAGGGAATTTTTCACCACTAGCACGTCTAATCCTATGAAAAGGAAGAATACTAATGTAATGAAAAATAAAACTAGATTAAACTAGGATGGTGCCATAGAGGGCATTATTCACCACTGGTACACATCTAATCCTAAGAAAATGAAGAATCCTAACATAAAAGAAAAAGAAAATTGAATTAAACTAGTTTGGGGTCAGGAAGGGCATTGTCCACCACTAGCATATCTAATCCTTAAGAAAGGAAGAATTCTAACCTAAAGAAAATGAAAACTAGATTAAACTTGGATGGTGCTATGAAGAGCGTTATTCACCACTAGCACGTCTAATGTTAAGGAAAGGAAAATCCTAACCTAAAGGAAATAATTATTGGATTAAATTATAACATAGCACGAAGGATATTATCAACCACTACCATGTTATGTCCTTAGGAAAAGAAGAATCCTAACCTAAAGGAAATGAAAACTGGGTTAAACTATGATGGGGCCACGAAGGGCATTTTCTATCGCTAGCTGGTCTAATCCTAATGGAAAAGAAGAAAATTGGCATAAAGGGAAAGGAGGGGAGGGAAGGAGAGAAAGAGAGGGGAGGGATGAAGGGAGAGAGAGAGATGGAGAGAGAGGGAGGAGGGAGAGAGAGAGATGGAGAGATAGGGAGAAGGAGATGGAGAGAGAGAGAGTGAGGAGAGATATAAAGAAAGAGAAAGGGATAGAGAGAGAGAGATGGAGATATATATATATATATATATAGTAAGAGAGTGAGGGAGAGAGAGAGAGAGAGGAGAGAGAGAGATGGAGATATATATATATATATATAGAGAGAGAGAGAGAGAGTGTGAGAGAGAGATGGAGAGAAAAAGATATATATATATATATATGGAGAGAGAGAGTGTGTGTGTGTGTGTGTGCGTGTGAGAGAGATAGAGATAGAGAGAGGGAGGGAGAGAGAGATGGAAAAAGAGAGAGAGGAGAGAGAGAAAGAGAGAGGGAGAGAGTGAGTGAGTGAGAGAGTAAGCGAGGGAGGGGGAGAGAGAGAGAGAGGAGAGAGAGAGAGAGAGATGGAGATATATATATATATATATAGAGAGAGAGAGATGGAGATATATATATATATATATATATATATATATATATATATATATATATGGAAAGAGAGAAAGAGAGGGAGATGGAGAAATAGGGAGAAGGAGACGTGGAGAGAGAGTGAGTGACCGAGGAGAGATAGAGAGAGAGAGAGAGAAAGAGATAGATAGAGAGAGAGATGGAGAGAGAGAATATATATATGGAGAGAGAGAGAGAGAGAGAGAGAGTATGTGTGAGAGGGAGTGAGAGAGAGGGAGAGATAGAGAGAGAGAGAGAAAGAGATAGATAGAGAGAGAGAAATATATATGGAGAGAGAGAGAGAGAGTATGTGAGAGAGAGAGAGAGAGGGAGGGAGAGAGAGAGAGAAAAAGAGAGAGAGAGAGAGGTGAGAGAGGAAGAGAGGGAGAGGGAGAGGGAGAGAGAGTGAGAGGGGGGAGAGAGAGAGAGAGAGATAGAGAGAGAGGAGATATATATATGGAGAGAGAGAGAGAGAGAGAGAGTGAGATATATATATATGGTGAGAGAGAGAAGGAGATAGAGAGAGAGGAGAGAGAGATGGAGATATATGTATATATATATATATGAAGAGAGAGAAGAGGGAGGGAGAGAGGGAAAGAGATGGAGAAATATATATATATATATATATATAGAGAGAGAGAGATGGAGAGAGAAAAAGTGAGGGAGTGAGAGAGAGAGAGAGAGGAGGGAAGGGGAAGAGGGGGAGAGCAAGAGCGGAGAGAGGGAGAGAGCTAGAGAGGTAGAGGTAGAGGGAGAGAGAGAGAGAGAGAGGGAGAAGGAGACGGAGAGGGAGAGGGAGAGGGAGAGGGGAGGGAGAGAGAGAATAACTGGTATTTTTAAGGAAAGGAAAAATTTTTAGTGTTTTTAGGGCCACAAAGGGCTTATCTGTCTCTAGCACATCTATTTCTAAGGAAATGAAAAATTCTAACCTAAAGGAAAAGAAAATTTTATTAAACTAAGATGGTGCCTCGAAGGGCGTTATCCCCTACTAACGCGTCTAATCCTGACATTTGGAAGAATCCTAGCCTAAAGGGCATTGTTCACCACTAGGACATCTAATCCTTAGGAAAGAAATAATTCTAACCAATAGGAAATGAAAACTAGATTAAACTTGGATGGTTCCATGAAGAGTGTTATCCACCACTAGCACGTCTAATCTTAAGGAAAATAAAATCCTAACCTAAATGAAATGATAATTGATTTAGATTAGGGTGTAGCACGAAGGACGTTATCCACCACTAGCATGTCATATCATAAGGAAAGGAAGAATCTTAACCTAAAGGAAATGAAAATTGGGTAAAATTATGATGAGGCCACGAAGGGCATTGTCTACCACTAGCAGATCTAATCCTAAGGAAATGAAGAATCCTAGCATAAAAGAAAAGAAAACTGGATGAAATTACGATGGAGCAATGAAGGGCATTATTCACCACTTGTACGTCTAATCCTTGAGAAACGAAGAAAGCTAACCAATAGGAAATAAAAACTAGATTAAACTAGGATGGTGCCACGAAAGGCTTTATTCACCACTATCATGTCAAATTCTAAGGAAAGAAACAATTATAACATAAAGAAAAAGAAAACTACATTAAAACTAAGATGATGGTGTCACGAGGGCATGGTCCACCACTAGCACTTCTAATCAAAAGGAAGAATTCTAACCTAAAGTAAAGAAAATTGGATTAAATTAGGATGGTGCCACAAAGAGCATTGTCCACCCCTAGAACTTCTAATCCTAAGGAAAGGTAGAATTCAAACCTAAAGATTTTTTTATTAAACTATGATTGTGCCACGAAGGGCATTATCCACCACTTGAACATATAATCCTTAGGAAAGAAAAAATATTAACATAAAGCAAAAGAACAAGATTAAACTGGGATGGTGTCAGGAATGGCATTATCCACCACTAACACTTTTAATACTAAGGAAATGAAAAATTCTAATCTAACGGAAAAAAAAAACTTGATTAAACTAGGATGTTGACACTAAAGGAATTATCCACCACCTCCACGTCTAATCCTAAGGAAAGGAAGAATCCTAATCAAAAGGAATTGAAAACTGGATTAAACTAGTATCGTCCCAAAGAAGGGCATTGTACATGACTAGCACATCTAATCTTAAAGAAGTGAAGAATCCTAAACTCAACAAAAGAAAGTTAGATTAAACTATGATGGTGCAACGAACAGTGTTATCCATCACTAATACGTCTAATCCAAAGAAAAGGAATAATCCAAACCAAAAGAAAAAAAAAAGTGGAGTAAATTAGGATGGGGCCACGAATGGCATTATCCACCACCAGCACATCTAATTCTAAGGAAAGGAAAATCCTAATTTAATGAAAAAAAAAATGATTAAATTAGGATGGTGATACAAAGGGTGTTATTCTCCACTAACACATCTAATCATAAGGAAAGGAAAAATCCTAACATAAAAGAAAAGAAAACAAAATTAAACTAGAATAGTGCCATAAACGGTATTATCCACCACTAACACGTTATATCCTAAAAAAAGGAAGAATGCACTAGAATAGTGCCATAAACGGTATTATCCACCACTAACACGTTATATCCTAAAAAAAGGAAGAATGCTAAACTAAAGGAAATAAAAACTGTCATAAAATTAGAATGGTGTCACGAAGAGCGTTATGCACCACAAGTACATCTAATTTTAAGGAAAGGAAAATAATAACCTAAAGAAAACAAAAATTGGATTAAATTAGGAAAGTGCGACAAAAGGCGTTATTCACTACTAGCACATCATATCCTAAGGAAAGGAAGAATCCTAACCTAGAAGAAATGAATATTTGGTTAAATTATGATGAGGCCACGATGGGCATTATCTACCACTAGCACATTTAATCCTAAGGAAAGGAAGAATCCTAGCCAAAAAGAAAATAAACTAGATTAAACTATGATGGTTCCACGAAGGGCGTTATCAACCACTTACATATCTAATTCTTAGGAAAGGAAGAATGCTAACCAAAAGTAAAAGAAAATTGAATTAAAACTAGAACGATGCCACGAAGGGCGTTATCCACCACCGACCATCTAATCCTAAGTAAAGAAAAGTCCTAACCCAATAAAAAAAAATCATGATTAAATCAGGATGGTGCTATGAATGGCATTATCCTCCACTAGCACATCTAATCCTTAGGAAAGGAAGAATCCTAACCTAATGGAAAAGAAAACTTGATTAATCTAGTATGGTGCCATAAAGGGAGTTGTCCACCACCATCATGTCTAATCTTATGAAAAAGGAAGAATTCCAAAAACCTAAAGGAAAAAAAAATGGATTAAACTAAGGATGGTCCCTCAAAGGGCATTATCCATCACTTATACGTCTAATCCTTGGGATATGAAGAATGTTAATCTAAAGGAAAAGAAAATTGGATTGAACTATGATGGTGCCACGAAGGGTTTTATCCACTACCAGCAAGTCTAATTCTAAAGAAAGAAAGATTGCTAACTTAAAGGAAAAGAAACCTGGATGATAAATAGGATGGTGTCAGGAAGAGCATAGTACGTTAAATCCTAAGGAAAGAAAAAATAATATAGTAAAAGAAAAGAAAACTAAATTAAATTAGGATGGTACCACGAACGGCGTTATACATCGCTAGCACGTCTAATCCTAAGGAAAGGAAGAATCCATCAGTTTTCTTTCTTGTAGGGGTGAATATATTGCTAGGCTCAATAGCTTACAGTTTAGTTATATTTCCTGCTTTTGACAACTCCGAAGTTGATCCTCTCGTTGCCTTTGGCATTCAGAACCCTAAACAGGGCATGAAATTATTTCAAGCTACTCTCTTCTACATTAATATTCTATTGAAATTTGAGAGCAATTCTTCAAAAATACTTGTATGTTATGTTCTTTTATTATTTCTTAAAATCTACTGAAAAAAGTAATGAATCCAAGTTAATGAGATAAGGATCAAAATGATCCCCTAACCATTTACAAAGGCTTGACTATTTAAAAGTGTCATTTTGCCCCCTTGACATTTTAATCAGGGATCTAAATGATATCATGGAAGGACTAATTTGATATCTATTTAAAGAGTGAAGTGTCCAAATTGGTACTTTGATATAGTCGTTGACTATTCTTTTCTTTCAGAAAAAGTTAGGGGATCAATTTGATTCATTTCTCCAAAGTTATTCTACTCTCCTTTTCTAGAATAAATTGTCACACTCAACGTGAAAAGGCACAAGATGCCAAGAAATACAATAGTTATTTAGTCAACAAATAGATAATAAATGATGCTATGACTATTATAAACATCATTATGATGATAACTGGCATTTCTGGTTACCATTGCATTGTCTTATGAGCTGACAAACTCAGTTGATGTTTTTGATTCACAGCACCATAGTTGTTAACCTTACTACTATTTGCCCTGGCAAGATCTATTACCTTGAAAATTTTCTTACAAATATTAAGCATTGAAAGCTCTATTACTGTGGCAAGCACCGTTCTTGTAGATGTCATCTCTGAGAAAAGATATTTTACTGATGTTCAGTCTCTTGCTGCCATGTTCATTACACCCTCTGCCCTGTAACTGCCAAGGTACCAGTCTCTGAATGTTGTACATAAGCGGATAATATTCATGCATGAAGTTTGAATTAATGTTCAAACTTTTTACACCCTATTGTTTTTTCTCTAATTTTTTGATGAACATCGAAAATTTATTATCCTTTTTCTTTTCTTTAATCTTCATTTATTTTCTTCTGTTTGGAAGCAAAAATGTTGGTGTCTAGCACTCTAGCGTTTATTATGAATCTATTTAACTTTATTTTAGTGAAGACAAATTATTTGATTTGCTCATACATATTCTGTACCACTTCCTATTTGCAGCTCAATCTTCTGGAAATGCTTCCTTCTCTGGCCTCTAACTCTGCAATGGTGAAAATTATTGTGCAGACAATTTTACCTATGCTTCATAAAAATATAAAACTGTATGCACCATGTTGAAAATTATTGTACATTTGTTGTATGAATTATAGATGAGCATTTACCATTTATTTGACTTGGCTGAAACTCTTAACCACGTGTTTTCCTATCAGAATCTTTAGTACGCATCATATCGACTAATGATTGAGCAAAACTAATATTCTATTGTTCGTGCTAAATATTTTTGAATTAAAGCCATATTCATATCTCGAATGGGTGATCGCATTATTCCTTTTCACGTTTTGTGGCGGTTAAATTACAAATTCCAAAATCCGTCTGCCTTAAACTGCTGTAATTTGGTTGATGTGGTAAATGTGAACCTGTAGAGTTTTTAGAACTTTGTCTTAAAACTTCATAAAGCATGGATTACTGAAACGTGGGATCATTGGCAATGGTTCTATCAGGAGTTTAAAGCAGCTATTAGATGTATTTAGGTTGTCCTAGTTGTTTCATTGCGGCATTATTTTAAGAAATCTAAAGTCATCTTATATGATCATGCATGTGCTTAATTTACCTATCAATTCATCTATATTTTTCATATTTGAGGTCCCAATTTGTTTGTATATGAGGCACATACATTTCTAAATGCCTTCCATGTTTGTGTAGGACTAGTGTCAGATATGGACACAGCTTTGACACGCCTCAACCTGTAGACATGGTTTAGACATGGTTTGTGCAAGGGTGGGACATGATATGATGGCAATATTTTAATAATTTTAATCATTTTAAGTACACTTAATTATTAGAATTTCCAAAATATCAATAATAACTAAAATTTAATCAAATAAAATTTAATATTTTATAAAATACATTGAAAATATTTAATATATTTTAAATATTCCAATCAACTAATTACTTAATCATTTAAATAATATTTAATTAAATATTAGCTTATATATTTTTAAGTATTTAAAACCTATTTTATAAAATATTTTAAATATTCATAAAAATTATTTAAACTAAACCTTAAAAATCTTAAATAAGTAAATTTCTTGGACTGATTGTACAGTACAATAAATATATCGTATAAGAAAATTAGTTCATTAAGGCTAAAACCATAAAAATGCTCTCTATTTGATCTATCTATATAATGTATGCTTAGTTCAATTTTTTACTTAGAGGTTTTGATCATCCTATTAGAACAATATTCATTTGAACAAGTTCTCTATTTTGTTTGGACATTATGATTAAGACCATAAAAATAAAATCTTCTCTAATTCGATTATTGATTTTAGGTTCCAAAATAAGTAAATATTAATTTTGAAAATAAATTTTCATATTACAAAAACATGTATTGTTCAATATGATTAATTTAAAATTTAAATTAGCATATTTTTATAAATATCATAAATTAGAAATTTTAATTTTTAAATAAAAAATCATCTAATATGAAATGGATAACACATTTTGATTAGTTTATGTTAATTAATGCAACTTAATTATCATGAATTTCCAAAATATCATGCACATCACGCAATATGATTAGGATCATATAGTTCGATCAATATGAGAATATATATATATATATATATATATTGTTAGCTTTTTTAATTATTTATTTTTTACTTTCACTCATGTGTGCGTGCTTAGTTGTTGTACCTTCTATATACCTAGAATACAAAATGACTCGCTTAAATAAAACTTAAGAAAATATAATCTTACACACATAATTGAATTCTTGATCTTCTTATGTTCAATGGTCTTCTCTTTTTCAATTCTTTAGCTTCCTCGAGTCCTTATCCTAATTCTGTCTCTTATGAGTTAAGCTATAACTGGACTGAGTTCTATATCTTGTTCTTGCTATTTTATGGTGTAAATCATTTTATGCACAAGTACACATGTTATATCAAGTAATAAAGTAATGGGAAGAGTATCATTCCCATGAGAATCTGAATAAGCCTTAGGTCACTCTAGTAATACTTATAAGAACTTCTTTATTTATCTTATCGATTAAAGAAAAAGGAAGTGAAATAAAAAATTAATAGTTACAAACTCAAGAAACAAATTCTATATCTTAATTGAGGATTAAAATGTAAAACCCGTAAAACATCGTTTTAGGCTTCGCACGCTTTTCAAAGCGTCGCGACGAGATTTAAGTGAAAAATTCGAGGTTGTCGGATTTCAACGGGAATAATTTTAGAAAATAGAGCGTAAAATTCTGATCGTTTTGATGTATAGAACATATATCGCATTTTGAGTATTTTGAGAGTTATAATTTTCGGAAGGATAGAAATGCCAAGGTTACCCCTAGGCCTTATGAAGGCCGAAATTGTTTAACTCAAGGTAATTATGTCATTTGGCCTTTCCCATTTCTCCCTTTATACTAAACCGAAATCCTTCCCTCTTCTCCCATTCGCTTGTCACGACCAAACCGAGCGGAACCAAGTAGCGTGAGGCGCGGGTAGGAGCGGCGACGGGTTCTTCGGTGGCGGCTCCGGCGGCGATTTTCGGCGGCCAAACTTAGGGAAAATCGTAGGGGAGACTAAGGGAAAGCAAAGGTATGCAATAGAATTAGGGTTTTCCCTCTCTTTCTCAAGATTTTTCGATGAGAAGATTTCTAGGGTTTTGAGAAAACTTGGTTTTTCTTTGAGAAAAGTTTAGAAAATGATTAAAGGAAGTTTCTAAACCCTAATGTGAGTTGATTTCTTAAAAATATGAATTTTTGGAAGTTAGGGTTTCACTCAAAAGTGGTTTTCTTTCAAAGAACATTCACAAAGATGTTTCCTAATGATTCTTAGAAGATAATTATGGAATTTGATTTAAGTTTTATAAGAATAAATTATGTTTTGTAAAATTAGGGTTTTGTAAAGATGAGAGTTTTCTTCGGGTTAAGCTTAGAGAAAGGTAAGGTGGTGTTTTAAAATTCTAATGTGAGTTACTTTTATGAAAATATGGATTTTTGAACCTAGGGTTTTTTTTTTAGGGTATGAGGGAGAAAACTTATATCTATACCTTATGTTTGCCACTTATAGAGTTGAATTTCGTAAGAGGAAAAGGGGCGTGAGGACTTTT
The DNA here is from genome assembly GCA_022539455.1 of Dendrobium nobile. NCBI lineage: Eukaryota > Viridiplantae > Streptophyta > Magnoliopsida > Asparagales > Orchidaceae > Dendrobium > Dendrobium nobile. The sequence continues at coordinate 28,971,656 of CM039734.1, forward strand.
GAAGGATCGCCTTGTGGTGTACGAATTGAGGTAGGTGGAATGGATTTTCTTTTAAATGTTAGACCACTTTTTTTTCATTGAATTACATAGAAATTGCCAAATCATTTATGCCTATTTGAACTCTTATGTCTCAACTTTTCTTTTGTAAGTTTATGAATACTTGAGGCAATTACAAATGTTTCCCTTATGCAATGCTCAACTTATGATTGGATTACATACTCATCTCCTACACTTGCTCTACATGACTTTCTCTACCTTACATGCAATGTACATATAAGCATAGCACGCATACGCATCTTTGAGGAAACATACACTTGCATAGCTTATGGATAATTCTACATGGAGCATTTTTATGATTATTTAAGTAATAGATGTATGTGCATGTTGACGCGGGAGTATCACATGGAAAAGGAGGCTCTTATGAGCCATGGAAAAGGATGGTTCCTATGAACCAATGGAAAAGGAAATGGCCAATTTATATGTACCTGATCAGTACAAGTGATACTCCTGAGACGGGTGTTATAGTTATATGTATATTAAACTATTATGAATGTTTCATACACATGTTACATGCAAATGAGATTATCCCTTGAGGCATGGTTTTAAAAAGAAAGAAAGGGAAAGGTTATGGAAGGTTTATGCAATTGAAAGTTAAGGTAAAGGTATGCTTTTCTTTGAACACAACTTATTTTATGATCGATGATTTCTTTTGCTAAATTACTCAAAGCATGTTATAGTTTTCTCTCTTGATTTTAAGTTTAATTGAATTTCCATTCTCACCTATTGAGTGTAAGACTCACCCTTGTTGTGGGAATACTTTTCAAGAGGAACTAGAAAGGGGTAGATGGCCGACCAACCACCGCACACTTACCGTCGTAAGGAGACGACGGGCGGCAGGTTCTTTTGTATTTTGATGTTTTGTATAGAAAGGTTAGAAATGTTGAGTAAGAGAAAAATGGCTTTTGGATTCCCATTTTGTAATTTTGTAAACTTGATGATTTATGAATGAAAGAAAAGAAAAAGTTCATGTTTGGAAATTGTAGTGGCTCTTTCTTTATGTTGATGCTTCATTTTGGAGTTATATAAATTGTCTTGAAATGTTTCTTTTATCTTCTTTATGTCCGATCTCTGTTCCCGCCTCGCACTTGCGAGCTAACCGGGCCGGGTCGTGACAAGAGTGGTATCAGAGCGAGGAATTGAGGATATTGATTTTCATGAAAGAGCCAATAGGATGATCTTATAGGTTAGGGTATGTATAAGGTGCTTGTGTTATTTAATGCTTAGACTGCTTTGTTTATTTATGTCTCAGGGCTGAGGAACCCGAACCTGATGCCACTAATGGCAACATGGGAGAGGTTAGGAGGGTATTGCCAACAGTAGTAGAGCCTCAAGGTAGTAGCATTAATGCTACCTTGGATTCTTTCACTCAAATGATGGCGGTTATGACACAAATGATAAGGAATACTCAAACTCAAGCTGGAGGTAGTGGAGGCACTGTTATGGATAAGAACTTAAAATTATTCCAAGATATGAAGCCACCATCATTTGTGGGAGGTGGAGCTATAGAAGCAAAGGATTGGTTAATGAAAGTTGAGAAGATTTTGGAGGGAATGCTATGCCCTCAGGATAGAAGGGTTTCCCTAGCTGCATATGCTTTTAATGGGGAAGCAGAAAGATGGTGGAAAAGTCAGTTGGAAAGAACTTTTGGTGGGAGACCTTGCAACCAAATAACATGGGAGGAGTTTATCAAAGTGTTTAGAGATTGGTATGTACCAATGACTGCCAGAAGATCAATGCAAGACAAATTCAATAGACTGGTGCAGGGAGATAAGACCATTACAGAGTATGAGGTTGAATTCACGATGCTTTCTAGGTATGCCTCCCATCTGATCCCTAATGCAGAAGAGAAATGCCACCGCTTCCTTAGTGGCTTGAGGGATAGCATAAGACAGCCATTAGTTCCTTTGGGTATTGAAGATTACCCTACATTAGTTGATAGAGCACGGAAGATTGAGCTGGATTATCAGAGTACTCAGAGGAGGAGAGACTTCCAGAAGAGAAAGAATGAAGATATATTAAGACCTTCCCAATCTTTTCATTCTGGAAGGCCTAATTGGAAGAAGCCCAAGCCCAACACTTCAGAGAGCAGCACACCATCTGTTATGTGCAATAAGTGTGGAAAGGCTCATAGGGGAGAGTGCCTTTCTAGCACCAATACTTGTTTTTGGTGCCATCAACTAGGACATATGGCAAAGTCTTGCCCTACCTTGGGACAAAGGTCTACTCCAGAGGCCAGAACAGGTAGTGCACCTCAGAGGACAGTTAGAAGGCCTAGGATGGTTGAGTCTACTGCATCAACTCCAAGTCAAGGCCAAGCTTGACAGCCTGCTCAGCCAAGAGTTTATGGGATATCACAACAAGAAGCAAAAGACTCTCCTGATGTTATCACAAGTATGAACTTTATTTAATGTCAAATATTCCTTTATGATTTATGAGTAAGATGAGCTTTATGTTATGTTACATGCATGATATTTAGGAACAATCTTTGTATGTAACAAGCCTGTTACGGTGTTGTTTGATACGGGAGCATCACATTCTTTCATTTCAGAGGAGTTTGTTGGTTTGTCTTCCTCATGTATGCTCAAACCCTTAACAGTTTTGATGCCCAGTGGGAGTCAGTTGGAAACCAACAAGGGGTGTCATGTGGAGTTGGTTATTGGTGATAGAAATTTGGGAGCAGATCTTATGGTATTGTCTTTAACGGAATTTGATGCGATTCTAGGTATGGATTGGTTGTCTAGTCATTTTGTGACCATAGACTGTAGTAAGAAAGAACTTAAATTTTGTATGCCCGGGGAGAAAGAATTTAAATTCATGGGGAAGAGAGGCATAACTTCTATGATAATCTCTTCTTTGGTGGCATACAAATTATTGAGGAAGGGTAATGAAGGTTTTTTAGCTTATGTTAAGGAGGAGAAGAAAGAAGAGATGAGATTAGAAGAGATACCTGTTATACAAGAGTATCCAGAAGTATTCGCAGATGATTTACTTGGAATGCCTCCAAGCAGAGAGATTAATTTTACCATTGAATTGGTTAGTGGAGCAGATCCTGTTGCTAAAGCCCCTTATAGGATGGCCATAAAAGAGCTGAAGGAACTGAAAGAACAATTGGAAGAGTTGCTTAATAAAGGATTCATTAGGCCTAGCACTTCTCCTTGGGGTGCTCCTGTGCTCTTTGTGAAGAAGAAGGATGGAAGTTTAAGGCTTTGCATAGACTACAGAGAATTGAACAAGTTGACTATAAAGAATAAATACCCTCTTTCGAGAATTGATTACTTATTTGATCAGTTGGAGGGTGCCTCTGTGTTTTCCAAGATAGACTTGAGATTAGGATACTATCAGCTCAAGGTCAGAGAAGAGGACATAGCAAAGACAGCATTCAACACTAGATACGGGCATTTTGAGTTTACAGAGATGCCTTTTGGCTTAACAAATGCCCCTGCAGTGTTTATGGATCTCATGAATAGAATCTTTAAGGATTCTTTAGATCTATTCGTGATTATATTTATAGATGACATACTTGTTTACTCCCCAGATGAAAGGATGCATGCAAATCATTTAAGGTCAGTATTGTATACCTTAAAGGATAATGATTTGTATGCTAAGTTCTTCAAATGTGAGTTTTGGTTGAAAAGTGTAAACTTTTTGGGTCATGTGATTGGCAATGGAGAGATCTCTGTGGATCAGCACAAGGTACAAGCTATAGCAGATTGGCCACGACCCACTACTGTGATGGAAATCAGGAGCTTTTTGGGTTTAGTTGGTTACTATAGAAGATTTGTTGAGGGGTTTTCTCGAATAGCTATGCCATTATCTAAATTGACCCAAAAGGCATTGAAATTTGTATGGACAGATCAATGTGAAGAGGCTTTTCAGAGATTGAAACAGTGTTTGATGACTGCTCCAGTGCTTACCATTCCTTCAGGGACGGATGGATTTCAGCTTTATAGTGATGCCTCTCACAAAGGGTTGGGTTGTGTATTGATGTATAATGGGAGGGTTGTTGCTTATGCTTCAAGGCAACCGAAGAACCATGAAAGAAACTATCCAACCCCTGATCTAGAGTTAGCTGCAGTGGTTTTTGCTTTAAAGATATGGAGACATTACTTGTATGGAGTAAAGTGTGAAGTATTTACTGATCATCAAAGTTTAAAATACATCTTCACACAGAAAGAGTTGAATTTGAGGCAGAGGAGATGGTTGGAGCTTATCAAGGATTATGATTTGGAAATCCAATATCATCCAGGCAAGGCAAATGTGGTAGCAGATGCCTTAAGCAGGAAGACTTCTAGTAGTGCCAGATGGATGATTACACAACAGCAAGAGTTGTTAAGAGAGTTAGAGAAGTTAGAGATTTCTGTAGTTCAGCCCAATGATGCAGAGTTTGTTGTTTTGAATCAGATGATCATTCAGTCGACATTGAAGGATAGAATAAGAGAAGCTTTGCCACAAGATACAGAATTTGAGAAAGTCCTAAATTGGGTGAATGTTGGTCATGTGGAGGAGTTTGAACTTGATGAGGATGAACTACTATGGTATAGAGGCAGAATTTGCATCCCAGATGTTGGAGATTTGAGGAATGACATTCTTCAAGAAGCTTACTATTCAAGCTATACCATTCACCCAGGTAGTAACAAGATATACCAAGATTTGAAGGAATATTTTTGTGGCCAGGGATGAAAAGAAGTGTAGCAGAATTTGTGGCCAAGTGTACAGTTTGCCAGATGGTTAAGGTAGAACATCAAAAGCCATGAGGTTTATTGCAGCCTTTACCTATACCAGAATGGAAGTGGGAAGACATAACTATGGATTTTGTGGTTGGATTACCTAGGTCCAGAACTGGTCATGATGCTTTATGGGTGATCATGGTTAACCAAGTCAGCACACTTCTTACCTATCAAGCAATCTGATGCTGTTGAGAAGTTGGCAGGTGTGTATGTTAATGAGATTGTTAGGCTTCATGGTGTACCAAGATTGATAGTATCAGATAGAGATGGGAGATTTACCTCTAGATTGTGGAGGAAAGTTCAAGAGGCAATGGGCACTAAACTTACTTTCAGTACAACCTTTCACCCTCAAATAGATGGTCAATCAGAGAGAACTATTCAGACATTGGAGGATTTACTCAGATTATGTGTATTAGATTTTGGTGGCAAATGGGAGACACACATTCCATTGATTGAATTTGCCTATAACAATAGCTTCCAAGCAAGTATATGTATGGTGCCCTATGAAGCTTTGTATGGAAGGAGGTGTCGAACACCTTTATGTTGGGCTGAGGCAGGAGAAAGAAAGATCATTGGAGCTGATTTAGTAGATGATACTATTGAAAAGATAAGACTGATTCGTGATAGATTGAAGGCTGTGCAAGATAGACAGAAGAAGTACTACGATGCCAAACATAGATTTGTTGAGTTTGAAGTTGGAGAGTTTGTATTTCTCAAGGTGAGTCCCATGAAAGGTGTGAAGAGATTTGGCAAGATTGGAAAACTGAGTCCAAGGTATGTTGGCCCTTTTGAGATTTCAGAGAGAGTTGGCAGTGTGGCTTACATATTGATTCTGCCATCTCACATGAGTGGAGTACATAATGTATTCCATATCTCTTCCTTGAGGAAATACATTTCAGATGAAGCCTTGAAGATAAGTACTGAAGCAATAGACATCCAACCAGATCTGACATTTGTAGAAGAACCTGAGAAGATCATAGATTATGATGTTAAGCAGCTTTGTAGTAGAGAGATTTCTTATGTCAAGGTTAGGTGGAAGCATGGAACGGAGAAAGATGCTACATGGGAAAAGGAATCAGAAATGAGGGAGAGCTACCCTCACCTTTTTGACTAAGGCATGATTTCTTGAGCTTGTCTTAAATTTCGAGGACAAAATTTTTATAAGGGATGGAGAATTGTAAAACCCAAAAAACATCGTTTTAGGTTTCGCACGCTTTTCAAAGTGCCGCGACGAGATTTAAGTGAAAAATTCGAGGATGTCGGATTTCAACGGGAATTATTTTAGAAAATAGAGCATAAAATTCTGATCATTTTGATGTATAGAACATATATCGCATTTTGAGTATTTTGAGAGTTATAATTTTCGGAAGGATAGAAATGCCAAGGTTACCCCTAGGCCTTATGAAGGCCGAAATTGTTTAAGTGAGGGTAATTATGTCATTTGGCCTATCCCATTTCTCCCTTTATACTAAACCGAAATCCTTCCCTCTTCTCCCATTCGCTTGTCACGACCAAACCGAGCGGAACCAAGTAGCGTGAGGCGCGGGTAAGAGCGGCGACGGGTTCTTCGGCGGCGACTCCGGCGGCGGTTTCCGGCGGCCAAACTTAGGGAAAATCGTAGGGGAGACTAAGGGAAAGCAAAGGTATGCAATAGAATTAGGGTTTTCCCTCTCTTTCTCAAGATTTTTGGATGAGAAGATTTCTAGGGTTTTGAGAAAACTTGGTTTTTCTTTGAGAAAAGTTTAAAGAATGATTAAAGGAAGTTTCTAAACCCTAATGTGAGTTGATTTCTTAAAAATATGAATTTTTGGAAGTTAGGGTTTCACTCAAAAATGGTTTTCTTACAAAGAACATTCACAAAGATGTTTCCTAAAGATTCTTAGAAGATAATTATGGAATTTGATTTAAGTTTTATAAGAATAAATTGTGTTTTGTAAAATTAGGGTTTTGTAAAGATGAGAGTTTTCTTCGGGTTAAGCTGAGAGAAAGGTAAGGTGGTGTTTTAAAATTCTAATGTGAGTTACTTTTGTGAAAATATGGATTTTTGAAACCTAGGGTTTTTTTTTAGGGTATGAGAGAGAAAACTTATATCTATACCTTATGTTTGCCACTTGTAGAGTTGAATTTCGTAAGAGGAAAAGGGGCGTGAGGACTTTTGAAGGATCGCCTTGTGGTGTATGAATTGAGGTAGGTGGAATGGATTTTCTTTTAAATGTTAGACCACTTTTATTTCATTGAATTACATAGAAATTGCCAAATCATTTATGCCTATTTGAACTCTTATGTCTCAACTTTTCTTTTGTAAGTTTATGGATACTTGAGGCAATTACAAATGTTTCCCTTATGCAATGCTCAACTTATGATTGGATTACATACTCATCTCCTACACTTGCTCTACATGACTTTCTCTACCTTACATGCAATGTACATATAAGCATAGCACGCATACGCATCTTTGAGGAAACATACACTTGCATAGCTTATGGATAATTCTAAATGGAGCATTTTTATGATTATTTAAGTAATAGATGTATGTGCATGTTGACGCGGGAGTATCACATGGAAAAGGAGGCTCTTATGAGCCATAGAAAAGGAGGCTCTTATGAGCCATGGAAAAGGATGGTTCCTATGAACCAATGGAAAAGGAAATGACCAATTTATATGTACCTGATCAATACAAGTGATACTCCTGAGACGGGTGTTATAGTTATATGTATATTAAACTATTATGAATGTTTCATACACATGTTACATGCAAATGAGATTATCCCTTGAGGCATGGTTTTAAAAAGAAAGAAAGAGAAAGGTTATGGAAGGTTTATGCAATTGAAAGTTAAGGTAAATGTATGCTTTTCTTTGAGCACAACTTGTTTTATGATCGATGATTTCTTTTGCTAAATTACTCAAAGCATGTTATAGTTTTCTCTCTTGATTTTAAGTTTAATTGAATTTCCATTCTCACCTATTGAGTGTAAGACTCACCCTCGTTGTGGGAATACTTTTCAGGAGGAACTAGAAAGGAGTAGATGGCCGACCAACCACCGCACACTTACCGTCGTAGGGAGACGACGGGCGGCAGGTTCTTTTGTATTTTGATGTTTTGTATAGAAAGGTTAGAAATGTTGAGTAAGAGAAAAATGGCTTTTGGATTCCCATTTTGTAATTTTGTAAACTTGATGATTTATGAATGAAAGAAAAGAAAAAGTTCATGTTTGGAAATTGTAGTGGCTCTTTCTTTATGTTTATGCTTCATTTTTTAGTTATATAAATTGTCTTGAAATGTTTCTTTTATCTTCTTTATGTCCGATCTCTGTTCCCGCCTCGCACTTGCGAACTAACCGGGCCGGGTCGTGACATAAAAAAAATCTTTTTGATTAAAACCTAAAATAAAAATTGCACTAATCAATAATGACTCTCTTTTATATGGATCTCCTAAGACGAGCTCCTTAGGATGCCTAGAAGAGTACTGCCATCTCTAAACAAAGGATTCTAATTTTTTAGGTCAATACTTTCTACTCTATAGATAATCTCAACCTCATCATCATTATCCATATAAATTTCAACATTTATATATTTAACTAATTAAGGATATGGTGGGTGGATTCCTCTAATACTAACGATCTTTTATTAAAAATATTATAGGCTTCGCCTTCTGAAAAATAACCTAAGGAAATAGTATTGCAACTCAATCACACGAGTTTATATTTTTCATAATAATAAGCATTATATCTCACATCTTTATACCTCCTAGTATTTGCATTCTATATTGGTTTGTGTGTGTACTAAAATTTCATGAATATCATGTACCATCTAACGATGATTCAGGGCTCATGATTAGGTAGAATAGATAATTTTGTAAAGAATTTTTAATATTCATTAATGTATTTTTAATTTCTTGAGTCAAGCTCTATAAAGGTGTTTACTAGCCTATTAACCATACACACAAACACACACTCAAGGAAGTAAGATTGGGTTAAAATTATTTGTTTAAATTTCTGAACTAATCATACTGTATGATTTATATCATATTGTACGATCAGCTCATCAAAACAACTAATTTTTGAACTAGTCATAATGTATGATATTAATATCATTTAAATTGATCATACTGTATGATTCACAACATATAAGAATATACATAGAAATCATCAAAATATGAGTATTTTTACTTTATTGAGTCATTTTCTTCTGGAGAAAACTTGAAGAGAGCGCCTTGAGCTTGAGAGAGGAAAGGGTAGAGTTTGAGAGAGAGAGAAGATCCTTGTGAGGTTCAAGGAAGTGTCAGAGTGAGTTCCACATGGTTGCTCCGATGAACTTTCACCTAAGTACCATCATAATCAAGGTTTGTCTTGAGGGAGATTTTGGGAAGAAGAAGATCACTTTAATGTTAAAAGGACCCAACTATTCTGCCACACTAGGGAAGGTGAAAGGGATTCAAGGTTTCTACCTATGAAAGATTTTTGTTTCTCTATGATCACCTAGAGGGTGAAAAAAGATTTGAGGTTCTCTACAATCTCCTAGGGGAAGAAAAAGGATTACGGTACATTGCCGCATCGGGTTAGTGGAAGTGAATTTGTAAAGGCTTCTCTACTTAGCTGTGAGGGATAAAGGAGAATCACTAAAGGTTTAGTGAAATACCTTGAATGGAGGTTTTTAGGGAGTAGACGCAGGTCAGGTTGGACTGAACCACTATAAATTTTGGTGTGTTTATTTTTTTAGTTTTGAGCATTTTAATTTTTACACTTTTTTATGATTTACTATGTGGTTGAATACTCCGTTTTATTTTATTATCGTGAAATTACTCTACTTCCTCATCCATGATTAAATTGTTTGATTTCAAAATTAAAGAATTTATAAAAAGACATTTCTTTTTTGCTTAAAGAAGATTTTAAATTATCAATTCACCCCCTCTTAGTTAGCATTGGGCCAGTTCTTTGAGGTCTAAGAGCCTTTACGAACTTTCAAGTGATATCCGAGCGGGATTCACAAACTATGTTTTGAAAAACTTTTAAAAAAGAATCAATGACTAACTTTAGAAATCATAATACCGTGGAAGGTTATTCAATCACATTACCACCTTAATTTAAAAATATTTCTTTTAACTTTTGGAAAATCTGTATATCAACTTTCTTGCAATTAATAAATTATCGAATATGACATGTGTTTCAAACTAGCTATTCTATACCATCATGTATTGTAGATGGAGTCAAAACTGATGATGAATTATCATCCAAAAGGTTGCTATATCAATCATCTAGTATGACCAAGATCATATCATATGATCATCAATCTTAACAAATCCTAATTCAATTGCATACCCATAGGTATTAAATAATGCAAGATAACAAAGCATCATATAATACAAACTAAATCGTACTATACAATTGGAACAAATTTTAAAATTCAAATTATTACCTAATTTAAATCATGGAGGGGATACCAAATAGAGTTGATTGGTTTGTACGATGATGTGGTTATACAATATGACTAGTTATAACCTTTTACAAATTAATCACATTTTTTTAGAATTTTGATTATTTTTATTGTATAGATTATTTAGTACATCATCCAATATGATCTTCAAAAAATTATAATATTTAATTAAACCCCCCATTATGTTTGTGTATATAATTGCTAACCCAATATACAGCTATTACAAATATTTGCTCAAGAAAAATGAAAATAAAAGACTCTTTGAGACAAATTGACTCACACACTTTTTTGTACACTAATCCTTTGATGGTGCTTTGTGTATGTTGAACATGAAATGTTAGTAGTGCACATGAAAAATATATGCAATGTATGAAGAAGAATAAAATAAATTATTTCAAATGAAGAGCTAAACTTAGGATACCAAATTCCTAAGTTTTGAGTTTCTAGCAAATATCTTAAAATTCTTTTTACTGCTATCAAATGTGATTCTTTTGGATCTGATTGAAATCTAGCACACAAGAAAACACTATATATAATATCGGGCCGGCTAGCAGTCAAGTAAAGCAAAGATCCAATTATCCCTCTAAATTTCTTTTGTTCAACAGATTTTTCCTTAGGGTCCTTATCCAACTGAACTGAGGAACTCATAGGTGTACTAATAGGTTTAGCATTATCCATTTCATACTTTTTGAGGATGTCATTAACATACTTTGACTGACTAAGAAATGTACCTTCCTCAATTTACTTAATGTTAAAGCCTAGAAAGTAACTTAAATCTCCTATTAGACTCATCTCAAATTCACTACTCATTGTTTTAGTGAAATCATAACAAAGATTTTTATTTGAAGATTCAAAGATGATGTCATCAACATAAATTTGTACAATGAGTATATCCTTTCTACATTTCTTCAAAAAGAGAATTATATCGACACTTTCTTTTTCAAATGATCATTCAGGTAGGAAGGTGCTCAATCTCTCATACCAAGTCCTAGGTGCCTGTTTCAATCCATATAATGCCTTTTTCAATTTGTAAACATGATTTGAGTATTTAGAATTTTCAAAACCTGGAGGTTATTCTACAAAAACATCTTCCTGAATTACCCCATTTAAAAAGGTACTTTTTACATCCATTTGATATAATTTAAATCCTCTAAAATAAACAAAGGCTAGCAAAATCCTAATTACTTCAAGTCTAGCTACAGGGGCAAAAGTCTCATCAAAATCAATCCCTTCAATCTGATTATACCCATTAATAACTAATCTAGCCTTATTTCTAATGACTACTCCTACGTCATTCATTTTATTTTTGAAAACCCATTTAGTTCCAACTACACTTTGATCTTTTGGCCTTGGAGTTAATTCCCAAACTTAATTTCTTACAAATTAATTTAACTCTTCTTGCATAGCCAAAATCCAAAATTCATCCAAACGTGGTTGATCAATATTTGTGGGTTCTATGGTTAAAATAAAGGCTAAATGATTAACTTCTTTATTTAGTCCACACTTAGTCCTAATGCCCTCACTAGGTTCACCTATAATTAATTCCCTTGGGTGGTTTTTAAAAAATCTCAAATCTCTAGGCAAAGGATTTTCTATCTCTAAATTTTTTTTCAAATTTTCTTCCAACTTTATTTTCTCAATCTTTTGGGAGTTTATCTCAATTTCATCTTCTACAATATTTGGCTTTTCTAAAATTCCTGATTCATCAAATACAATATGTGTGGTCTCCTTATTACCAATATTTTTTTATTGAATACTCTATAAGATTTTTGAACACTTGAGTATCCAACAAAAATTCCCTCATCTGATTTTAGATCAAATTTTGCTAAGGCAGATTTTTCATTATTATGAGTAAACACCTTACATCCAAAAACATACAAATGTGACAAATTAGGTGTTCCTCCTTTAAGCAACTCATAGGGTGTTTTATTTAACTTTGATCTCACATTCACCCTATTTAGAACATAACATGCAGTGTTAACCGCCTCAGCCCAAAAATATTTAGAAAATGAGTACTCTGCCAATATTGCTAAGGCGGCTTCTATTAATGTTCTATTTTTTCTTTCGACTACCCCAATCTGCTGAGGGGTTCTAGGTGCAAAAATGTTGTGATCAATTTCTTTCTCCTAACAAAAGTCCTCAAAATTTTCATTCTCAAATTCTCCTCCATAATCACTTTATATAGTCGAAATGTTTCTAAGTACTTCAAATGATTCACTCTTATGAAATAGAAATCTAACCCATATAAATCTAGAGTAATCATCCACAATTGCAAATCTGTACACCTTCCCTCCTAGACTTACAGTTTCAACTGGTCCAAAAAGATTCATATACAAAATCTCTAATGGTTTACTAGTTTTAAGATCCTTATTGGACTGAAAAGAGGACTTCACCTATTTTCCTAATTGACATGCATCACAAAGGTGGTGCTTAGTAAAGTTTAATTTTGGTATACCTCTTACTAAGTTCATTTGGATAATCCTCCTAAGATTTTTCATGCTAGAGCGACAAAGTCTCCTATGTCAAAGCCATAACTCATCAGAAATAGTTTTTTAAACAAAAAGCAGTAGGACTTTTAATGCAATTTAAGTCTAGTATATACACTTTGTTTACCCTTATACCATTCAAAACATTATTTCCATTTAGGCTTAATATGCAGCTAGTAGAAAAAAATTTTACACAGTATCCATTATCATATAGCTGGCTTATACTTAACAAGTTATGCTTTAAGCCTTCTACCAATAACACATTTTCAATGAAATTTTTTTTTAAGATTTTCAATCATACCTGACCCAACCACCTTCTTTGTGGTGTTATCTCTAAGTGTAACCTTGACATCACTCTTGACTTCCAACGATATGAATTGTGCAGTATCTCTAAAAGTTCGTTAGGGATGTTAAGCCCTATAGAACTGGCCCAAGCTAACTAAGAGGGGGGGTGAATTAGTATTTTAAAAAGTTCTTTTACAAAGAAGTAAAATCACATAAACCAAAATCACACCACGAGAAAAATAAGTGTGGAATTTAAAGTGTGGAAGCAAGAAATAAGAACACAGAAATTTATAGTGGTTCAGTCAACTCGACCTACGTCCACTCCCAGGAGGCGCTCTCCGAGTATTGAACTACAATCTTGACTCTCCTTTAGCCCCCACAGCTAGGCGGAGAAGCCTTTACAAAGAGCCTCTTTTTGTCACCTCGGCAAGGCAGAGAACCTATCTCCTTTTGCTTCCTCTTGAAGCTGGCAGAGAACCACAATCAGATGTTGAATCCTTACCTCTACCGACCCTTCCACGGGTGAGAAACTCTAGACGAAGAGGAAGCAGAGCGATCCTTGAAACAACCCTTGTGAATCCCCTCACAAGCTCCCCCTCACAAGATCCTATCTCTCTCTCTCTCTCTCTCTCTCTTTCTCTCCTCAAGGTCTTCTCAGGTCAAGGCAGTAGTAAAAGATTATTCAAAAATATTGAACTAGAGCTCTTAAATAGAAGAGCTTCAAAGGAGCTCATTAATTGCAAGTTGCCGACTATATCGTCCAGGACAATATGGAAATCGTCCTGGCCGATCAGTACAAATTCCATGAGATCGGCCAGAGCATCGCCCTGAATGAAAACTAGACGATTGAAAATTGGCTTGATCGTCCAGGATGATCTTACGATCATCCAGGTCGATCAGTTCAAATCAGGGAAAATCGTCCAGAGTATCGCTCTGAATTCAAGCTGTCCGATCCCGATCGTCCAGCACATCGTCCTGAATTTGTGCTGGCTGATATTTATCATCCAGAAGTGTTGTGTCTAGGGTACCAAATCCCTAAGCTTTGGGTCCCCAAAAGGTATCTAAAAATTTTCTTAAATGCAGTCAGGTGGGACTCCTTAGGGTCAGCTTGAAATCTAGCACAAAGGCAAACACTAAACATAATATCAGGTCGGCTCACAGTCAAGTAAAGTAAAGATCCAATCATACCTCTATACTTCTTCTGATCAACAGACTTACCACTTGGGTCCTTATCCAATGGAGCACTAGAAGTCATGGGAGTGTTAATTGGCTTAGCTTTTTTCATCTTATACTTCTTCAAAATATCCTTTATGTATTTTATTTGATTTAAAAAGGTTTCTTCTTCCAATTGTTTTATGTTAAATCTCAAAAAGTATGACAACTCTCCCATCAAATTCATCTCAAACTCTCTTCTCATTGTTTTAGATAACTCATCACACAATTTTTTATTAGAATATCCAAAGAGTATATCATCCACATAAATCTGAACAATAAGTAAATCATCTCCAACTCTCCTAAGAAAAAGGGTGGTGTCTTCGCTCCCCTTTACAAACTTCCTCTCTAGTAAGAATGTGCTAAGCCTCTCATACCAAGCTATTGGTGCCTGCTTTAACCCATACAAAGCCTTTTTTAATTTAAAAACATGATTTGGAAATTGGGAACTCTCAAAACCTGGGGGTTGTTCTACAAACACATCTTCATTTATTTCCCCATTTAAAAATGCACTCTTGACATCCATTTGAAAAAGCTTAAATCTTTTATAACAGGCAAAGGCTAATAGCACTCTAATGGCTTCCAATCTAGCTACAGGGGAAAAAGTCTCCTCAAAGTCTATCCCTTCTATTTGGTTATACCCCTTAGTAACCAATCTTACTTTATTTCTAACCACCACTCCTGAATCATTCACCTTGTTCTTAAAGACCCACTTTGTCCCAACTACACTTTGTCCCTTAGGTCTTTCTACAAGCTCCCAAACATTATTCCTTACAAATTGATTCAATTCTTCTTGCATTGCTAAAATCCAAAACTCATCAGTAAGGGCTTGGTTAATGGTGGTGGGTTCAGTCATAGAGATAAAGGTAGAGTGGTTCACCTCCTTCCTAAGTCAATGTCTAGTCTTAACTCCACTAGAAGGGTCTCCTAAGATCAAATCCTTGGGGTGACTTGTAGAGTATCTCCAATCTCTAGGCAAAGTGTGAGAAGGTCCAACCCTTTCATCCAAAACAATATTTTCTACTCCTTGGGTGACTTCTCCTACTCCTTCATTATTTTGGTGTTTTATCCCCTTCCCCAAATTTTCTACTCCACTAGTAATCTCTCCAATATCATCATCATCCTCAACTCTATGTTTCTTAGGATCAGACTCATCAAATACTACATGGGTTGTCTCTTCCACCATCAAAGTTCTCTTGTTAAACACCCTAAAAGACTTCCCAACACTATAATATCCCAAGAATACTCCTTCATCAGATTTAGGATCAAATTTTCCCAAGTGAGACTTTCCATTGTTGTGAATAAAAACCTTACAACCAAAGACATGAAGGTGGAAAAGATTGTGTGTCCTACCCTTAAGGATCTCATAGGGTGTCTTTTCTAATTTGGCTCTAACATTCACCCTATTCAACACATAACTATTGACCTCGATTTTGCCCTGACTTGGGCCTGAAGAGTTTGACTTGGTCAAATTGACCAAGTTAGACCTCGAGACCCCCTCCAGTGGGTTCAGTGAGTTGGTTGGAGTCAGTCGAGCCTGAGCCCAGGCTGTGGGTCAACCTGGTTGACCAGGTCAACCCGGGTTGACCCAAATTGACCTAAAGAGCCTAAGATTAATTTTAAATCAATTTCATGCCTTCGAGGCTCGACCCATGGGCTCCCTTGACCCTCTTGACTAATTTGACCAAGTCAATCGTTGACTTGGTCAAACCATATCTTAAATAGGTGAAAATCACCTATTTAGAGCCCAATTAAGACCCAATTAATGCCATTCAAGCCTCATGAACGTTTTAGAATTCAAACCACGGCCTCATGAGACTATTTTCCCTCCTATTTGACTCCTAATTCGATCCCCACCGTCAATCATAGGGTAGAGACCACTCTCCCTAAGAACTGTGGAACGATCTGCCACTACTGCCCTGACTGTAACTCTGATTGTCACTATGGCTGAAATCTGAAATTCTCTGCACTGTCTGAGTAGCCCTGCCCAAAGACTGTACTAAGTCACTGTCCTGGAGCTGGATCTTCCCACTACCCATAAGGCTCTCCACTCTGTCCTTAAACACAAAACAATCTTCAAGTGTATGTCCAATACATCAGTGAAAGGGGCAATAGAGTGGATGTTCTGTTTGTCCTTCTTCATTTTTTCTCTTATTAAATGGGAATGTCAAAATAACTTTCTCAGCCAAGCATTTGAATATTTTCCTTATGCTTTCTCTTTTAAAGGGATATTCTTTATTAAGTCTTTCCTGTAAAGATGGCTGAGTCTGGATAACTGAAGGTGCTGCAGGCACTGCTCTCTAGACCCCGTCCACTCTTAGGGGGTCTAGTGTAACTGGAGGCACAATTGGCTGATCTCTAGAAGTACTGGCAGCGGCTACACCTGCCACTTGGGGCATCGCCTCCAAGGCTGTCAACTGTGCTGTCATGGCTGCCATAGCTCTGGCCATCTCCGCCATCTATGCCTGAAGGTTCAGGACTGTAGCATCCGTGTCAACTGATCTGGGAGATCCACCCTCCTCGGGCTCTCCCTGGTCATCCTGGTCCTCGGGCTCTCTCTCATCCGAGTGACCTCTGCGGGTAACTACACAAACCCGGTGTACTGGCACATCCTCATCAGAATCCACTAGCGTATCATCATCGTCTAAAAAGGATCGTCGCATCGCCTCTATGTATGGGCTCATAGGAGAAGTGATCCTATGAGTGCTAGGGGGTAACTCTGTCTCAATCCGTACTGGTGATCTGTCTGGGGTAGAAACTGAACCATCATCAACTGCCATCGGGACTGCCTCAGACCCAGAAGGAACTTCCAAATCCATCTGGCTGCTCTATCTCTGCCAGTGGCGCTGGCTCAACTAACTGAACGGGGTTGACAGGGGTGTCCGCCTGTCGACGTCTCCAAAACCATCTGGTATGATAGGGTGCTGCACTAACGGCTGGCTTCTCTGGGACTGCCACCTCTGAACTGACTTGAGGCCGGGCAGGCTCCTACTGCTCTCTCCGTCCTCGACGTCGTCCTACCACAGGAGCCACTGCTGGCGGCCTAACTACTCGAACTGCAGGTTGCTGGGGTGTCTGCCCCCTCTGCCAACTATAAAGCCTTCTCGTAGTCTGCCTCCGTAACTGAAAAGTTGCCTGAGAAATCTGCCGGAGTATCTTCTCCCGACTGACAGGCCCCCTACCACGAGCTAGGCGGATGATGTGTCGAATCCTCTGAGTGAGGGCTCAAACACCAGCGTCCCTGGGGACCCTAGCCCGGGGCAAGTTAGTGGCAACAGGAGGAGCCGCCGCAATACGGGCAACGTCCTCCTCGTCCCCACTATGTGTCAGCGGGGAGAAGCGTCCTCCATGGACTGCTTTAATCTCAGGTGCTACAACAACCTCTGGAGTAGGCAAAACTGGAACTGGTCGTGGTCTCCGCTGTCTGGGAGCCACCGTCCTCTGAACAAGCTCCTGGTGAGTTATCGCCTCAACCATCTGCTGCCTCTCTACCTCAGATGCAGCTAAACACAATCTCCTATTCCTATTCCTCCGAACCCTTCTCCCAAGGCCGGAGGTGGAGGTGGAAGGGACATCTGAACCCACTGCCTGAGTGGCAGGAGGAACATGAATAATTGGAAGTGCCGGGGTCTGCCCGGCAACCTCAGGGTGAGAAAGCCGGGCAAAAACAAAAACCCGACCAGAAGTGGGCGAAGGCACCTCGGTCTGGGCACCCCTCTTTCTAGTGGAAGCGGGAGGGGGAACTCGAACGTGAGGTACTTCCGCTGGAACAATGGAAGTAACAACAGCAGCAGGCTGCCGGCGCTGAGGGGCTGGAGCAACCTGTGCAACCGGAGCGGCAGGCGCAGGTCACCTGACCGCTGCACAAACAGGTGGAACAACTGCAGCAGGAGCGGTAGGCACTGGACGCCTAACTGTAGGACAAACTGGAATAGGATGTGGCCTAGGCACTAGTCGCCTAGCCACAGCACGTACTGGCTGTGCAAGTACAGGAACTGGACGAACAGGTGCCCGAGCTGTCCGCCGAACAGCTGGTCGTCCAAAAGGGCGCATGGCTGCGCGTCCTCTCCTCTGAGGAGGAGAGAATGCAGCAGCCTCCGCGGGGGTCGGCCCGCCAAGAGTGACGAAGGCCGAGTCAGTGAAGGAATTAAAAGTGATCCCTCCAACTGGCAGACTTACGAGCAGGGACTTAGGGAGAGTCACCTGCGCGTCCGAACCAAAAGCAAAAGTTATAGAAGGTACGAAGAAAGTCACGGCACTACTGCCAAGAAAAGAAATGGAAAAGATTAGTTAGAATGAAAATCAAGAAAGAAGGAAGGATAAGGATTTAATAGAGATAGATAGAAATAGATAAAGGACGGAATAGCCTGTAAGGCTGGAAAGAATTAGAGTAGGGAAGAATCCTAGCTAAGGGAAAGGAGCCCTAACTAAGGAAAGACTCTAACTAAGAGTGGGACGGACCTAATCTAAGGAGTACCAATCACAGAGTACACATAAGAAAAGATAATATATGATCCAAAGATGGAGAGAGAAACTGGTCCCACCGTGGTCGCCAGAAACCTGTGGACCTCCGAAAGAACACCGCGCGAATGGGTCCATTGGAGGGGACAGATTGGATCATGCATACGACTAACCATTGAGGATAGAGGCTGTCGCCAACACACCTCGATGGGTAGTAATAAAAAGATTTTTGCTTTCACTTGTACTAGAGAGATTAAAAAAATGGTTATAACCTCAGTAGGGAAGATAGGCCCCCTTCCAGCACTTAGGCTGAAGGACCTCGTTCTCCCTTCTATCGATGATTAATTAATAAAAGAAAAAGAGAATGATTTTTCTCATTTATTTTGACTTATTTGCTTTCTGTAGCTCTACTAGTTTATAGTGATGACTCATGAAAGAGTATGATCTCTCTATCTCATCCTAGGGGTAGAGAGATTTTTTATTTTGAACTAAAATCTTTTTCAAATTGAAATTGGATTTAGAAGTGAAAATTTTCTTTATTATCTTATGATTCTCTATCTCATAGATAACTATAGTATATTGATGAATGAAACTTCATAATTTTCTTAATCAAGCTATTCATTCTTATCAGAGGATAGGATTTGTTTTGTAAATCGTTCTTCCTTACCCAAGAGAAGTAAGTCTTCTTCTCTTGTATTTGGAAGACGATCTTACAACTGAGAAATAGTTTGCTTTTAGAGATTTAGAAAAAGAAGCCAGTTACAAAAAGTGAAAAGATACGCAAAGCGCCAAAAGTGAAATATACACAAAGTGTATCAAGTAAATGGAAGTTGTGCAAAGCACATGAAAGTTGATGAAGTAACTCAAAGAGCCCAAAAGTGTTGAGTAAATGGATTCCCTTTCTAGTAAACCTCTAAATCTCAGAAAATCTATATCTTTTTGATATTTTTGATACTTGAGTATGAAAATTATGATTTTGAAATCATCATTATACATTGATATCCTATAAGATATGAAAGTGTATTCTCATATAAGAAATAAAGAAAATTAAATTTCTTTTTCTAATTTAAATTTCTTTTTGAATTAGATTTCAATTCAAGAGAGGAAAATACTCATATAAGTGAGATGTCATGATTTAACTAGTATGGAGCTTGATGTGAGTTAGTAAATTTAAGTTGAGGTTCTTTTTTTTAGATTAGAGGGAGTTAAATACTAAAAACTCCTTTGGGATATGTGCTCACTTATCACTTTTGACTGGGTTCACACCCTCCTGTACTTGTTAGGATCGGTGATGTTGATCCTTTATCAGAAAGTGAATTGCTTCTTCCTATCAGTCATGCTCTGATAGTTGAAACCCCCAGTTCATTCATTTGAGATGAATGTGATAGGAAATGTCTAAATCTTTGATTTAGATCATTTAGAGATGTGATACTGGGTCCACACCCTCCTGTATTTGTTAGGTTTGGTGATGTTGATCCTCTACTTGAATGAGATTCTCTTCTTCCTATCAGTCCTTCTCTGATAGTTGAAGCCCCTAGTCTATTCATATGAGTTGAATTTGATCGGGAATGTTGTAGTCTTTTTAGATTAGACTCTTTTGAGAGAGGATACTGGGTCCATATCCTCCTATGTTAGTTAGGTGGGGTGATAGTGATCCTTTATCCCTATGAGATTCTCTTCTTCCTATCAGTCTTGATCTGATAGATGTAACCCTCAGTCCACTTATATGGGTTGAATGTGATCAGGGATGCCAGAGTCATTAGTTTAGACTCTTTTGGAGATAGGATACTGGATCCACACCATCCTATGCTAGTTAGGTGTGGTAGTGTTGATCCTCTATCTTGATCTTGATCTTTGTTATTTCAATATGATTGTGCTCCCCAGTTTTGTTCATGTGGCAAACATGATCTGGGATATCAAAACCAATCACAATTCCCTTTATAAAAAATGAAAACAAATATACATATGAAAAAAAAAGAAAAAAAGTAAGCTTTTAGTAGAGCAAAATCGGTTGTCCTTGTCATAGGAGGAACCCGGTAAAACTCTCTAAGAGCCCAAATTTTTCAAAAATTCCTCTTTCTCCTCCCTTGAAGCTCTTTAATGAGCTCTTCAAGGTTGAGTCAGCACTTAGTTGGTCATAAATCTCTATGATTCCAAGATGCTTTTCTTTGCTAATGATGTAGTATATTGTACCATGGATGTCAACATCACTACCTTGTGGGCTTGGGTCTTTCTGAAGAAAGTTCGCCCCCCGACTGCCCTCTTATGGCAACCTACTCCCCCATTCAAACACTACTCTAAGCTGTCAGAGTGGTCTTATGAATGCGATAGTGTTACTTTCACTCCTCACAGGGTCCTACCCAGTTAGGGTAGGTGTTACCACTGTGTCCTTTTGATGATCTTTGATCTCACTCATGATCACTATCCTCAGGTGGTGAGTATGTCCCCTTGCCTCCTAGAATTATTTCTTTTATTGTGATGTAGTACATCCTGCCTCAGATGTTAGCATCACATCCTTAGGAGTCTTGATTTTCTAGTCAAAAATTGATTCCTTGGGATCTGTACACACTTCAACATTCATACCATACTATTAGCTGCTAGAGTAGCTCTATGAATATTATTTTATTGTTTTTTCTTCTCACAGGGTCCTACCCAGTTGGGGTAGGTGTTACTCTTGTGACCCTTTTAGGTAATCATAAATTTCATTCATGGTTACCTTCCTCGGTAGTAAGGATGTCCTCTTACTACCTAGAGTTGTTTTCTCAGTTGTGATGTAGTACATCTTACCTCAGGTGTTAGCTTTGCATCCTTAGGAGGTTTGATTTTCTAGCGGAAGATCAGCTTCTTAGTTTCTTTACTCACTTCATCATTCATAACCTACTCTTAGCTGCTAGGGTAGTTCTATGAATGTTGTTATATTATTTTTTTCTCCCCACAGGGTCCTACACAGTCAGGGTAGGTGTTACCACTGTGACCCTTCTGATATTTTATCAATCTTATTCATGATGATTATCCTCAGATAGTGAGTGTGCCCCCTTACTACCTAGAGTTGATTTTCTTGTAGTGATGTAGTATACCTTGCCTCGGATATTAATATCACTACTTTGAAAACTTTGATTTTCTAGCAGAAGATTAGTTCTTTTACTCCTTTCTTTGACCCATCTTACCATTCATACACTAGGCTCAGTCACCAGATTAGTCTTATGAATGTGTTCAGGTCACTTTCACTTCCCACAGGGTCCCACTAGTTTGTGTGGGTGCTACCACTGTGAGATTTTGCTTACTCAGAGATGTTGCCCTTAGTGGAGAGGATGCTTCCTCGCTACTTTGACTTTTTTTTTCTGCTACCTGGTGATATGGAGCATCATGCCTTACATGCTACAATCACCTTTTTCTTGAGTTTTGATTCTCTAGTAGAATGTCAGCTCTTCCTAGCCTTTTACCACTTGTTTCCCTATTGAGATCCGACTCCTAGGTGCTGGAGAGGTCCTTTGGATGTTTTGATATTGTTTCTACTTCTTACAGGGTCGCCATCAGTTAGTATGTGTATACCACTGTAGCCCCATTGAGGGTAGTTTTTGCTAGGCTTAGTCCTACTTTCTGTAGTAGAGGTGCCCCTCGTTACTTGAGTTTCTTTTACTCCTTTGGAATGAGACTGCCCCTTTACACACTTTACTGTGGGTGTATCTCTTCCAACTTTCTTGGGAGATGTCAATCTGATGTCTTCCTCCCCTTTTGTATAGGGTTAGAGTTCCCAGGAGATCCTGATAGCATCTGGATACTCATGGCCACGACGATTTGTCCTCTACCATGTGATTACCAGAGTGCTAGAAGGGGTTCCCTAGGTGGCTCTACCCTTAAAATTATCCCGTTGACTTTCTTCTTTCTCCCTCACATCCCTACACAGATACGTGTCACACTGATGTTGAGGTGACTTTCACATTCTATTCTGTTGTTTGAAATGAACAGACAGGTAGTTGGTTTTACTTGGTAGAGAGGACCTGATAGAGCACCTGGCAGGTACTCCTCGCCACGCTTTTGATTGTCCTGTTTTGATCAGGCAGGCATCAGAGCCTGACTCTTTATTCACTCAGCTGAAATGACTGAGTGGGTATTGAGCCCTTCTTTATTTGTAAAGCCGAGCTGGTTGAGCAGATGTTGAAGTTTACCCGTTGAGTGAGCCCGACAGAGTCCCTGAGAGGCGCAATTCCTCAACATTTCTCTTTTTATCCCGGATGTCCTGTAAAAGACTACGCAGGCTTCCACTTCGTGGTTCATGAGCTTCTCGCTGAGGTCAGGAAGAAGTAGTGGCCACCCCAATCCACTGTTCTGAAAGGAGTAGGAGGGGCGGGATCCTTTTCACCTTCTACCCCGCTGTCCATATGAGGTCAGACTGGTAGTTGGTTTTACCTACCGTTGAGTGAGCCCGACAGAGTCCCTGGGAGGCGCAATTCCTCAACACCCCTTTACTCGGATGTCCTGTAAAAGACAAAGCAGGCTTCCATTTCGTGGTTCATGAGCTTCTCGCTGAAGTCAGGCAGAAGTAGTGGCCACCCCAATCCACTGTTCTGAAAGGAGCAGGAGGGGCGGGATCCTTTTCACCTTCTACCCGCTGTCCATATGCGGTTAGCTTGGTAGTTGGTTTTACCTTACCGTTGAGTGAGCCCGACAGAGTTCCTGGGAGGCGCAATTCCTCAACACCCCTTTACTCGGATATCCTGTAAAAGACTACGCAGGATTCCACTTCGTGTCTTCTTTACTTTTGCTGAGGTCAGGCAAAGGTATCGAGTCACCCCAATCCACTGATCCGAAAGGATCAGGAGGGGTGGGATCCTTTTCACCTCCTACCCTACTATCCATATGCGGTCAGGCAGGTAGTTAGTCTTACTTGGTAGAGAGCGCCTGACAGAGTACCTGGCAGGAACTCCTCCCCTTTTTCTCTAAGTATCCTGTTCTGATCAAACCGGAACCAGACTTCGTAACTCCCTTTATTTGCCTCCTTGAGTTGGTTAGGCAAATACTGAGTCACCCCAATCCACTGTTCTGAGATGAACAGGAGGGGCGGGATCTTTTTCACCTTCTATCCTGCTGTTTAAAATGAACAGACAGGAAGCTAGTTTGACTTACTTGGTAGAGAGATCCTGACATAGCACCTAGCAGGAACTCCTCGCCACTTTTTTCCTTCAGTGTCTTGTTCCGGTTAGGCAGACACCAGGCTTCGTGATTCTTTTGTTTGCTGACTTGATTTGGTCAAGCAGATACTGAGTCACCCCAGTCCACTGCTATGAGATGAGCAGGAGGATATGGGACCCTTTCACCTTCTATTCTGCTGATTCAATATAATCAGACAGATTGTCGGTATACTTTTACTACCTTACTTTTGGTGCTTCTCTTGGCTCTACCCTTGTTACAGGGTAAGGCCAGAGGAGAATCTCTTTACCTTTTTCACTCTTGTGGTGACCTTTACTTTTGATTCTCCTTTCTACTCTGCCCTCGCTATAGGGCAAGGGTATGGGAGAATCCCCTTACCTTGTTTTCACCTTTTTAGGTGATCTTTACCGTTGGTTCTATCCTTGGCTCTACCCTTGTAGAAGGGTAAGGCCAAGAGAAGATACTACTACTGGTTCACTGTCTTAGTGATACCTTACTTGTGCACTGCTGCTTTTTATTCTCTTCTAGGCTTTGCCCTCGCTGTAGGATAAGGCTAGAAGAAGAGTTTCCTACTGTTCTTCCACCTTGTTGGTACCCTTACACTCTTGTGTTCTTTACTCTACTTTATGTGGCTTAGTCGGTCAACGCCAACACGAGTGGTTCACTAGTTGTTCGCCACTCCTGTTGGGGGTCCGTTTGTTGACCTCGATTTTGCCCCGACTTGGGCCTGAAGAGTTTGACTTGGTCAAATTGACCAAGTTAGACCTCGAGATCCCCTCTAGTGGGTTCAGTGAGTTGGTTAGAGTCGGTCGAGCCCGGGCCCAGGCTGGGGGTCAACCTGGTCGACCAGGTCAACCCGGGTTGACCCAAATTGACCTAAAGAGCCTAAGATTAATTTTAAATCAATTTCATGCCTTCGAGGCTCGACCCATGGGCTCCCTTGACCCTCTTGACTGATTTGACCAAGTCAATCGTTGACTTAGTCAAACCATGTCTTAAATAGGTGAAAATCACCTATTTAGAGCCCAATTAAGACCCAATTAATGCCATTCAAGCCTCATGAACGTTTTAGAATTCAAACCATGGCCTCATGAGACTATTTTCCCAACTATTTGACTCCTAATTCAATCCCCACCGTCAATCATAGGGTAGAGACCTTTAAATAGCAAAATTTAGGTCTTATTTTAGATCTTTTGGCTCTCCCTCTCTCTAGAGACCACCTCAGGCCTTGAAACTTTGAGAGAGCACTCCCACTACCTCCCTTCATCTTCCCCGACAAGATCCCGGTGTCCTAGGCCCGCTGGCGGCCAGAACTCAGGCGAAACCGAAGCCATGAAAATTTTGGGGCTTCTACCGTCCAATCCAAGGAGATTCGGATCTTGAGGTCAACAGGAGAAATATTCCTGCCGTTTCAACAAATCCAATGAGCCCAAGAACGCAAAAATCTGACAGTTAGATCTCTCAAAATCCTTAGAATAACTCACATCACATGGGTCTAAATAGCTTTTCGAAACGTACTTTCTAAGTCAAACGGATACTCTCCCAAGATTTTTGTATATATGTAGATCCTACGTTTAAAATTTCGTTGAATTTCATCATGTATTTTGAGAGAACGAAGCGAAATAGTGTTCTAGGGTTTTAGTTCGTCACTTTTGAACTACCCGAAATCGCAGTCGTTGATCTTTAGATCAACGGCTGTGATTTCGTTGTTCTGTGTTTGAGCCAAACAGCGGATCCCAAACCTTGCCTACGTGGCTAAGTGGCAGCAATCATTGCCGAGGTTCTGGGAACGAATCCTAGCACGCCACGTGTCCCTGCCTATTTAAAAAACTTTATTTAAAAATCTATTTTTGGTATTAAAATTCATTAATTCACCAAAAATTCAATTTTGCTCTGTTTTTCGCACACAATACCTTGTTTTGTTCGTATTTGAATTCTGCACGATTTAAAATTATTTTTTACTTAAAAATATTACGTATATTTTTAATTATTTAAAAAAAATAGTAAAAAATATTATTTTAAGTATTTTTGTTACTATTATATTATTACATTATTTATTTAAATATGATATTAATTGTAACTGTTGCTTTTATATTTCTTTACTATTTTAAATTTCTTCTTATTATTATTATTATTTTAATTACTATATTAGTAATTACGATTATTTTAAACTTGTTATTATTATTCTTATTATTATTATTTTAAATTATTTTTGATATTATTTTAGTATTAATATTATTATTATTATTGTATTAAATAAATATTAAATTTCAGAGATTTTATATCCTATTTTCATCCTTATTTAGTTATTATTTTAATTATTTATTACTTTTAAACTATTTTAAAACTCATTTTAATGCATTAAACTTGTAAAAGTCATAACTTTCTCGTTTTAAGTCCGTTTTCAACGCACAGCACCTCAGTTTGAGCATATTTGAATTCTGCATACTTTAGAATTGGTTTTACTTAAAAAGTCTTGATCTTTCTACAGTTATTGTAAAAACAGCCAAACAGCACTATTTTAATAATATTTTATTATGTATTTAAACTTCGAAAATATATAACTTTCTTATTTTAAGTCGAAAATATAACATCACCTTATTTTATTCATATTTGAATTTTGTACCATTTGAGACCTCTCTTGTTTAAAAATTCCAGGTATACCTGCAGTTATTTTCAAAACAGCAAAATAGCGCTATTTTAAAAATATCCTATTATTGTATTTAAATTTCGAAAAATCATATCTTTGTCGTTTTAAATCGGATTTTGGCGTGCAACCCCTCAATCTTCTCAGAAAAATGTGTATTTTTTATTAAAACCATTTTGAGCCCTTGGTTTTGGCTGTTTTGATAAATCTCTGCATGAATTTGCTATCTTGAGTATTTTCCTTATTATTTAATATTTACTATAATATTTATTTTCAAAATACAAATTATTTTCAAATCGCTTTGAAGCCTCGATTGAGTGACCAGTGGGTCTCCCTATACTTATGTACTATGAATTGACTTATTTTTAATTACTTTACTTTCCAAAAATATACAACGATATTTATAAGTATTTTGAAATTATTTTTAAAACTTCTTATAATTAAACCTTAATTTTAGGAGATTCACTATTCGATAAAATTTTAGACATGGATCCTATATTTGAAAAGTAAATCATGGGGGAGAGGGCTAGTGGATGATTGAGTTCCAATCATCCACTAATCCCTTCATTAGTTGTATTTATTTTTCTTGTATCGTAGTCTGCATATATAGGATTGCACCACGATCACTTAGTTTAGGCTCTCCTAGATCTAAGGACATGGTGTGTTTACTAATTTTATGTATTTCCCATGCATTATTACCTTGAGGGTTAGTGTAAACTGTATTTTAGACCCAAACAACATAGCGACACCTTAAGGATAATAATTAAGGACCCGTCTAGCAAACTTAGAAATTTTCTAGGGACTATGATAGATCACTGATTGACATGAAAACCTCAACACTTGAACTTAGGGACATCATAAACCTACCTGAATTTTCTAGGAATTTTTTGGGTTTGTTAGCCTCCTTTATTAACCAACCATAATTAACCTGCTAAATAAGGCCCCGAGACCTTCTAAAAATTATAATAAATGTATTTTAGGTCAGAAAATTATCCATAATATCTTGAATTGTTCAAAATCTGACCCTTAACTTTAGATAAATAGTGCTCCTCAGTTTGACTCTAGGTTGACCCTTAATTTGACCTTAGGTGGAAATTACCTTTTTGCCTCTAATAATTCATTAAAAATTATTAAAAATCCCAAATTTTTCCCAAACACTTGGGAACACCTTCTCAGGTCATCCTCGACCTTTGGGGGTGATTCCAATCTGTTTGGAGCTAGTTTGGATCAAAACAATAAAATCAGCCCTTTATTAGGAAATTTAAAAATTCCTTTAAATACCCTGAACTTAGAAAATTCATAAATAATTGTAGAAAATTCCAAATTAGGCAAACTCACTTGCATTAGACTCCAATTAGGGCCTAGTATTTATTAAAAATCTTAGGTTCCCAAAAAATTGCCTAGATTAGAAAGTTAACATTTTGGTCAAATGTAGTTCATTTAGGGCCCAAAACTTAAAAAAATTCATAACTTTGCCTAAAAAACTCTAATTTTAGTGTACTACATGTCTAATTGCTCGTATTAAGGTCTAGTATTTCTCTAAGGTGATAGGAGACCCAAACCTAACCTCTTTTCCATAGTGACTTTTTGGAGCCTTAGCTTAGTACCTAGGAAGACCCGGGACTTCCCAAAATTGGCTAATGTAATTTAAACTTCAAATATGAATACCCTAAGCTCTTAAAACTGATCAATAAACTGAAATAATTAAAATGGACATAATCCACTAATATTTGAATTTTAACTAAAATATCATTTTCAGACCCCCAACAAACTTGAACTCTGGATAACTTTAACTAACTACCCTGCTTATGACCTAACCAAACAACACCAGCCTTACACATACATAGAATTGTTTGCTAGGGAACAACTTCTACATCTAGGTTAGGCCGCTGGGTTTTACTTTTTTGCTGTGTGCCGGAGCTTTTCGTGGTTTTCACTACATGTTATTTGAAAAATGATTGGCGTGTTTGCTTACCTTTTCTGCACTCTGTGGATGATCTGATGAGCGATAGATCTACCCCTAGGTTAGAAACGATATATATATACACTGTTCATCCGTGCAGGTGGCCATGCTCAAATTAATAAAAGCGGGAGCAATGTCATGATTTCTAATAATGTTTTATGCAGGTGCTTGCTCAGCTCCCTCTAAATAAAATGAGGGCTAAATTAATTATAACTGCACAGGTGGAGCGCTTAGCTCTCAAAATTAAGAGCATGGCTTGGCACAAGGTCAATGGTGTTAGCACTTTCATTTTCATATAAACTGCTTGGGATGATTTTTATTAGGATAACCTTGTAGGGATTCTTAGATTTACTGCTTTCAATTAATGTAATTTATTTGTAATAAATTGTTAAGAGTTGTGAAAACTACCTTGAGTTGGGATATTCTTATCCAACTTGGATTCCAAAAGAAGAAGGCATCCCTAAAGGGGAGAGTCTTCTTCCATTTGGGAGATCGAGTTGGATGGCTTTAGGTATCCAAAGAGAAAAGACAATACCCCCCCTGCTGGGGGGGAATTATTTCTTCGTTCAGATATTCAAGCCACGACGGATCCAAGGAGTCCAAGGAGTCCCAAGAGGAGGTCCAAGGAGTCCAAGGAGGAGAGTTCCAAGGAGTCAAAGGAGGAGTTATCCAAAGAAGACTAAAGACTTGAAGACCCAATATCCCACTCAAAGTTGTTGGCTTCTGTCATAGTCTTAGAAATCCGGGTTGTTGGCAGTGGTGCCCGGCCACTTTACTTTTCTGCATACCCTGGGTTGTAATTAAAGGGCAGTTGGCCTATGGACATTTACTTGATTGGTTTGATTTATATTGATGTGTTTACCTGATTGCGCAATAGAAATACCTGTTTTTCTAGGTTTATTTATAGCATGCCAATTTTTGTTTTCGCCTGGATATCGTTAGGCTCTTTAAGGACTATAAAATATTTTATACTCATAACTGATTTCTAAAAATTTAAGTTTAAATAACATAAAATATTAACGAACCTAGGGAATTGCCTGAATCGTCCGGGGTCGCATGCATATTATTACATTCTTCTCTCTCCTTCTTATAAGACATCTCCCTACCTGCGGGTAGAGTCCAGATAATCTGGCCTATGAGGATGAAGTGCCGGACCTACGGAGACTCAGTCTTTTCTAAAAACTTATTTTTTATTAGCCTATTTTTAAAACTCTATAGCATTCATGAGCTGACATTTCAACTAGCATGCATTACATTAGTAACTAACTAATTAAAATTTAATTGTATTAATTAGGAGCATCTATCCCTTATAAGTCCAGGACCACTTAGGAAACTTTTTAGATGTCGATCCTATTTCCAATAACTGTACCACTCATCCATCTTTCATAATTGACTGGATAGCATGGTTTTGAAGTGACTAAGTGGTTAGCTGGCTCCCCCATCCAAGCTGGGGTAAGTCCAGGTCTTTACACTGTATTAGCTAGGACACGTGTCTTAGTGTTGTTCGTAGAATACTAAGCCCAATCTAGATTTAGGGTTCGAGGCTACTACACTCGGTCTCGTAGTATGCCTAAAATAGTGGGTAGGTCCCTTCTTTTCAGGGACCCTAAATCCTACTTATCTGTGTCACAGGATGGCGCCACCTCCATCCTTCTCTCACGCATGTGATCGGATGTCTTGACTTTGATTTTCTGCAGTTTCTCTTTAGTACCCTAGAGCCTCTGAGTGCTGGTATGAGCCACGCATGTTGATTCAACCCTTCGGACCTTTCTCCCTTTTGGTTAGGATTTCCTAGTCTATACACTCATGCCGATCCCACTTTAGGAGAGGATAATGAATGATCCTTAATCGAGAGTTTTCTCAGGCTCCAGCCTGGGATGCAATTAA
Organism: Dendrobium nobile; assembly: GCA_022539455.1. Taxonomy (NCBI): domain Eukaryota; kingdom Viridiplantae; phylum Streptophyta; class Magnoliopsida; order Asparagales; family Orchidaceae; genus Dendrobium; species Dendrobium nobile. The sequence continues at coordinate 29,001,968 of CM039734.1, forward strand.
CCACGGGGGCTTGCGCCCGTGGGAAACTCGGTCCCACATCTAATAAACCCCATTCGAACTGTTGTATTGGATGGACGAAACCCGTGACTAGGTCGTGTATATTACTACCCATCGAGGTGTGTTGGCGACAGCCTCTATCCTCAATGGTTAGTCGTATGCACGATCCAATATGTCCCTTCCAATGGACCCTTTCGCGCGGTGTTCTTTCGCAGGTCCACAATAACAAGCTGTGTTAACCGCTTCAGCCCAAAAGTATTTTAGAAGTGAATACTCAGCAAGCATGGCTCTAGCGGCTTCCACCAAGGTCTGGTTCTTTCTTTCAGCTACCTCGTTCTGCTGAGGGGTCCTAGAAGCTAAGAAGTTATGGCTAGTTCCCTTGTCCTCACAAAAATCATCAAAATTTTCATTCTCAAACTCTCCCCCATGATCACTATGGATGTTCAAGATCTCACAACCTAGCTTTTTTTGTATCCAAATTGAAAATGTTTTAAACTCCTCAAAAGACTCATTTTTATGAGTAAGAAATCTAGTCCAAGTGAACCTCGAGTAGTCATCAACAATCACAAAACCATAGACTCTCCCTCCCAAGCTGGCAGTGCTAATGGGTCCAAACAAATCCATGTGAAGGACTTCTAAAGGTCTAGAGGTGCTAATGTCCTTAATGGGGTGAAAGGTGAAGTGGACTTGCTTTCCTAGTTGACAGGCATCAAAAAGTTGGTCTTTTGAAAACTTGAGTTTGGGGACAGCTCTAACTAGGTCTTTTTGGGTCACTTTCCTAAGAGTTTTCATACTTGCATGACAAAGTCTCTGGTGTTACAATCATGAATCATCAATCACTGTTTTTAATCAAAATGAAGCAACACATTCAATGTTATTCAAATCAAGCATGTAGACGTTGTTGATCCTTTTTCCTTGCAAAATAGTGTTGTTACTTAAACTTACAATGCATGAATTTGCAAAAAATTGCACGATGAAGCCTTTGTCACAGAGTTGATTGATGCTGAGCAAGTTGTGCTTCAATCCATCTACAAGCAAAATATTTTCAATCATAAGGTTCTTGGAATTACCAATTATACATGCGCCTACCACCTTCTTGGTGGTGTTGTCTCCAAGAGTAACCTTGCCTCCAGTCCTGGACTCTAGTACAACAAACTTATTGGCATCACCAGTCATATGTCTAGAGCATCCACTGTCCAGGTATCACATACTCTCTGAGACCTTTTGTGAGAGCCCTCCTACAAAATTATTAAATGTTAGATATAGGAACCCAAACAGGTTTGGGTCCCTCCTTATGAAAAGTAGAAAGTAATGAATGTGTGATATGCTATGGATCATGCACCTTAGGTCTCCACACCCAATGTGTACTATGGTGAACAGTGCAAGTGTGTGAGATGTGTCCTAGCATGCCACAAGAAAAATATCTAACTCCAGGAAAAGGATTTCTTAAATGGTTTGAGTTATAATGCCTCTTCATAGGTCTTGGCAATTTATCAAAAGTAGGTGTCATCCTAGTTTTCTTACATGTTTCTAATTCATTTTGAATCTTCAAATTAGTGCTCTTTAAGACCTCATTTTTAATCCTCAAATTTTTCTCCATTTCTTTAGACTTCTTACAATCAGATTCAAGTGATGTGTGTGAAACTTTTAATGCATCATACTTTTCAACTAATTCACAATGATTTTTATTTAACTCGTCAAATTCATCAAGTAAAGTCATATGATTTGAATCAATCGTTTGATGGTATTTAGTCCAAATTTCATGCTCTTTTTGTAGATTCAAGAATTCTAATTTCAAGCTAGCATGTGTTTTCTTTAATTTCCTATATGATGCATGAATCTTTTCAGAAACTTACTTCAAGGAGTTGATCATAGGAAAGTTTACATACCTCTTCTTGATCAAGATTGTCATCCGCCATCAAGCACAATTTTGATGTCTCATCTTCTGGTTCCGTCTCCGATGAGTCTGATGCAGAATCTACCCAAAATGCTTTTTGAACTCTCATCTTGTCCTTCCTTTGCTTAGGTTTCTCCTCACTCTTTCCTTTGCTTGAGTGATCTTTAAGTGTAGGGCAATCAGTTCTCACGTGTCCTGGTTTCCTGCATTCATAACAAACGACATCAGAAGATCCTTTAGAATATTTATGATCCTTACCTTTTCTCCAATGATGTTTTTGCTTCTTCCTTAGAAAGCTTTTGAATTGCCTTGTGATGAAAACAACTTCATCGCTCTCAGACCCGGAAGAATCGGAGTCAGATTTGTGTGCCTTCAGTGCAACTGTTTTCTCCTTCTTCTTCTCACCTGCATCAAGATTTCTTTGATTCACCCCTTGCTCGTAAGCAATGAGTGAGCCAAATAAGTTATCAATAGAATAAGTGTTCAAATCCTTAGATTTAGTGATTGTAGTGATTTTAACATCAAATGACGAAGGCAAGCATCTCAAATCTTGTTTACTTTTTTATAGTTTGAAAGTTCTCTTCCTAATGCCTGCAGTGAAGTGACTATCTGTGTAAACCTAGTATACATGTCAGAAATAGATTCAGATGGTTTCATACAAAAAAGTTCGTAGTCATGCAAGAGAATATTCAAACGAGATTGTTTAACTTCATTAGTATCTTCATAAGTGATACACAACCTATCCCAAATCTCTTTACCAGTTGAACAAGAAGAAACACGTATGTAATCCTCAAATTTTAAAGCACAGAAAAAACAGTTCAAACATTTTGCATTCAATTGAGTTAAATCTCTTTCATCGAAAATCCATTCAGTAAAAGCAACTTCAGTTTTAACACCATTAATTTCATGAGAAGGTGGAGAATAACCTTATTTGATAAGCATCCACATGCGATAATCAGTTGATTATAAAAATGTTGACATGCGGGTTTTCCAGAAATCAAAAGGTAAGTTGTCAAACAATGGAGGTCGTGTAATTGAATAACCTTCAGTAGTGTTTCGATTCCCAAAGTTAGCCATGGATCATATTCAAAAGCTTTTAAAAACTTATTTTATGAAAGATGCTCTGATACCACTTGAAAGTTCGTTAGGGATGTTAAGCCCTATAGAACTGGCCCAAGCTACCCAAGAGGGGGGGAGGGTGAATTGGTATTTTAAAAAATTCTTTTCACAAAGAAGTAAAATCACATAAATCAAAATCACACCACGAGAAAAATAAGTGCCGAATTTAAAGTGCTGAAGCAAGAAATAAGAACATAGAAATTTATAGTGGTTTGGTCAACTCGACCTACGTCCACTCCCCGGAGGCGCCCTCCGAGTATTGTACTAAAATCGTGACTCTCCTTTAGCCCCCACAGCTAGGCGAAGAAGCCTTTACAAAGAACCTCTTTTTGCCACCCCGGCAAGACAGAGAACCTATCTCCTTTTGCTTCCTCCTGAAGCTGGCAGAGAACCACAATCAGATGCTGAATCCTTACCTCTACTGAACCTTCCACGGACGAGAAACTCTAGACGAAGAGAAAGCAGAGCGATCCTTGAAGCAACCCTTGTGAATCCCCTCACAAGATCCTCTCTCTCTCTCTCTCTCTCTCTCTCTCTCTCTTTCTCTCCTCAAGGTCTTCTCAAGTCAAGGCAGTAACTAAAGATTATTCAAAAACGTTGAACAAGAGCTCTTAAAAAGAAGAGCTTCAAAAGAGCTCATTAATTGCAAGTTGCCAACTATATCGTCCAGGACGATATGAAAATCGTCCTAGACAATCAGTACAAATTCCATGAGATTGGCCAGAGCATCGCCCTGAATAAAAACTGGACGATTGAAAATTGGCTTGATCATCCAGGATGATCTCACAATCGTCCAGGCTGATCCGTTCAAATCAGAGGAAAATTGTCTAGAGCATCGCCGTAAATTCAAGCTGTCCGATCCCGATCATCCAGCACATCGCCTTGAATTTGTGCTGGCCGATATTTATCGTCTAAAAGTAACAAAGGTTTTTGAATAAATCGTCCAAGACGATATGATCGTATCAATCATCCTTAATTATTTTCTTGATTTGTCTGATTAATTAAGGCATAATTGTGAATATCGTCCAGGCCGATCCAAGTTCGTCTTGGCCAATTACCAAAAATTATAGAATACATTAATTATTTATGTTGGCAATTTCTTTCTGTTTTGAGCTTATCGTCATGGCCGATACACGTATCGTCCAGGCCGATTGGCTAATGACGGCTGCCTTAATTAAGAACCCCTGATTAGATTTTTTGTTTTAAGCCCGATTGTCCAGGACGATGTAAAATATCGTCATGAACGATTTGAGTAAAAACAGTAATTCTAAGTCTCTCAAGTGTGTGTGTAGTGTTACTTAGCATTAGTCACATCAAAGATTACAATAAACTCAAGAGGAAAAAAATAAAATTACAGACTGACTCAACTATAATCTACCCCTTCTTGAGCTGGATCCATTTTTCCATCCGATCTTTGATTCCTGAAAAGTCAGTAGTAAAAGACTGTCCAAGTCAAGTAAGAGTGTTTGCCAATCATCAAAACATAGTTCATAGACCTAAATTTGCAACAATCTCCAGTCATATGTTTTGAGCATCCACTGTCCAGGTATCATATGCTCTCACGAGGTCTTGTGTGAGAGCGACTCTGCAAAATCATCAAACGTTAGACTTGGGAACCCAAACAGGTTTGGATTCTACTTTTGTTAATTTATAATCAGATGCATGTATGATATGTCTAGTTTTATGCATTTAGGTCTCCAAACTAAATAAGTTTTCTTCTTCAAAGTACAGGTGTGAGATATATGTCCAATCAATCCAGAATTATTACATTTAACTTTTGGAAATAGATTCCTAAGTCTTCTTCTATTCATCTGTCTATTTAGGGATTGCATAAATTTAGGATACAAAGTATGATTAATGAAATCTTCAAGTCTATGGGGTATCCTATTATCCTCGAGAGCTTTTATCTTCAATATGTAAAATGAATTCATATCTTCCAAAATTCAATTTGTATAATTAATTCTATAAATTTTTCTCTCAGATTCATCCTTAAAAATTTTAAATTCTTTTTCAAGTTCTGTATAGGATGATTTTAAACTTTATTGATTTTTATTTAAATCGTCATACTCATCAAGTAATTTCATGTTGTTTTCATTAATTAAAGTATGATCTTTCCTAAGGATTTAATGTTCCTTTTGTAGTTCTTGAAATTATAAGCTCAAACTATTATGCATTTTCTTTAACTTTCTATATGAATCATATAAATGTTCAGAGACTTCAAAAATATCATTATAAGTCAAGTCGTATACCTCTTCATATACATTTTCTTGATCTAACTGATCAAGACTATCGGCCATTAAACACAGATTAGTGACTTCCTCTTTCTTTTCAGTCTCTGATGAGTCTGAAGCTGAGTCCGCCCAAAAAAGCTCTTTAGAACTTCTTCTTACTCTTCTTCACAGTTGGTTTCTCCTCTACCTTCTTCTTGCTAGGAGTGGCTTTGAGTTTTGGGCAGTCTGTCTTAATATGTCCAGGTTTCCTACACTCATATCAAATAACATCATTTGAAGCCTTGACATTTCTATTAATTTTATCTCGATTCCATTGATGGCGTCTCTTCTACTTTCTTTTCAGAAAGCTTCTGAATTGTTTAGTCATTAGTGTGATGTCATCTTCATCCTCAGGTTGTGAGTGTTCACTCTCAGATTCCTCCACTTTTAGTGTTATGCTCTAATCTCTTCTTGGTTCACCTACATCAATTTTTCTTTGGCTAACTCATTGATCGTAAGTAATTAGTGATCAAAGAAGATTATCAACAGAGTAAATGTTTAGATCTTTTGACTCTGTAATTGTAGTAATTTTAGCATCATAAGCAGTTGACATACAACGAAGTATCTTATTAACCATTTCAGCATTAGTTAGTTCCCTACCCAATGCATGTAAAGAGGTGACTATTTATGTGAATCTTGTGTACATATCAGAAATGGATTCATTTGATTTCATGTGAAATAATTCATAATAATGCAATAAGATATTAAGTCTAGATTGCTTAACCTCATTAGTCCTCTCATAAGTTATACAAAGTCTATCCCATATATCATTTCCACTTTTGCAATTAGAAAATCGCATGTAACATTCCTGAATTAAGATCCACATTCTGTAATCAAGTGACTATAAAATTGTAGACATGCATGTTTTTCAAAAATCAAAAGGAATATTATCGAACAATGGAGGTCTAGTTATAGAATAACCCTCAAGTGTATTTCGATTTCCAAATGTAGCAATCTATGTTAATCAAAAAGTAGTCTAAACTTATGATTTTGAAATAAAGCTCTGATACCACTTGTTGAAACTTGTTCAATATGAATTAGGTTGTTAAACCTAAGCTTATATCCTAGTGGCTAACCAAGAGGGGGAGTGAATTGGTAATTAAAAATTTATCCCTTTTTTAAAAAATTTTATACCGAAAATAACTTTAGTGAATTTTGTAGAAAAAGTTTTTCAACCACAAGTTAAAATAGTAAAAATAAAAGCAGCAAAAAAAAAATAAATGACACAAGATTTATAGTTGTTCGATCAAACATGACCTACATCCACTCCCCAGAGGCACCCTCCTAGTATTGCACTAATACCACAAGTGACTCTCCTTTTAAACCCACGGCAAGGAAGAGAAGCCTTTACAAAACTCTCTTCCACCACTACCCAATGCGGCAGAGAATCGTCATCCTTTTACACTCTCCAAGTGTTGATAGAGAATCATCCATCCTTTTACACTCTCCTAGTGTAGGAAGAGAACCCTTCGGCTGTTCACACTCTCCAAGTGTAGGCAGAGAACCCTTCGGCTGTTCACACTCTCCAAGTATAGGCAGAGAATCCTTCGGCTGTTCGCACTCTCCAAGTGTAGGTAGAGAACCCTTCGGCTGTTCCCACTCTTCAAGTATAGGCAGAGAACCCTTCGACTGTTCACACTCTCCAAGTGTAGGCAGAGAACCCTTTATCCTTTCACACACTCCTAGTGTCAGCAGAGAACCAGATCTCTTTGTAGATCTTCTCACAAGAAATTTAGAAGAATGAGAGAAAAGAGTGAAGTAATCACAAACCACAAGTGGAGACTCTTACCTTTGAGTACCAAGTGAATCATTCATACTCCAATAGTAAGAATCCTCCTTCAAACACTCTCTCACACTCTCTCCTTAACTCTTCTTTCAATTGGCACGAAGATCAGTAAGCAAAAAAGATCACAAGACAGTTTTAAGTGGACCTTATATAGGAAAGACAAGAAAAACTATTCAAAAACTGCTGATTTTCAAGTTAATACGTAGTGGATCGCCCCGTACAATCGTTAGATCGTCTTGTACGAATTTACTTAATTAATTGCATATGAACCCAATGTATATTGGTATGAATTATCTTCGTACCCGATCATCGTCCCGTATGAAATATGTTCGTCTTGGGACGAACAGTTATATCAAGGGTCAGTTTGTCAAACTGCAGGACATTATCAAAGTTTCAAAAGATAGAGCATTTAGTCATAGGATGAATAGGAGTTCGTATGGACAAAAAATTTTCAGAGAGCATTTCGTCCTGGCATGAATAGGAACTCATACGGATGAAAATTTTCCAGAGAGGATTTCGTCCTAGGATGAATTTAAGTTCGTCTGGATGCAAATTTTTCAAAGAGCATTTTGACCTGGAATGAATAGGAGCTCATCTGGATAAAAAAATTTCAGAGAGCATTTCGTCCTGGGACGAATAGAAGTTTTTCTGGACGATTAGGACTTAAAAAAATTTTCTCACTACCTTTTCATTCCATTGCTCTTCCAAGGGGATTAACTGACTTGATCATCCCGTAAGAACAAGGTTCATCCCGTACGATTAGTGTGATTTTTAAAGATCTCCCCAAGTGTGTGTGTGCTAAGCTTATTCAATTAAATCATATTTTCTCAAACTCAATAATAATAAAAATTACAAACTTTAATTTATAAACTATCTCATGCTAAATTTTGATTTGAAGTCTTCATTAGTCTGGAGTTCGATTATCCTGAAATGTTAGTCCACACGAGCAAAAACAATTTTTCCAAAAAGTGTTAGGAGAAAAACAAAGCTTAAAACAATAATATTTGGAATCATCAAAACTATATAAGTTGCAAGAAGATAAAACATGCAAATAGCAACTCTCTTAACAGCTCTTACTAGACCTCTTATTCAATATAATTTGGAATCATCAATGCTCGTTCAATATTTTCTAGTTCTAATTCAAGTTCTTCTAGTTCCTTAAATGTGAATTCTAACTCAATATGTTCTTCATTTAAGGATTCATGAGTCTTTAATAATTCAATATGATTTTTATTCAATGAATCATATTCATCCATTAGTGATGCATGCTCCTTATATAATATAGTGTGTTCAATTTTAAGAATGGACTAATGCAAGTTCTTCTAGTTCCTTCAATGTGAATTCTAACTGAATATGTTCTTCATTTAAGGATTCATGAGTCTTTAATAATTCAATATGATTTTTATTCAATGAATCATATTCATCCATTAGTGATGCATGCTCCTTATATAATATAGTGGGTTCAATTTTAAGAACGGAATGCTCTTTAGTTAAACTTTTATGCACTTCTTTTAAATTTGATTTTTTTTTTTAGGGTGTGAATGCCACATTTTTAACTTCTTATATGAATCATGCATCTATTCAGATATAGAAAATAAGTTATTATATAATATTTCACATGCCTCATAATTATCAATTTTTTTAACATTATCATTAACCATTAAACAAAGGTTGATTACTTCATATTTCAATTCAGTTTATTATTAGGAATTTGACTTTGCCCAGAATGCATTTATAGTTTTTTCTTCTACTTTTTAAAATTTAATTCTCTTTACCCTTTATTATGTAGAGTGACTCTGGAGGTTGGTACAATATCTTCTCAAATGTCTAGGCTTCCTACATTCAAAATAAATCATGTTAGATGAAAACTTATTAAACATACCATTTTTACATTTATTCTTATAGAAGTGGCACTTATGTTTGCTTTCCATAAAGCTCTTGAATTGGAAAATCATTAATAATATGTCCTTGCTACCATTTCTTGAATCACTGCTCTTGATGTCATCAATTTTTAAAGCCACCATTCTTTCTTTCTTCATGTCACCTGCATCTAAAAACATTTGGCTCATATTTTGCTCGAAAGAAATAAGAGGGCATAAAAGATTGTTAATAGAGTACTTTAAGATCTTTTAATTTAGATATTATAGTGACTTTAACATCATAAGAATCAGGTAAATAATGTAATATTTTATTCAAATTTTCTTAATTAGAAATTTCCCTACCTAAGGCATGTAGTAAAGTGATTATTTTGGAGAACCAAGTATTTTTTTTAATTTAGTTAAAACTGACAGAGGGGCCTACGCGTTAATATAAAAAGCGATTGCAAGGTTCTTAAGGGGGACCCTTAGCTCCCTAATGCTCAAAAGAACTACAAAATAAAGCAAAAGAGAACTTACGAGCTGATAGTCCCCACTAATCCAAAAAACAAGATAACCTAGGAACATGCTAATGATGTTAAAGACAAGAATCCAAAAAAGAAATATACAGATAGACACATGAAATTCGATCTTTATGCAAAAAAACTTGATAACAGCCATATGCAAATTAACTTGAAAATCACTGAAGCTGCAAAACAAGAAACTAAAGCACAAAATAATATAGAAGTATAATTGAGAATTAACAAAATTAAAATCAGAGTACACAGAAATGATATCACCCAAAAACATCTTATGTGCAAAAAAACCTCTGATCAAGTAATGCTTGCACCAATTAGCAAATTTTGTCAAATATTATCAAATATTATCTAACTAGGTTTCATGTGAACTAGTTCGTACTCATGTAATTACAAATTTAAATATGATTTTTTAACTTAATAGTGCCTTCATAGGTGATTTATGTTTTATCTCTTATCTTTTTTTCTACTAGTGCATATAAACACATTAGGTATTTCACTATCCACTCCCTAAAATTCCTCTCTTTACGTATTGCACTAATAAAGAGAAACTCTCATTCAGCCCATGGCTAGGTGGAGAAGCTTATAAATAGTCTTATCTATCAAAGAATCTCTCCTTTCACCTCCTCGGTCAGGTGGAGTTTTTGAAAACCCTTTCACCTCCTCGATGTAAGAAAAAAATAAAAAAGGCACAAAATTTTAAGACTCGTCTAGCACCACGACATCGGACAAATTAAAGCCGGACTGCCACAACATTGACATTGCAGCACTAACTTTTTTGTTAGACATCATCACAACATCCAAATGGTAAGCTTTGTAGTGCCATACTCTTTATCTTTCAATTTTTTGATTAAAAAAAGTGTTCTTGGAGTTTTTGAAAAGACCCATTACATTGCAAATTTATCCCACATAAAACCCTTGAGCATCTGAACCTAGAAAAAATGTAGGGGATACCAAGATGCTCAAAAAACATCACTAAAAGTTGGACCCAATTTGACCAATTGATTGTGAGAAATTTGGATTTTGAACAAACCCAAATAACTCCCAATTTAGTGGTCAAAATACTTTGAATTCCCTACTTATTTGATCTCCCTTCTTATGAGAAAAAGACCAAGTTGATAGGCAACAATCTCTTAAATTTGAACAACTCATCCAATAAATAAATATATAAGTTTAAAATATGATAATTAAAAAAATAATTTCGTGTTCATATTTACGGAACATCCACTGGACACCCAAGGAGATTTCAAAATAATTTAAATATAATTTTTAATTTCAAAATATTTAACACATTATGATTTCTTGTGAGAGCATCCATACAAAGTCAATCATATGTAAGATTTGGGGAACCAAGTGAGTTTAGGCTCCAACTTATGCTTTAATAAATGAATGTTATACATTCTATGTTGTGATGAGCCTTTGGGCCTCCAAACTAGTTGTGTTCTATGGTTTATAGTGCAAGTGCGTGCTATATGTCCTAGAATGTCATAAGAATAGCACCTAACCCCTGGAAATAGGTTTGCTAACTTATGTGGGAGACAGTGCCTCTTTCTTGGGATATATGATGTAACTTGATTATCTCAATATGCTTCCTATTTAACTCATCAAACTTATCTAATAATGAAGCATGCTCCTTATCTAATATGATATATTCAAATTTAATATTAGCATGCTCTCTAACTAACATGTCATGATCACATTTCAAATAAAAAAGTTCATTTTTTAAATATGTTTTTTTTAGTTTTCTTATAAGAATCATGCATTTGCTCAATAATTGTGGAAAAAACCATTATAAGATAACTCGCATACCTCTTCCTAATTAGAGTTAACAATTATATTATTAGACATTAAATATAGATTTGTTACCTCCTCTTCCAATTCTTACTCAAATGAGTCACATGTTGAGTTTACCTAGAAGGCTTTTTATGTCCTTTATTTTCCCCTTTTTATATTTTGCTTATCCTTACCATTCTCATTTGTTGCGTGGTTCTTAAGATTGAGGCAATAAAACCTCAGATGCATTCAAAGCTCACAACATTAGAAGAAACTTTATTAATTTTACCTTTTTTACCTTTACTTTTGTGGTGGTAGCACTTTTACTTTTATTTTAGGAAGCTTTTACACTGTCAGGTCATCAAGGCTATGTCATTGTCCTTATCAGCTCTAGAGCTACTGCTATCTATGTCATCGAGTTCTAGTGCCACAATTTTCTCTTTTCATTTATCATTTGCATCAAGTCTTTGGCTCACATTTTGCTCGTAACCAAATAAGAGAGCTCAGCAAATTATCAACAAAGTGTACATTTAAATCTTTAGCTTCACAAATTGTAGGGACTTTATGTAATTCCCTATAATAAAATTTAAAAGAATTATTTATTTTATCTTTTTAAATAATCAGTCAAAGCTTTTATATTATTTTCTGTATAATATAAGTTAATATCATGTATGAAATATAAAAATTTATAAATACAGGAAAATTTATCAAAATTGTATACTATGCATTTTATTAGAAAAATTATAGCTTCTAATTTTAACTGGTGAAAATTAAAAATATTTGAGTTAAAAAGATTAAATTAACAACATCTATCACATACCAAAAATTATGCAGTAAAAAGTTTGCTAAAAATCAATATATCATAACTTTTGATCAAATAAAAATGCATAAATTATAAAATACACAAAATCATTAAAATCAGAGATAGGGTGATTGTTCCTTATAATGAGACGAGTAATTCTCGATGAAAAAAAATTTCTCTACAACCTCCAAATCTTAAATTCTCTTTTCTCTCCCCTCACTTGTATCGATGGATATTATTTTTTTAAGGATTTTCACTAATGTTCAAAAATTAAGAAAAAAATATTATAATTAAAACATAATAATATCTATATTATTGCAAAGATAGTTTATGATTTGGTCTATAATAACTCCTAAAAATATTTGAATCCCTTTAACTAATGGTGTGGCCAAGTAGCCAAATCCCTTTCACCAATAATGTAGTGGAGTAGTCAAATCCCATTCACTAATGGTGTTATGGAGTTGCTAGTGACCCTTTGACTCTAAGAGGTTTTTCCTGGAGTTTTCCTCAAGTAAAACCTTTATCTATGGAGAAGAAAATGAATATTGGCCAGAATAATAGTCTGTTGACCCTATCTCAAACACTTCTTTGATCCCACATGGATATTCTCCCTCTCTCTCAACAACACCTTTCTCCCTTTTACACAAAGCTCTCCTTTTAAACTCTCTCTCACAAAAGACTGAAGAAAGGCCCTTGACTGCCAAATACTTCTCTTAATGAAATAAGAGTTATTTAAATACTAGACTTAAAAAAAAACCTTAATTTTTAGTTTAACCATCTATGTTCATACAATATGATATGAAAACCGTATAATGTAATTAGTTTGATTCTCCTTTTAGTATTGTTCAATGAATGTTGCACTGTATGATCAATTCAAAATTTTCTACTAAACATGTAGTATGATCTTAGGTTCGTACAATATGATTAGTTCAATTGAATCATAGTTCATCCAAGGTGAACTCTTGGATGACCAAACATCATCATTGTTGATCAACCTTTGCTATTAAGACGAAGCTTTTTTTATATGTCAATTATTGTCTTATCGACATTCGCTATGCATCTCCTATGATATTTTATATCATGAAACGTAGCTTCAAGAATCGTTTGGTCTTGAGTTATGGCCTCATGTGTTAATTTTATGATGGTTGAGAACACATCCTAGGGTTTTACCTTATATGTTGGCATATCTCTCTTGGGGGATAACATTTGCGAAACTCTCAATAGGATTAAAACCCAGATAAAGTTCTAATCATCTATTAGAGAAAAAAAGAATGAATTAATCTTGTAGGATTCCCAAGAAATTCTTCCATTTCTTCCAAAAATAGATGATTATTCATCTGCTTCTTAGGATTTGTGAATAGCCAAGACAATTCTATCATTTACGGCTAGGACTACTAAGGCATTTAATCCCATTTGCTCTCCTAGCTTTTGTCTCTCAATGTTAGTGTCGGCCCAGCAAAGTGCTTTCATAGTTGATGTTCTTTTTGATCTCTACATATTTCACTGCTCCATCAATATGAATCATACCATATGATCCATACTCTAGCTTACAATATGAATCATATTGTAAGATCTTAATGTATAATTAAGCTTGATTCAATTGATTAATTTTCAAGATTAATTTAGGAAAAAATTTTAAGTATCATACAATACAAACATATTTAGATGGTATGAATAAAATAACTTGTCAATTTTAAAATATTGCCTAAATTTGATTGGCGGTGGGGTTCCTTGATTACAATTGATCATCCTGTACACTTCAATTCATACAGTACAATTAGTTCAAAATTTAATTCACTTAATTTAAAAATTCTAATTAATTTCTATAACTTATACATATAATATGATCCATTTCATGTAGTACGATATTAAAAAAAATTAACATTTTAAATTTTCATTCCCCCTATGTATTTGTACGGTTGCTATGCTAACAGACACCTTTAATAATATATTAACTCAAGAAAGATAAAATTATAGACACTTGTAGAAATCAATCCTATATGATTCAATCTTTAGTCGTGATCCATTGGCGGTGCTTGGTGCATATTGTACCGTAATGCGAGTACACGCAGAAAAATATATGTATTAATAATAAATAGGAGAAACTAGATAAAGCCTAATAATATTTGTTATCATTAAAAATATAAGCTCGAGCTCCTTGATTGTAATAGCGACAGAGCTTAGAGTGATCATAATCGGGCGACGAAGGTTGAAGGGATTTGTAGTCAAGCGATGGTGGTCGAAGGGATCGTTATCATGTGATATAGGTTGGCGGGGATGATAGTGGTAAGAGGTACCATAGTCGAGTAATGTAGGTCGGAGAGATTGTAATCGAGCAACTGAGTTCAAATGGACTATAGTTAGGTTACAAAGGTTGGAGGGATGATAGTCGATGGACAAATAAGGTTGAAGAAATTGCATTCGATAGACGATGAAGGGCTATAATTGGGTGACGGTGGTCTGCTGACCATAATTGATGGGCGACTATGGTCGAGGACCATAGTTAGTGTGCGACAATAGTTGGAGTGGAGGCCCAATAGTGGAGGATGGAGTGAGGTTCGATGGTGATGATAGGGAGAAGGTCCAACAACAAAAACCTAGCTAAGGTCCGACGGTAGACACCAATTGGACATCCGATGACAATTTGCTTGTAAATGTTTGGTGGCGGTGACCAAGCAGAGAGGGTTTGCCAATAGTGATGTTCTGGGATTTATGCCTTAGAGCTCTCTTGAATCTCTAACCCAAGGTCCAAGTCCCCAACGGTCCCTCTTATGTAGGGAATAGGAGTCTATTTATCGATTTTGAGAGTGTTATGCTCTGTAAATATGAAGAAAATCTGGAAAAAATTCAGAGTGTTCCATCATATGACTAATATTAATTCCCTCAATCATAGAGCATTTGTTAAGTATTTAAGTGTCTTAATGATATAAGAATTAAACAATTTTGGGCTCGTTAGATTTGTCTCATTGAGCTGCTCGATTCAACTATAAGCATGTGATATTTATATATCATTTGATCACTCAATTAATATTCTAAAACTTTCAAATTTTTATTAAGTCATCAATTCAAGCCCATTTGAGCATGATTTGGAGCAATTTGGTTTCGTCATGTTCGTCTCATTGAGACAGTTAGTTTGACTATAGACTTGTTGAAATTTGAGTTTAGATGATCCTATTTTTTATTTTGAAAGCTTCAATTAAGATATGGATCGAGATTCATGCTCGATCAAGCAGATTTTAGATGACTTATTAGTAATAAATAGATTGAATAAAAAGAGTTAGCTCTTTATGGAAAGTTTGATTGAAATTATTCAGAGGAATAAAACTAAAATTAATTTAAATTTTTGATGTTGGTTCTTTAACAATATAAAGACACATAAACAAGGCTTGTGGAGAAAATAAATTTGCAAATTTTTTTTTAAAGAATTTCCTAATAATAAATGCAATAAAATAAGCACTACAGGAAAATCACCCATTACCGGCGGAATTTTCCGGCAGCTTTCCAGCAATTTTCCAATGGATTTTCGATGGTCAATTTTCTGGCCTCTTTTCTAGATTTCTGGCGGCTTTTCAATAAGTTAAATAAAATGTTAAAAAATTTATTTATTTAAATGATTTAACAAAAAAAGAAAAAAAATTATATTAACTAATTTAAGTTAACTTTTTCCTTAATTAAAGATTTCAATTTAAAATTATTATTAAAATTTTAATTTATTTTAAATTTTTATTTTCATTTTAATAGTATTTTAATAAATTATGAAGTTATTAATTTATTTTAATGATAATACTTTAATTTTATTAATTTTCATTTATTATTAATTTTAATGATAATACTTTAGTTGAAGTAATTACTAATTTTAATTTTTACATTTATTATTAATTTTAATTTAATATAATTCCAGTTTTTAAAATGATTATTAATTTTTTGAAATAATATAGTTTAAATATAAAATATTAAGCAATAAAACGTATTTTGCATTGCAACAAAATGGTTAACTATTTAATATGAATTTGAATTGAACAGAGTTCAAATCCCACCGGATGCGCACAGGCAGGCAGCAGACCAGCGGGCATTGAGCATTGGGCATTGGGCAGTCGGGCAATAAGTAGGGTAGGGCGTCCGGGCAGTTGGTTAGCGCTGGAATGCAGCTGGCAGCGCGGAATTGCATCAGGGCAGGAGAGCAGCGCGCCTGGGCAGCTTGGCGGGAAGAGTGCGGGCAGTCGGGCGGTCAGTGGCGGGCAAATAGCGCCGGAGCCGACCAGGCGGCCAAAGAATTTTTATTTTGAATTGTCCGGCGGCCAAAGAGCACCGAAATATTTTATAGCTAGAAAGAATTTTTCGTCGACGGTTTTACCGGCGGAAATTTTTTCACTGGAAAATTGCCGGTAAAGTACAAAACCGCCGAAAAATTATCACTTTTCACCGGAAAAAGCCGTCGGTATTTAGTGATTTTGCTGTAGTAAAACTAGAATGTTAAAATTTAATATAAATGTTTGTAAATTATCTCCACTAATATTTAAATTTTTAGGTTGACTTTATTTGAATAATTTGTTCATCATTAATTATGACATATTTTTGTGGGGTTTCTATCTATTTATTTATTTTATTATGTTTAATATGATGTCAATAAAGGTTTATAGACCGAGTTTTGAATCGAAAAAAGAAAAATGGAACTAAAAATATTAAACTAAAGAAATTCAAAATTAGAACAAAATAATCGTACCAATATTTTAACTATCAAACATGACAAACCAAATTAAATTGGCTCAATTCATTTTTTTTTAATTTTATGCAAGCAATGCACAATGCTACCAAAATGTCTTAATCATGATCATTTTATAAAAGCTTTAAAAACTTAATTTGATATATATATATATATATATATATATATATATATATATATATATATATATATATATATATATATATATATATATATACATTTAATTGTATATATCATTAATTCGGTAGATGAGACCTTAATTTTTTTATCAAAGGAGATTAGTCATTTAAATCAATCCACTAAAAATATTTTATAGGGATTAATATCTTTCTTATTTATATTTAATGGTGTTAATCCAAGCTCTTTTATGATATATTTAAACTTATAACATTGAATTCAATAATTAAATAAATTTTTCTTTTTTTATTTAAAATTTTAAAATATGAATTCATATTAATTTATTATTTATCTTATTAATAGTTCTCTTATTAAAACACAGTAAAATATATTTTTTTTTGGGAAATGTAAAAAATAATTTTTATTTTTTGAGTTGTGAGTAACGGCTATAAGGGCATTTAGGTCAAACGACAGCAGCAAGAAATCAAACTAATTTAAGAGTGCGACTGTGGCAGAGCATGACCGAACGGACTCTTTCTTTCTTTTCTGCTTGAGGCGCCGTAGGCCTTGGAGCTGAAGGTTTTAGGCGTAAGGCAAGTAGTCAAAGAAGCGACTCCGTCTCTCTCTGCGCTCAAATCAAGCCGGAAACGATGGTGTGGCTGCTGTGAGGAATCGAAGGTTGGTGGGCTGCTGTGAGGAATCGAAGGTTGGTGAGGCCTAGGATTAGGGTTTTCTCCCAAACTCTCCGTCCTCCTTTTACTTTATTGTTTTTGTTATTTTTCTGCTCGTCGGCTCTTGTAAACATCCCAAGGTAACTTATTATTAAACTTTTTTTACAATTTCTGTGATTTCTCTTCACTTCTTCCCGATTTGATTTTGTTCGCTGAAGCCGCTCGCTGCAGCCTACAGTCTCTCGTGCTCTCCACTCTCGTCAAATTATAATTTTTTCTTCCCCTTTTAAGCCCAAATTCCTACTTCAACTTTTTCTTTTACATATCTCATTTTCTTCTTAGTTGTTGTCGTTTTTCTCCCTGGCCGAAATTACTGCGTCGCCGGCACCACTGATTCTCTGATCGGCTTCTTCTCATGTCGGATAGTAGGTTGCTCTTCCTCCTTTCCATTTCTTTTCCTCTACGGTGTTCTTCTCCTCTCTACAGTGTTCTTCTCCTCTAGGGTGAAACATATTGTTTGTCCAAATTTAAAAAATGTCTGACAAAATAGTTATATTTTGGTGTATAAATTTGTTGGATTCTATTTTTAGTTTTGCTAGCTTTATTTGGAATTAATCTGAACAGATGTTTCCTTGTAGATATATAAGATGTAGCATGAAGCACAATGCTCCTAGAATAATTAAGTTGTTCTCGCCACAACAAATTGGCGATCAACTTTATAAATAACTCCAACCATCTCAAACAAATCTTTAATGTTCGTTTAATTCAATCTAAATTTAAGTGTAATTACAGTGTTTGTCTTTACTAATTTCATGTCACACTGAATATATTTTTATTCTCCAAATTGCAGTTTCTCGCAAAAAAATTTGTAAATACTCCTCCAGACTAGATAATACTGCATTTGTCGATGTTCCTAACAACAAAACATAAAACTTATAGTAGCAAGCTTCTGCTAGAAGTATTTAGGCTGATGAATACATAAACTACATACATATTCAATATTGCATCTTTGATGAAATATATGTAGCTTCTCATATAAATGCATGTTATATAGTTCAAAATCACAAAAGATTTGTACTAAACATTGACATAGATATAGCCTACAATCACAATCAACTATCTTCATTCTATAACCTTATTCAACATAGAAAACATACTCTACAAACAAGACTTGATAACAGCAATTTATCAATTTCTGGTTAAATCTGGTGCTGTATACCAACTTAATCACCATCTCTAATTATGACATTAAGAAGCCATGTCATCTTTGACTTTCTGGATAATATTTTTATCTATTTTGTTTGTTTATGATTTTCTTTTTAAGTATCATCTTGATCTAAAAGTTAGTTGAAAATTAAGCTCTATTTTTTGTGAAAAGAGGTTTATGGAGATGTAATAGAGCTCTATACTAGGTATTGGGTAATTTAATCACGAAATATACTCATCATGTTAGTTGGGTAGATTATACTAAGTTAAAATTCTTGGATGAGAAAAATTCAGTTTTTCGTATATTCTGATAAAAAAACTCTTTCTGATTTGTGAACCAAGTACAAGATTTTCAATTCATTTTCTATCACATTTATTTCCTTTTAAACTGCAGAGGCTTTCTTGATGTCAATCTTGTTCTTAATTACCTGATTCCCCTAGCAATGTCTATCAATCAATTATTTTATTTTCATTGCTACTCCTGTGCTTAATTGTTGCCCTCTGTCTCCTTCCCTTGAAAGAATTTAACTCGGTTTTTGAAAATTTTTTTCCATGAAATGAAATTGACATGTTTCTATGAAAAATATGATAGATCAAAGATTTCCATTGAGTTGAACAATTTTTTTTACTGTGGAAGCAGATTCTATTCTGCATAGTCTGTGTTACAAAATCATCATAGAAATCTTGTAATACTTGAAAATCATGTCAACCATGCATATTTATTTTGTTTTATAATTTTGAAAGACCCTCCCCATACTTTCCAAGTAATTTCTGTGTAAACAAATCACAATTTAAATGTTCCTTTCGTAAATCATCTAAAGGTCATAGCATTGATTTAATTGGTTGAATTTGAAATGCAATTTATTGTTAATTATGGAAATAATTTTCCTTTCTAAAAGCTTTGCTTATTGTTAATTCCAATAATGAAATTTTTTCTAGAAGTTTTTTTGTGATAGTTTTAACTCTGTAGATTGTGAAGAGAATGCTCCATTATTTACTGCTAATGTTTTAGCCATTGATCCTTAATATTTCTGTAATCCTTGTCGTGTTCATCTTTGTGTCCGCTATTGTAATATTCATTCTATAACTTTCTAGAATCAACTTTATGATCCTAGCTTTTTCTTTTTGGGAACCTTATCATACAAAACGTTCTTATGATATTCATTTCATTTATCTAGCTTAGGCCAACTGTTCCCTTATTGGCTTATAAAACTCAAGGAGAGTAAAAATTTGAGATTAATGTCAAGGAAGCGATTCTTCTCGATATGCATACCAAGATCAAAGACCAGACTCCAAAAATGGATTGGAGAAACAAATGGTTAGAGATCCAATAGATAATAAAGAAGTTGGCTATGACGAGATTAATCATCCCTAGACATTTGATTGTCTTGAAGAGAAATTCCTTGAATACATTATGAAATTGACCAAAGAACAACAAGAAGCTGATGACAAGGAAAATACTTGACATAGAGGTAAATTTGATAACATTTTTATTTTTTATTTTTTCGCAATGGAAAATTCATCCTGCATTTAATTTGATTTTAATTATCGTCTTATTTCGTTGTTGGAGAGATAAATCTTTGTTTGTGATGACTTTTTTTTTATTGCCTTATAAAAGTGTTTTTATTAAAAATTAAAAATTAAAATTTTTGTACTAGAATCTGCTTTAAGAAGTAATAAAAAAGTCATCTCAAACGAAGCCTGAGTGAGATTAATACTCAATGTCAAGAGAAACTGGTAACGGTCCGAGCTCAACAAGCTTGCCTTAGAGATGAGTTTCTTCGCAAGGAATTACAGGTTCTCCATAAGCAATACCCAAATTTTCATCGCTTAGTTGTTCATTTTCTTCTTAATTGACTAATTTGTTAGACATTTTTAGAAACTCATCAATATTTCGATCAATATATTTGTAATTATTTATATGATATTTATATTTGCCAAACTCTTCTTTTACATAAGGTTTCATCGCACCAATTGCTATCTATCTTCTAAGTGCTGTAGCAAATTAATTAAAGCATGGCTTTGGCACTTGGGAATACAACTTTTCCTATTCAAGTAATAAGCAGATGCTAAGGTTGTTGTAAATCTCTTGGCTTTAAATGCAGTAGGTTGGTTTTTCCTTTACTAAAGCGCAGTGCAAAGCTTATGATTTGCCCGAAGAAGGCGGGAAATGGAAATGATCTCTTTGTAGATAAGGACTTGGAAAATATCATCCATGCTTGGTCAAATCAGCTTCCCTTCCCATTTTCTATTTAATGCGGCCACTATTGTTTTGTAGGTAAGAATCCATCTCTTCATTAAATGTTCAGAACAATAGGAGAAAAGAAATCTATGGAAAATGATAATGATGATATATTGTTAAAGGTGAACATCATGTTCATGTATGTTTATTTATATATGTAAGTTAACTTTTTCCTTAATTAAAGATTTCAATATAAAAAAAGTAGAAGAACTTGAAAACACAATATAAGTAAAATTAAAAATACAATTAGAATTCAATCTCAATATGATTATGTCTAAACAAGAAGAGAGTCAACATTCAGGTATGAATGAATTCAAACATAAAAAACAAATAAAAATACCAATTTAAGAAATCAACAATTAATTCCTTTTAACATCACTTTTGCAGTTGAAGGCTCCATTTTTTCATCTACCATAAGAATGCAAATACCTTGTTGATCAATACCTCGGCGGCCTGCACGACCACTCATTTGAATATACTCCCCACTGGATAACCATCTTAATTTATCCCCATCAAATTTATGAAAGTTGGTGAACACTACAGTTTTTGCAGGCATATTCAACCCTATACTGAATGTCTTTGTAGCAAACAAACACTAAAGTGGAAATTATAATCACCCATCAATATCATCAGAGGTCCTGAAGAATCAAGTTTTGAGAACTTTTTACATCCGGGAAATAATTCTTGTTGCGAGTCATTTATCAACTTATAAAACTTTGCAGCATCCACATTTGGTTTATTTGATCTAGTTCATCTATAGTATTACTTTCAAACACAAATGCATCATTTAATAGCCCTTCCATGTTATGATTAACATCATCAACAATGACTGAATGAGATCCAATGTCATTTCTAAATGAAGTTTCTCCATGAGCAGTCCAATTGTAATATCCAGGTTCGAATCCTCTCCAAAGAAAATGAGCTTCAACATCATCTCTTGCCCTACAAATGCCATTTCCACAATCTCTACATGGGCATAGTATCATACCACTTGAACTTCCATTACTGAATGCAAATTTAGAAAGTCTTTAACTCCTCTTTTAAAAATTGCATTACTCCTTGAACAATACATCCAACTTCTATCCATTTCCATATCAGAACCTTCATATAACAAAGGAGAAGTGAATATTAGAAATCATGAGAACTAGTAGATGCATATTCAAAGGGTTTGAAGTACACTCTTTGGTTTGCAATTATAAATAAACAAGTGATTAAGGAGTAAAAAAATCTTCATACATAAATAAAATCTTATATGATAACATTGGTAGTAAATTTTGGCAAATTGATTTTTGGAGTTAATTTATTTTGAGTGAGAGGGAAGTAAAAATGGAGAATATTTGAGGGGACTATGAGTAGAAGTTGGCACTACATGCTGAGAGGAGAAATAATAACATTGCACTCTTCTCGCTTGTAAACGTACAACTTTGTTTGTGGAAAAATGTTGGAGATGGTGGTCTCTAAAAAGTCTAAAAATAAATTCTTATCCTATTTCTCACCAAAACTTATGAACTTGTTGATGATCTATCCACCGATCACATAGTGTCTTGGGTTCTTTTAAACTTCGAGTCTCCATTACTTCCATTTTTCTTTGCATTATGTGTATTAGCACTAAATTAAGACATTCTATTAAAAATATCAAGTTTTAGTCAAATGCAAATTCTCAAATTCTATTTAAATGCAGTGATTTCTCCCACATCTTCTGTTCTCACTATTTCTGATTTCTTTGCATGACAGTACATGATTACATTCCTTGATATAGGTGAAGCTATCTCTATATACAACTGCAAAGCTTCCATATTAGCGAATTATTTTAAATTCCTCTTTCGATTTATGTACTTCTATTCACCTTTAGTTTTTAGTTGAAAGTGATTGAATTTAATTGATCAGTTAAATATATTTTTCTTTCTTTTTCATCAAATTTCAATGGACTGTAGAAACTTCATCACCCATAATTTTCTTGTCTAAGCCAAACTCTTGTAATCTGAAATTGATTTTACCATTTAATGTTTTCATTAAAAAAATAGTTATTTTACGAATAAATTGTTTTTAAACATAAATAGCATGGTTGGTCATTATTGAGTACATTTAAACCTATGCCATATATTGCATCTGGATTTAAAACTTTAGACCCAAAAACATCCCACATCAACATGGTTTTGAGATTAAAACAAAAAAAAAGATGATGGGATGGGCATCAAGAATACAAAGAAAGCGTAATACGATATCTAGCATAGGCCAATGATAAATAAATACTCTTTGAAATCTAATAGGAATCCAATGTGGAACAGTACACAACAATTAAATTTAGGGAAAAAATGAGTAAAATCAAACTATAATCATCCCTCTAAAATTAAGCTTAAACAAAAGATCGAAAATGAGCTAGATCTTGAGATCAATTCAACAACTTCAACATCGCTTGTCTTTTCATTGAAGATAGAATAAATGAAAAACTGAAGAGCTGCGGGAATGAAAAAAATTTAAATAATAAGAAATTAGGGAATTGAAAAAAAGGGAGAAAATATTTTAGATTTTTTTTTTAAATTTTAAAATTAAATCAATGAATTTTCATTTTTAATTATAATATATATTTATATTTTTTACAATAAAAAACCCAATGAGCTAATCTAAGTCTATGTTGGCTCAAACTTGATTGTTTATTTGTTGAAAATGACTAAAGAGCAATTTATTAACCTCACCTTGAGCTGATTCTTCTCAATTACACCCTTGTTTTGTCTATTGAATAACATTAAGTAAAGTTAAAGTTCTACCGAAAAAAAAAAAACTTCAAAACAAAAACATGAGTGGATAAAAATTGAGATCACGTACCTATTTCTCTTTCAAAAAGTTGGAAGGCCGAAAAGACCTGTTCTACTTTGTTGTAGTATTTTGTTTAGTTGCCACCTTCTAATTTGATAGACCTTTGCATTTTCGCTGCTCATTATCATTTCTTTGCCTGCCGGTTCAATCCACCTTCCAATGTTAGCACAAACTAGCACAAGTGCCTTATATTATTTTTATGAATGTTCCTGGAGTTTATTCATAACTTTTTCTAGACTCCCATGATTAAAAAAAAAAGTTTCTCTAGCTTGGGCTTGCTCTATTTTTTTACTCAACCATTCCCCTCCAACCCCTCTTGACTATATCCTTTCAAAGTTGAACCAATGGCAGCCGCTATTAATTCATCACTTCACCCCATCCATTTCCTATTATCCTCTCTCCAGTTCTTCTACTAGAGGTGTTTCTTCACCCGCTTTAATGAGTTTGATAGGTCCTATTTACATTTTGCTTCTTCTTTTGAGCTTCGACAAATGCTCTGGTCTACCTTTGATTGGCATTAAGTGCATTCTACATTTATAGGAAATTATGTGATTATTTTTATCTAAAGAATATATTTCAATCTTGGCTAAATAACTTAATTAATCTCTTAATAGTAAAACTTCTTATGATAGACCTATGGTGGTTGATCCTAGGACTTTTTTTCTAGATCTTATATTGTTCTGGCAATACAATCTAGATCATTTAAATGTCCATCATATTCAAATTAGCTTGGAGATTGAAATAGACCATACATATGTATTATCTAGGTAGTGTTATTATGTTATTAGTTTGCACATGCATCTACTAAAATGAACCTCCACTTTGATGTTAAAAAAAAGACTCTCATATTTCCATTTGGATTTCCTTCCGAAATATTAAGGTTCAATTGAGTAATCACCATATTCTTTATTCCTTAAGACAAGATTTGGTAAACCTTTGAAAGTTGTTGTTCATGCTTCACATTTCTAGGGTAATGTGAAAGTGACGCTACTTAAATACTTTGAAAAGAGAAGTTTCAATTAGTCATAAAACAATGGCTACTAGAAAATTGCACTATTTAAGAATTACGTCTTTTATTATAACTAATGAGTAAATAATATATAAAACATAAAATGCACAATATATGAAGTGAAATCAAAATATCCCAATAATAAGACAACATGAATACAACAATATACGAGTCTGTCGGGGATCCAAGGGGGCACTGCCCCCTGACGGGGTTTGACCCGTATAAGTCATTCCCAAAGACCACTTTTTGAATTGGCTAATTTTTTTAGTTAAAAAATTTAGAAAAAAACATCTGTGATTAAAGCATCCCTCATGTAAATGTCACGCATTTTATTATGAAATTGGATTAGCATATTTATCTGTGGTGAAATATTCATTATTTCCTTAAAAACCACTTCCTGTGTGGTGCATTAACTGGTATGTGCACCCCTTGGCACGTATAATTTTTGTATGTTATTTGGGAAATATTCATTTTTTCCTCAAAAACTACTTCCTGCTGTGCTGCATTCACTGGTATGTGCATCCTTGGCACATATAATTGTTGTATGTTATGTTCTGTTGAGCTGTTTTTTTGTTGGATTCTCTATGCCCCTGTTTAAGCAAGAGTGATGGAACAATGGAGGAAGGGACTAGAGCATGCTATTTTAGTTCATTACAACGCCATGCATATTCCATTATTGTGCTACACAAATTAGGAGGTATTGCAAATCACAAAATTTAAGCGTATCATGATACTCTTATCAAATTATATTATGAGAAATTTTTTTGACATGTGTCTGCTATATGATCATTATAGTAAAACTATTTCCTAGATATTAATATAAACGGTTGATCTTTCCATGCCCGGTAATATCAGTTGCATGCTTGCTATAAATTAAGACTTATATTGTGTCGCATTGCAAACATGGATGAGGCAGTTTACATACCTGGATTAGATTTCAAGTTTTTGCTGGATAGTATGCGATATGGCTTCGGCTAAAACATTAAAAATTTAGATCTTCTTAAAGCTACTATGAAATTTCTTTTTCTCAAACTGGAATGGTTCAAAATGTTCTGCAAGCATAGTTTATTCTTTTAAATTTAATCTATGTTAACTTTTATTATCCTGCCATCTAATTTGCAATTTTAATTGTGCAGCATCTTTAACAGCTTTATTTAAGCATGTTGAGATAGGCATGGAAAACATCCGTGATATAGTTTTTGCTTTCCTTAAAGAAAAGGTACAACCTTGTATCAATTTATGTGTTATCTTGTCTTTTGTCAGTCTTTTTTCTTTATTTTCTTAAATGCTAAAACATGTCCTAGGTGTAAGAGTGATAATGATGATCTTAGCGAGGTGGGTCTCTTGGTTAGTCATAAGAGTGATAATGATGACCTTATACATGTCATTTATTATGATATCTAATGCACCATTCTCAGTCTCTTACTAAAATATCTACTTGTGATGATCATCCGAAAAACATAAAAGATTAGGTGATTAATAGCAAACACAAAAAGCTCAAAGACAAAAGGAAAATTAAAGACTTCTCCCCCAAAAAGATATACTAGGAACAACGCTAGATGCAAAACTAGTATGGATAAATAATTAAAGCTATGATTTGGAATATTGGAGATGTCTACAGAATGACAATCAGAAAAAGACTTAAAAACTTTTTATTATGAAGAAAACAATTTATAGATATCCTTGAATCTAAGGCCGATGTTCCAATCATGCTTTCTTTTGTTGATATTTGAACTTTCAAGCATGATGTATAAATCAAACAAGAAAAAAAAAAGTGATGCAATGAATCAAACAAGAAAAATGAAGAGCGCTAAAATCAGACCAACCTCCGGATGAACTTCAAGTTCAACAGAATATTTGCCTTTTCTCGGTTGATCCTTCAAAAATTACAAGAATCTAGAAAATCTCAAGAACCCTACAAATCAAAAGAAGAAAGAATAAAATTTTATGGAATCCTAGATAGTGGGCATTTGACATTCGAACGATTAAGGCAAGTTTAGCATTTTACCTGATGCGGCAGTGGTGATTGTGGATTTAGCGGCATATTTAACCGAGGCGAACGAACAAGATGATGAAGGAGGCGAATGAAAGAGAAGATTTCGGAGGCGAACGAAATAGGTGATTTCAGAGGCGAACGAACAAGATCAGAAAATAAGAAGAATCGGGCTTGATAACTATCCCACGATGTAACTACTATGTTCGCAATCCCTCTCTAGGCGAAAAGAAAATATGCCGAGCGCTCGCGCCTAATACCTCTTCTAATTAGCACGAAAAGGAAAAATGCCTTAATAAAGTTTTGTTAAGGTAGTTAAATAAAAGTGCCTTAATATATATGTCCTTAAAACTCATCTTTTTTGTAGTGTACAAAGAATCGTGATGGAAGTGTTCAATTTGTCAAGGGGTATACAAGTGTGAAAGATGCTATAGATGGAGCTGTGAAGATTTTGACTATTGCGATATGTATCCATATGACTTTCTTAGAAGCATCTCTCCTAAAAGCACTTCTTTCTCATGCTTGGAATCTTTTCAATCTCTCTATTAAGCTTCTTTCCTTGAAGACCCTTTCTCTCTCTTAGAGGCTATCATATTTTTTTCTTTGTGTAGACATTATCTTTATTATAAGATTTTAAGTAACATAGAAGCCTCTATCTCTTTCTCTCTAAAAAACAATCAAGTTCAGCTCTAAAAAACAATCTTTATCTTTAATAAGAGTCTCTCTATTAAGTTCTCTTCCTTACAAACCACTATGTTTCTAAATATCCTCCCTCTTATTTTGAAGCCTGTCTCATAACTCTCTCTAGGAAGTTTCTCTCTTCCTCTTCCTCACTTTATCTTCCATGCCTCCTTTTCAATTTCTCTTTCTGACCATCTATGAAATCTCTCTTCATCTTATTAGTCTATCTCTTTCATAATTTCCTCTCTTTCTCAAACTCTCTCTCTATCTCCATCTTCCAAAATCCTCTTTCTCTCTCTCATAAATCCAGTACCTCTCTTCATCCTAAAGGGCTTTATTACTATACAGAAGGTTTCTCTATTTCTCTTATAAGCCTCTCTATCTCTTTAAGAAATGTCCCTAACTATGAAGCTATTTCTCACTTGGAAGCCTTTCTCTCGAAGAACCCCCTCCCTCTCTTCAAAGCATCTCTCACTTTGAAGTCTTTATCTCTCTTTTTTATATAAACCCTCATCTCTATCTTCAAAGCATCTTTAATTCTCCTTCTTTCTTGTAAGCTTATCTTGTATATGTTCACTCTTCAGAAGTCCC
>CM039734.1:29030153-29062653 GCA_022539455.1 Dendrobium nobile
TGTCCTTCATTAGAAGTATCACAACCCATTCTCTCCCTCTTATAAGTCCTCTGTACATCTTTCCCTCTTTCATTAACCCCCTCTCTCTTTTTTATATAAACCCTCATCTCTATCTTAAAAGCATCTTTAATTCTCCTTCTTTCTTGTAAGCTTATCTTGTATACGTTCACTCTTTCAGAAGTCCCTGTCTTTCTTAGAAGTATCACAACCATTCTCTCCCTCTTATAAGTCCTCTGTACATCTTTCCCTCTTTCATTAACCCCTTCTCTAAATCTCATTTTCTATCTCTCTTTTTGAATCATCTCAATCTAATTTTCTATCTCTCTTTTAAAAGCCTCTTCCCCATCTTAAAAGTTATTATCTATCTCATTCTCCTTGAATAGTCCATTTTTGCTCTCGTAAAAGCACTTTCTCTTAGAAATCCCTCTATTAGAGCCTCTTTCTTTCTTAAAGATTCTCTCAATTTTAGAAGCCTTTCACTTCTTTGAAACATCTCTTTCTTCCAAAGTCTCTTTGTTCATCTTAGAAGCTTCTTGCATCATTTCTTTTCATCAAAATTCCTTCTTATAAGCTTGTCTTTCTCTCTTGGAACCTTTCTTTCTTCTCTTTTAGAAGCACATACATCTCTCTTTTAGAAGCCTATCCCTCTTAGTAGTTTCTCTCTTAGGAGTACTATATATCTCATAAAAAGCCTCTCTCTCACTCACACACAAATACATCTCACACTCTCTTGAAATAGAACCAAAATGGAAAAACAAGATTCATGTTATGAGAATTTAATTCTTAATAGGATAAAAGGGAGAGAAATGATTCATATAGTGATAATTTAACTCTTAATATGACATAATGAAGAAAAAAGATTCATGTGGTGAGAATTTAGCTCTTATAAGAACATAAAGATTCATGTTATGATAATTTAATTTTGTTGCCTCTCTTTTGTCAGCCTTGAGCTCGACCATTGCTTATGCAACTTGGTTGGCCTCAAGTCTTCCAATTCAACATCATGATTCCATGTACTAAATTATTTGAATTCAAACTTAGTGAATAGGACCACTTCATAGTCATCTTTGCTTGATCGTGTACGTCTCCCATGATCACGAACGTCGCTTGATTGTGTGCGTATCACTTCAATCATGATCAAGCACGATCATTGCTTGATCGTGCTTCACCTTGATCGTGATCGTCGCTAGATCATTTGCATCTCACCACAATAGTGTGACTTTGATCAATGTCTCTTCACTATTTGTGAATTTCCCTATATCAATATCTATTGACTTGGTTTATTTACACGATAATTAGTTTAAAGATTGTGACAAAATTAAATTTAATATAAGGCCTTATTGTTCATAAATAAATAAATAAAAGAAGTCTATATATATATATATATATATATATATATATATATATATATATATATATATATATATATATATATATAATATATATATATATATATATATATATAATATAAACTTTCCAAAAACTATCCAGAACAGTTTCATCATTGGTTTTTCGCGATTCAATTTTTTGAAAATTATTGGAACTGCCTCTATGGCTGGGAGAATGAAAACTCTATGCGCTTAGTATCTCCTCATACAGCCGTCCATAGCATCCACTCAGCACTCAACTATCTTCTCCTCTTACAATTCTAGCGGCCAACGCTATACACAATAATTTGGTTGCTGATAAGTTTTATTTTTATAATTAGATTAAGTTTTAATTTTATTTTACTTTAGCATCCTAAGGTATTGGTAAACATGTTTGTTCAACTAAGGTTCATTTAAGTGATCATAATTTGTTCTCTATTCTTATATACCTTTGTTGAGCATTACTCACGCATGTTGCAAGTGCTAAATGTTTGACATTTTTAGTAAATGCCAAAAAATTTGGTGTTTTCTATAATATAAAATTTATTTAAAATCCTAGCTTGATATGTGTAATATTAATATTATTTTTTAAATTTCATAATAATTACTAAAATAAAAAAATGATATGAAATTTATATAAATTTGATACAATACAATATAATATTATCATTAAGGTTTATTATTAATTAAATATTTTAAAAAATATAATATCATATATTATTACATTTTGATAATAAATTTAAAAATTTATAAAATATTTCTATTTATAATTTTAACATATTAATAAAAATGTTAAAAATTATAAATTTTTTTTTAGAAAAAAATTATAAATACAGATAAATTTTTTAGTATTTATTTTTAAATATAAAACATGTATATTCATCTTGAATATTAAAAATTTATAATATTTATATTAAATAATAATATTATTTTAATATGATATTAAATAGTTTAAATATAAAATACATTAATATTATTTTTTATTTGAAAAGTTAAATATCATTAGGACACCAATAAAATCTTAAAACAAAAAAAAAATATTTATATAATTAAAATTACATATATGTTTATATTAAATTAAATTTTAACATTTTAAACATTTAATTAATATCTTTCTCTAGCTTGCGTCGCCTCACTTGCTCTCTCCTCTCTCCTCTCTCTCATCTCCTTCTCTCTTCCTCCGTCACATCTCCTCTCTCATCCTCTCTCCTATCCACGGGTCATTCTCTCCCTCTCTCATTCTGCTCTCGCTCCTTCTGCTCTTTATGTCTCTCTCTCTGCTTGACTCTCTCTCTCTCTCTTCTCTCTCTCTCACTCTATTCCCTCTCCTCCTCTTGCCTCTCTCACTCTCTCGCTCTTTATGTCTCTCTCTCTCTTGGGTCTTCTCTGCTCTCTCTCCTCTCTGTTCTCTCTCTGTCTCTCTCTCAACTGCTAAGTCCCCTCTCTCTCTTGCTCTCCTCCCTTGCTCACGGCTTGCTACCTCTTGTTTCTCTCTCTTCTTCTCTAGCTTGCCTCTCATTGATCTCTTCTCTTTCTCTTTGCTCTCTCTCTCTCTACTCTCTCTCTCCTTCACTCTTACTCTTTGGCTCTGCTACCTCTAACTTCTCCTCCTCTTGCCGACCCTTGCTCTGTTCTTGCTTCTCTCTCTCTCTCCCCTCTCTCTCCCTACTCTCTCCCCTCTCATTCTTCTTGCAACTCACCTGCTCTTTCTTGCTCTCTATTCCCTCTCTCTCTCTCTCTCTCTATCTCTCACTCTCTACCCTCTATCTCTCTCTCCCTCCCCTCCTCTCTCTCTCTCTCTCTCTCTCGC
The DNA here is from genome assembly GCA_022539455.1 of Dendrobium nobile. Classification (NCBI taxonomy): domain Eukaryota; kingdom Viridiplantae; phylum Streptophyta; class Magnoliopsida; order Asparagales; family Orchidaceae; genus Dendrobium; species Dendrobium nobile. The sequence continues at coordinate 29,033,331 of CM039734.1, forward strand.
TCTCTCTCTCTCACTCTCTCCTCTCTTTCTCTTCCTCGTCTCTCCTCTCATCGCTCATCTCTCCCTTCTCTCTTTTCTCTCTCTCTCTCCTCTCGACTCTCTCCTCTCTCCTCTCTCATCTCTCTCTCCTTCCTCTCTACTCTCTCTCTTGCACATCCCCTTGCTCTTTTTTCTTGCTCTCGTCTCTTTCTTCTCTCCTCTCTCCAATCCCTCTACTCCTCTCTCTCTCTCTCTACCCTCTCTCTCTCTTGCTCTCTCCCTTTCTCTCTCTTGCTCTCTCTATGTTCTTTCTCAAGCTTGCTCATTCTTCATCGCTTTGCTCTCACTTGCCTCTCTCTCTCTCCTCTCTCCCCCCCTCTCTTCTCTTGCACTTCCCTGCGCTCTTCTTGCTTTTTTCTCTCTCTCTCTCAGCCCTCCTCTCTCTCTCCCTCATCCCTCTCCCCCTCTCTCTCTCCTCCCTCTCTCCTCTCTCTCGCGGAGCAAGTGGCGGGGGCTTGATATCGTAGGTCGATCCGCTTGGTAGGTTAAGTGAAATGCTATTGACATTCAAGCTCTATGGTGTCTGAGTAGCAAAAAATGTCACCAAGGCATGAGAAATAATTGCACTACAACATTTGAAACTAGAGAATCTGGCACTACCATGTAGACTTTTTAATGCCATGACACTAATAATACCGCGATGCTGGCTATTTTGCCACCACAATGCTTGTAAAAGAAAACTTAGCAAAATAATGTTTAATATGTGGATCCTTAATGGTATTGAAGGTAGATCTACCGTGTTGCTTCGTCAGACACAGTAGCATTATAATAAAATAATATATTTTTACTAAAAATAAAATATATTAAGTACTACATAATTTACACTTATCAAGCACCCCAATGTTTGGGGTCTACGAGTCTTGTTATAGTACTAGGTGCCAAATAATGACATTGCAATGCTCCAAGCTCTAAACTTAAGATTTTTAATTAGTATCTCAGTGCTATGTGATAATGCTATAGCGCTAAGCCACTAACCCATTAAATATATTTTAAAAGCACTATTCTATTGCATTTGATCGAGTAGCCAGTTGAGTAGGAGAGAGAATGAGAGATGTTTGGAGAGGGAAAAGTGCATTTTGAGCCATTTCAGGCCATTTTTAGCAGTTGCGCCTGTTGGAAAAATTGTCCAGATCGAGGTAGGTCATATTATGTCTATCTCAATTTTTAAAAAATATAAAGTTTTTTCATATTTTTTATTAAATTTATATTTTTCATTACCTAAAAATGCAAATATCTTTGCATTAAAAAAACTTTCTTCACGTAACTTTTTATAATTTATAAAGATTGAAATTATGAATGTTTTGAGTATTTTTAAAAATTTTATATAAGATATTTTAAAATGTAAATAATTTTAATTAAACAAAAATAATTTGGACATTAAAAAATAATGTTGTAGCATAATTAAATTCTTGAAACGATGTTTTACACAACCCCTGATAATTTGGTTAAGTTTTAAAATTATGAAATTTTACTCTGTAAAAATTTTTGTTGCTTTCCATTATAAAAAATTATATAACTCTTACACATGCTCAATTATATGTTAATTATTATAATGTAATAAAATATGTTCATATGTAACTATGTTATGACTGTTGAGAAATATAATAGCCAAAATCATTTGAGATTTTGTCGGTATTAGGGAATATTTTGGTGCTTGTAAGGCCTATTCTGGTGGATTTAAAATCATTTTCTAGTTGCTATAAGTTATGTTCTGGTGCCTACAGACATATTATAGTGCTATAAGCACAAAATGGAGTCATAAGGGGTTATAATCCTTTGAGGGTTTGTCCGGGTCAGGGATATATAATATAAACTTCTTTGTGATTTGAACAACTCTATGATATGAATTTTAGTTTATTTATCTGCTTAATATTGTTATTTAAATATTTGATATTTGATATGCTCTTATTACTTTTCTTAGTACAGTGATTTATTAGATTATATTTAACTGCTTTTAAATATCCCGTAAATTATTTAATGAAATAATTTAAAATTTTTAATCATTTTATTTGGTTTGCTAAACTAATGTCGCTTAATGTGATTTTGCTTCTAATTTTTAGGATCTAGGAAAGAGAATGAACTTCTTTATTAGCAGTCCAAGATCATATCTTAGCTTAAAGGTATTTTCTATTTTAATTTTTGTACAGTTATGACTAGTTTATTATTCAGTTGTGTAGCTTTTATTTATATCCATATATTGTAGTTTATATATTTTGATAAAATAAAAGAAATCTTATGGATGAGTTTCATTTTAGTACTTAGAAATTTTAGCAGGTTTGTAGACTATATCTATTTTAAATGAATATTAGAAGAGAATTTAAAATATTTTAAAGCTAGATTTTGAGATTTACTTGTCATAGCTCAACATGATATGACCTATCATTGTTAGGTTAGGTTGTGACATGACATGCTTTATAAATATTGAGAAGATTGAGAGTAGATTATAAGTGCTCCATCAGATGACCCATATTGATTCCTTAATTAAGGAGTGTTTGTTTAACATTTAAATGCCTTAATGATGTCAAAATTTAAAGATCTTAGGTTTGTCTAATTCATCTCATCGAGTTGCTTGATTTGACTATAAGGATGCCATGTTTGGATATCATTTGGTCATCTAATTAATGCCATCAAGCTTTCAAATAAGCTTTAAACCCTTGATTTTAGCCTATTTAGGCTTGGATTTGACCGTTTTTAGTGTCGTTGGGTTCGTCTCACTAAGTCATTCAATTTGACTATAAATTTATTGAAATTATAGTTCAAATGTACCCATATTTAATTTTGAAAGTTTTGCACTTGAATATATATGCCTCGTGATTCATGCTCGATCAAGTCAATTATTTGTGATGTATCAGTCCCCCCTAATTTTTAGACGTTGAATCTTGTAGGGTCTAAAAATATATGTTTTTGTCCTTTAACCTACTAAGATGATAAAATTATAATAAAAAATTATGATATGTGACTGCGCCAAGGATGTCAACGTTGACGTTCCCTGGGGGCTCTGAATCAAGTAAAATGCCATCAATAATAATTTTAACATTCCATGAAGTTGGTATGATGATCAAAGCAGAAAATATTAAAATAATTTACTAAAAAATTTTTAAAATGACTTGAAACTAAATGTAAAGGCTCCATTGGACTTTAAAAATTTCAAAACTGAGTCCAAAATGTTAAAAAATGATCTTAGGAACCTCAAAAAATGTTTAAATCTAACTGTTCAAGCATGACCTGACAACCAAAATAGCTAGCCGACAAGCTCCCAAGCATGGTCCACACACATGGGGAGTGCATATAGCACCCCTTATGATTTTTTTCTTTAATTAAATTAATTCCATTTAAAATTTGTCCAAAAATTAGTAAAAGATTATTTTTTTTAAAGAATTTTTTAGAAAGGAAATAATTAAATTAATGTATATTTATCTATTTTTAATAAAATATTTTAGTTTTTTGTTTATTTTATAAGGGAAAATAAGATTTTTTTTTCTTTTAAAAATTCAAAAGAAATATGGAAAATTCCAAAAAATTTAAAAACATATTTCAAACTTACCACCTTATTGATCTACAAATACCCCCCATTGGGGTTGGGGAAAAAGGTTTCTTCCCTAATTTGAGAAAAAAATATACTAGCAAAAATTTGGAGATTGTCGACACCAAAAAAGGCTTGGTCCTTTAGCGTAATCTCTAGTTTTCCTCTATATGTCACATATTGATAAGCTAAGTAATCATAGATGTTAAACATGTACTAGTTAAACCATGAAAATGATGTCATATTCCCTTACAAGGTTGTATGCTTTAGATTCTTTTCTAAGTACTTGTATTCTCAAGGTTTTCTTCTTCTCTTCAGATGCCAAGTTCTCTTATGTTTTCATTGCAACTAATTGGATGATTATAATAATCAATATGTTTAAATTATTAACATTAATAATACTATTAATTATTTAATTAAAAGTTGATTACATCTTAAATTCAATAAAAGAATTTAATAAATAAAATTCAATTAGATTTAAAAAATAAGCCTATTTCATTACTAGTTTTCGATTTACATATGTTGGCATATAGCCTAAGCTCAAAAATATTGTAGAATGTCGAGTTTGCTTATTTTTTAGTGGAGAGTTGCAAATTTTGGCCGACTCCATACTAACTTACACTGGTGGAAGGAATCGTCTGATTGAAATAAACAAGATTTTGACACCAGAAGAACTAAAGCTTAGAATTGTTTGAGAACTATGCCTCAACCATGCCACCCATATAGTTAGCCATGTATATTGGATGCAAAATAATAGTGGATATACAACAACAAATGTTATCAATGATAAGATTTGTGAGTTTACTATAATATAGCCTAAGCTCAAAAATATTGTAGAATGTCGAGTTTGCTTATTTTTTAATGGAGAGTTGCAAATTTTGGCCGACTCCATACTAACTTACACTGGTGGAAGGAATCGTCTGATTGAAATAAACAAGATTTTGACACCAGAAGAACTAAAGCTTAGAATTGTTTGAGAACTATGCCTCAACCATGCCACCCATATAGTTAGCCATGTATATTGATGCAAAATAATAGTGGATATACAACAACAAATGTTATCAATGATAAGATTTGTGAGTTTACTATAATTGAAGTGACGTGGTGGACTATAGTTATTTATGTCGAGCCTGAAGAGATACCAGCCTTCAACACAAACAAGATGTATTTTGCTAAAATCAATTTTCCTATAGTGAGGCTAACTGCACTACGTCCTCATTACATCAGCATGCAAAGTTTAGAGTAAAGAATCCCTAACGATTGTCTAGATATGCATGCAACATATAAAAACTTCATTTGCCTTCGCTTTTAACACTGGCAGCCAATTTGGGGATGTCTTGAAGCCACCAAAAACTTGGCAAATGCATCATAAAAAAATAAATACAAAACATAAAAACTCAAGTTGTTACAAAAAAAAAAAAAACCTATTACAAGCAATTGTTTCAATTCTCATTCACTTGTAGATTCACCATTTATATAGTAGAACTTAAGGAAATAACATATTTATGCTAAAATAAAAATTTCATTTATGCAAAAATATTAATGGCATACCGCTTACATAATATGATATGTTTGGACAATTGATTGGACATTATTATAATACATCTCAAATGATGTGACTTGTTTGTGCAAACAATAACATCAAATATTCAAATAAATGATTTTACTGAACTATCATATAACAGCTAGAAGATCCTATGCTACGAATAATAAATACAAAAAAAAACTAAGATTAATTATTTATTAAGAACTTAATACTTACCTCACTTACTTTTTAGAAATATATTCTAAATTACAAAATGTAGAAAGTAAATATTAGATTTTAATTATATTACACTAACTTAATGTTGTTTGATATTATTATTCAAAATTATTAGGTTAAATAATGTAGACACCTTTTTTATATATATTTAATTAAATAATTAAATTTTTTATATATAGTACCTATTATTAAACTTGTGCTTGCTTAATTCAAATAATAGAAAGTTTTGAATACATATATAATTATGTCCTTCAAATTCTAAGAAATATCAAATAATATTAATAAATTATTTTTATAAATTTATCTTCTTGTTAATAACTTTCAGTTTATTTTAATATAAATTTTGTAAAATTATACCTTCTTAATATTTATTTTATTTTTTCTAGTTCTGAATTATATATATATATATATATATATATAAATATATATATTATATATATATATATATATATATATATATATATATATATAATATATATAATATATATATATATATCAATTTAAAGATAATAATATTTATATTTTATTCCATATGTTAGTAAATCAAATTTGTATCATTAATATTCATATATAATTTTTCTAATAATTTTATTTCAATTTAAAATAATTATCCATAAATTAATTTCAAATTAATATAATCATCTATAAATTATTTTAGAAAATATAATTACTCATAAATTAATTTAAAATTAAAACATTACTTAAGTTACTCCTAGGGTTAAATAGAGTTACCTTGGTTTAAATATATTATCCATAAATTAATTTCATATTACGTTAATTATCTGTAAATTAATCTAACAAATATAATTATTCATAAATTAATTTAAAATAAATATATTACTTCAGTTATATGAAGGCCTAAATTAATAGTTAACTTAATTTAAATATATTATCCAAAAATTAAAATAATATTAACTTAATTATCTATAAATTAATTAAACAAATATAATTACTCATAACTTTATTTAAATTTAATATATAACTTAAGTTAGTCCTAGCCTAAATTAAAACTTTACTTGATTTAAAATAATTATTCATCAATTATTTTCAAATTAGTATAAATAAACATTGCTTTCTCTAACTAATATAATTTCTCAGAAATTAATTTAAAATTAATATATTTCTTAAGTTATTCCAAATCTAAATTAAGAGATATTATTGATAAATTAATTTCAAATTAATATAATAAGTTATAAATTCATCTAACAAAAATAATTATCTATAAATTAATTATAATTTAAAAAAATTGACCATAAATTATTCTAAGAAATATAATTATTCAAACATATCAATTAAATTTAATATATTACTTATGTTATTACTGGCCATAATTAAACTTATCTTAATTAAACTCTCAAGTCTCCGCAGTTGACTCGCTGAATGACTAAATCACACAGGTTGACTCAACAAAGGATGAAATCGAGTATTTGCATTGAATGCGTCAAATGATTTAGGCTTCGTTTGGGATGACTTTTTTGTTGCTTCTTAAAATAACTTTTTAGTACGAAAATTAAAACTTTTATAATAGAAAGCTGCTTTAAGAAGCAACATGAAAGTCATCCCAAATAAAATCTTAGCACATTTTGAATTAGCCAGGGTGCATTCAACATTAAACTATTTAGTGAATCGGCTCCTAAAAATTTTCCCAAAATATACTCCATCTACTTATTTACATTATTTAGTAGCTCCATTTTAAAAATTTCGTTTATATAACTAGCATTACAAAAATACTAGATTTTTCATAGCAAATAGTAGTAGCAGTTTGTAAACTGCTGTTAAGACACTATTTTGGCACCAGTTTTAACCAGTGCAATCAGCACCAGTTTTAACCGGTGCAAATAGCACCAATTTTTCCACTTCAAAACCTCCGCCCTGCCTAAAACAGATGGAAGCCCTAATTTTCCCTAATCTTATGCGCACATACTGCTTGACTCTTCGTCTTCTGCCATCGTGACTCTTAGGCTAACGGAGCAATCCACTGCCGAGAGGAGCAAACCACTGTCGAAGGAGCACACGGTCGGTCATTACTATAAGAAATGCCCGTCCTCTTGCACATATGCTCGCATTTTCCTCGCTTTTATTCGGTGTAAGTCTCTTCCTCTTCTTCCACATCTTTTCTCATTCTTCTTCTTCATCTTAAGATTCTTGCATTCAAACGCTAATCCTCTATTATTTTAACACTCATATTACCTCTGTGATAAAAATTTTTCCTGCTAATCCTCTATTATTTTAATACAATCCTTTTAGATTGTGCAGAAATGCATGAAATATATATATTCAAGCATTTTGCACGCAATATTAAACAATGCAAAGAATAACTAGGTCAATTTATAAGCGCATGCATATATGGTTAGAAGTTTACCTCCATGGCAGCGATTAATAACATGAGGATTTATGGCAATAGCAGCATCGACAATGGCTTGAACACGGTTGACACATTCCTCCAATGTCAGAGCTGTTTTTGCACCAATTGAAATCAAGTTGTAGTTAGACCCATGTGTGCAACAATAATATTAGCACTAGCCTTAGCCATCCAAGTAGCTTCATCTTCTTATTTATATTTTTTTATTTTGTGTATTTTTTTTAATTCGAATCCCTTTTAGAGATGGAGTAAACTCAAATAATTCAAGTTCATTTTAGGCTTAGTTCGCTTGAAGTAAATGCCAAAAAGTTCCAAGGTAGGGTTTTTGGTGCCTATTGATAGCAAGTTTGAAACATTCACAATAAAGTTCCAAGGTGGGAGACGCTTCATGCTAAATTTCGTAGTAGTTCCACTGTGGTGTTAAACATCAGAAATGTTATGTTGCTTAAGATTCAATCTTGAAAGTGTTTGCAGGAGGTTAGACATATTTTGTTTTGATTTTCTGTCTAGCTGAGATTTCTGTGTTTCTTCATTTTCCTGCATTCAGAAACCCTCTTCACATATTGTTTTAAAAAAATCTAGACATTTGTGGCGGTTTAATCTGCCACGATTCTGGGAATTTTTTTATCTAGTTGCTGCAGTTATACCCGCTTCAATTTTGTAATTTTATAGCGGCTTAAACTGCTGTTATTAATATTTGTCTACCCCAGCGGTTGAAGAACTGCCACAGAATGTCTTTGTAACATATTGCAATTACAATGGTCATGCAGCAATTCTGTAACCGCTACAAGTAAATTTGTGGAGGTTAAACCCACCGGGAAAGGTCTAATTTTATGCTGCAGTAGCCCTTCTTTCTTGTAGTGTAGGGTAATTTTATGTACATATAATATATATTGATATATTAAAATAAGAAAAATCATTAAAATATAATTGATGAGTGAATAAATATTAAGATATATAAATATTTTACTAAGTTATTTTTCTAAAATAAAAATAATTATAAAGATGGTTAATGGTCTATTCGGGACTTCTACCCGGCTCTCGACCGCCAGACTGCCTACTTGGCCTCTTATCACCATCGGACTTCCGTCTGACCATTGTCGGACCACCGTTAGGCTGCCTACCATCAGAGGACTACCACCTGGCCTTCGACCACAGCCAAACTTAAATCTGGTCACCGATTGTTGCCGGACTTCTACCCAACCATCTTTTAACCACCACCCAGCCGTCGATTGCTTTTAGACTTCCGTTCGACCATCATCGAACCATTGCTTGATCACCAACCACTACATAATTACCACCTGACTGTCGCTTGCCAATGTACTTCCACTTGAACATCCTCGGATCACCGCTTAGTCGTCGTTCGCCACTGGACTCTCGTCTGACTATTGTTTGATCATTGTCCATCCATCGAACTTCCATCCAGACATCATTGTACCTTGACTTGACCATCACTGTACCTTTGCCCAACTCTCCAAATTATTATAATTCCACCACTTCTATAGTTAAGTGACGAGTTAACTTTGTAATTCACTCAAATTTAGTTGAATATGTTTACGTGGATTAGGCCTCACAGTTTTTCTTTGGGTTTCTCATGTAAACAAAAGATTTTATATTTTATTACTTCTATCTTATAAATAACCTATTTGTGTGTTGGATATATGTGCATTATTAGGATGAAACATTTTACTCACTTTACCGCCATGAATACTCAAGCTCGCAACTATATATATTATCAAAAATGTTGAGAAATTAAAAAACAATAGCCCTAGCCAATGCGACTATGCCTCCACTATGCTTTTTTTAGTACATACCGTAACCACAATTTTTCTTTGACAACTTTTTTTCATTACTTACAAAAAAAAATTTGTACTAAAAAGCTATTTTCTATAATAGTTTAAAAATTTCTTTCACTATAAGAACTTTATCTTGTAGTAAGAAAGCTGCCTATTTCTGAACGATTGAATAATAGCCATATTGCGTCTTGGAATATTCATGGTAGTAGAGAAATATAAAGTTTAATATCTTAGCATTGCACGAAGATTTAGCACACAAGCAAATAAGAGAGAGGGTGTAATGTTCATAAGAGACAACAAAGTTTTTAAATGGAAACCCTTGAAAAGGGGAAAAAACCATGGGGCCTGGCCTAGTTTGAATGAATTTACTAATATTCATAGTCGATATAAATGAGGCCCTTCCTTGGGAGAAGGCCTTGGCTTGATGTTACAAATGAATGTCCTATAGAGCGCATCACATGGTGGGAGTTATAATAGTCAACATAGACATATTTTTTTAGTCGGCATGACCATAGTAAGATAGAGGTCAGAAAGATCGTAGTAGGTGTTTGTGGTTAGAAGGACCGTAGTCGATAGGAGACAGGGGTCAGAAAGATCGTAGTAGTTGGGAGGGTACTCTAGTAGAAGTCTGAGCATCAGGTGGTGATTTGGTAGAAGTCTGGGCCTTAGGTGGTGGTCTAATAAAAGTTCAAGACTCAGGTGGTGGTCTAGCAGAGGTCCGGGTCTCAGGTGGTTGTCTGACAGATCATCGAGCCTTAGGTGGTGGTCCGACAGAAGTGTGGGCGTCAGGTAGTGGTATGGCGGAGCTTAGAGCATCAAGCGGTGGTCTGGCAGAACTCAAGGCCTCAATTAGTGGTTCAATAGAGCTCAGGGCCTCAAGTTGTGGTCCGACATAGCTCAGGGCCTCAAGTGATGGTTCAACAGTACTCAAAGCCTCAAATGGTGGTCTGGCATAACTCCATGAGGTGGTCGAGGAGGCAAGGAGGTAAGAGCGATCTTCGATCTCTCTCTTTTCTCCTTGGGCTTGGGCCTCCCTTTTCAAGAGGAAGGGGGGCTCTATTTATAGATTTCCTGGAGTGGCTTGACCTATAAATAAGAGGAAAATCAAGGGTAAATGTGGAGTGGTTTGGATGGATGGTCGATTTTAAATCCCTTGATCATGGATCGTTCGTCAGACATTTGAAGGTCTTAATGATCTCAAAATTTTGTGATATTGGGCTCGTTGGATTTGTCTTATTGAGCCACTTGATTAGACTATAAGCATATCATATTTAGAAACTATTTGGTAATCCAAATTATGGTTTGAACCTTCCAATAGTGCTTCAGGTCTTTTATTTGGACCCATTTGGGCTTAGATTGATTAAAATTTGGTGTCATTGGGTTTGTATTTCTAAGACGTTTAGTTCAACTATAAGTTAGCTAAAATTGGAGTTTAGATGGTCACTTGATTTTACTTCAAGATTCGTGCTCAATCAAGATAAGTTTTTTATGATATATAAAGCCGCTATGATGAAGAATGTAATACTATTATGGAAAAGCAACAAAGATGGAAGGAGTAGTGTGCTTGCTCATTTTTGTTCAAACTATTACTTCCAAAATCCAGATATTGTATGTGTTGAGTTTGAAACATTCATGGCAGTAGAGTAATATAAAGTTTAACATCTTAGCTTTGTACGAAGATACATCACAAATATAGATAAAAGTGAGGGCGCAACATTTATAAAAGGCACTAGAGATTTTTATGATGAAAACTCTAAAAAAGGGAAAAAATATGGGGGCTGGCCCAACTTGAATGAATTAACTAGTATTTGCAGTTGATTACAAATGAGGCCCTTCCTTGGGGGGAAAACCATGGATGGATGTAACAAATATACATCATATAGAGTGCATTACATGGCAAAAATTTGAAGAATCAGAATTGTTATATTTGGTTGGTTGGTAGGACCATAGTCGGTTGGTGACGGATGTTGAAAAGATCGTATTCACGTGATTGTAGTTAGAAGGACCATAGTTTATGGGCGACGGAGGTTAGAAAGACCATTGTCAAGAAATAGACGTTAGAAGGACTGTTGTCGGTGGGCGACAGAGGCCGTAAAGATTATTTTCTAGCAATAAAGGTCAGAAGGACCATAATTAGCGGGTGATAAAGATCAAAAAGATAGATATGGTGAGGTTGGTCAGGAGGACTATAGTCGACGAGCGATAGAGGTCAGAAAGATTGTTGTCAGGTGGTGGAGGTCAAAAGGACCATATTCGGTGAGCGACAAAGGTCAAAAATACCATAGTCTAGTGAGTGTGGTCGGAAGGACCATAGTTGGCAGGTGAAGGAGGTCAGAAAGACCATTATTTGGTGGAAGTTCATCAATAATTAGAAGCCGAGTGTAAGTCCAATGTTAGTTGGAAGTTGAGTGTAATTTTGATGAAAGTTGGTGGTTCGACAAAACTCTGACTTCTGTCAGTTGTCCAAATAGAAGGCTGGGCTTTAGTTGGTGGTATGGCGGAAATCTAGTGTTAGTTGGTGGTTCAGTAGAAATTTGGCGTCAATCAATGGTTTGATAAAAGTTTGAACGTCAGTTGGTGGTCTAGTAAAAGTCGGGCATCAGTCTGTGGTTGTGTAGTGTGGACCTCTGAAAGGGATCTGTTGACTATAGAGTGCAAAGGGTGTATGACCGCACCATTCCGAGGGATAGAATTAATCATAGGCCTCTGTGCTCTTCACAAGCAGGCCAATGGGAGGGCAGTTTAGATCATATATACGATCAACCACCGAGGATAGTGACTCTCGCTAATGCACCTTGATGGGTGATAATATGCATGACCTAATCAGTGTCACGGGGTTTCCCACACCCAATATATCAGCTCAAGTGGGGTTTATTTGATGATGGAGTTCTATTTCCCATGGGTGCAAGTCATTATGGTTAATTACATCTTGAGCCTGGAGCCTGAGAAAACTCTCGATTAAGGATCCGATATTATTCTTTTCAAAAAGGGAGATTGACATAGAGGGGAGACTAAGAAATCATACTCAAAGGGAAAGAAAGGGTCCAAATGGGCTTAGTTAACAAACGCGACTCAGATCCACACTCAGAGGGATTAAGGCACCGAGAAGAAACTGAGGAAGGAAAACAAAACACTCAAAGCATGTAGAGTGAAAGGATGGAAGTGGTGTCATCCAAGTGATGCAGTTAAGTAGGATTTATAGTTCATAAAGAAAAGGAACTTACCCATCGATTAGGCATACTACGAGACACCCAATGTAGAAGCCTTGAACCCTAGATCTAAGGTGGGTTTAGTATTCTACTCAATACTAATATATGTGTCCAAACTAATGAATATAGGCTTATATACAACCTAAAAAGAAAAGCCATCTAAGCACCTAAGAACTTAAAACCCATACTATCTAATCTTCATGAAAGATAGGTAGCTAGGATGAGTGTTTTTATAAGTAAGGCCGATGTTCAGAGAGTTTCCTAATTGGCCCTAGACTTATGTAGGGTGAATGCTCCTAGAGCTAATGGTGTTAAATTTTAATTAAATTGGTTTCTAATGCAATGTATGATAGTTAAAAGGTCCAAATCATGTATGCTTGAGATTTTAAAAATAGGCTTATAAAAAATAATTTTTAGAAAAGACTATACTTCCTGAAGTCTGGCAGCACAACCTCATAGGCCAGATTATCCGGACTCTACCCGTAAGCGGGGAAGTGCCTTATTAGAAGAAGGGAGAGAGATGTAATAATATGCATGCGACCCTAGATGATTCTGGCTATTCCCTAGCTCATTAAGTTTTTATATTATTTACTTCTTAAAATTTTAGAATTTAATTACGAATAAAAAAATAATTTTATCCTAGAGAGCCTAGAAAAAATAGGCCACACACATGCGATAAATAAACCTAAAAAAGCATGCAATTTCTAATACGCACACAAAATAAACACATCAATATAAATAACTAACACAGTAAAGTAAAGTTTAAAGTCCACGGTAAGTGCCATATAAATAAAACCCAGGGTCTACAGAAAAGTAATGGTGGCTAGGCCCCACTTATAACAACTTAGATTCTAATCCTACTAAATGATGCAAGTCATAAAATAAGGCATTTCATCTTCAAATGGATCATCCTCCTCTGGATCATCTCCCTTTGGATCGTCTCCTTCAGGTCGTGTCCTTCGAGTCATCTCCTTTGGGTCATATCCTTTAGGTCGTGTTCTTCAAGTCGTCTCCTTCGAGCTCCGCAAGATTTGTCCTCCAGAAGGGTACCCAAATGACTACAAAATTCTCTATAAAGGGGCTTTATTTTTCTCTTTGGGTACCTAGTGTTTGAAATGTCAAACTTTTAGAGACTTTCACAACTCGATATAAATTTTATTACATTATCTGAAAAGAAAAATTATACTATCCTATATAGTTACCCTAATAGAAAATATCCCAAGCAGTTAAATATACCACATCACATGTAATTATATATGCATAGAAAGTAAATATGCTTGGCCACACTCTTTTAATTTTAAGGGGGCTAAGTAGTCTTTAGAATATCTGCAGAAAATAACATTAGTTTTAAAGCTTAATTATTTTGCCCTCTTTATTTTAGCACTGCATGAGCGTGGCCACCTGCATAAGATTGGATTAGTAGTAAATATGCCTCTAGCCTATGAGCAATCTAATACACAAATCTCATCATAAACAGAGAATATAAAATACATTAATAAAATAAATAATCATCACAATAAATCAATCAAGGAAAATAACGCACGTGCCACATATAATTGCATAACAAAAAATAGAAAAGAAAGTAAAACACCAGCCCTAATCTTAGATTTAGAGGCGGTGCCCTAGCAAACAATTCTATGTGTGTGTAGTAGGTTTTTATGGCTTTGAATAGGTCCTATATAGGATTGTTAGTTCAAATTGCCTAGAATTAGAGTTTGTTGGAGGCCAAAAGAAGAAATTTAAATGAAGTTTAAGTATTAATGAATTGGGATCCACTTTATTTAATTTAGTTTGTTGATTCATTTTAATGCTTAGGATAGTGATCTTTAGAGTTTAAGTTATATTAGCGAATTTTAGAAGATCTAGGGTCCTATACACTAGGCTAAGGAGGTCCAAAAGATCACTATTGGAACTAGACTAGGTTTGAGAGTTCTAGCATTTTAAGTTTACTTGATTTAGGGTTTTTTAGGACAAGTTATGAATTTTCAAAGTTTTGGGCAATTAATGAATTATTAAAATTATTTAATAAGGGGTATTTTAGGAGTTTTGATCTAAATAAGCTCCAAACTTCTTGTAATCTCCACCAATGGTCATAAATGACCTAAAGAAGTGTTTCCAAGTGTTTGGGAAAAATTTGGAATTTTAATAATTTTTAATTATTTAATTTAATCAAAAAGGTATTTTTAATCCAAATTAAATTAAGGTTTGAATTAAAGCCTAATTAAGGTTAACTAATTATTTGAGGTTAGGGGTTAAATTGTGAAGAATTCAAGGTATTATATATAATTTTTTGAGTTAAAATATATTTATTAGAATTTTTAGAGGTTATCAGGGCATAATTAACATGTTAAATTAGGGTTTATTTATTAAGGGTTTAAAGGGTCCTAAAAATTCCTAAATTTTTTTAAAAAGTTTAAGATGTCACTAAGTTCAAATATTAAAATTTTTATGTCAATTAGGGATCTATCCTAGCTCCTAGAATTTTTTTAAGTTCGTTAGATAGGTTTTTAATTATTATCCTTAGAGTGTCGCAACATTAAATGGGTTTAAAATCAAAGTCAATTACTAACCCTTAAGGTAACATGAAGGGAGTACATAAAAATAGTAAACATGCCAATCTTAGGATCTAGGAGGTCCTAAGCTAAGTGATCGTATGTCCTACATAAATAATAAATGTTAAAATAGTAATTAAACACGCTTTATGATGCAATTACTCAATGATTGGAACTCAACCACCCACTAATCCCATCTCCCCATGAATGCTATTCATAGCAAAACCAATGTTTGAAATTCCATATAGTGGATCTTCCAAAATTAGGAGATTTAAAATATATGTAATTTAAAATAATTTTAAAATACATATAATAAGTATATGGATTTGGGAAAATAATGTAATTAAAAGTAATTCAATTTGTAATAATTCATGAATATATAGGAGATCCATTGGCCACCCAAGAGAGGATTTAAAAAGATTTGTAAATAATATTTTTCAATTTTAAAATTAATTAGTATATCACTAATTTAAATAATAATTAAATATTTAAGTAATTAAATAATAAATAAATAATTACATAAAAATAAGTTTTAATATCTAAAAATAAATTAAAATTAAAATTCATAATGTTCTAAAAAATTTAAGGTATTATACATTTTTTTGGATTTAAAATGAATTTATTATGAATTTTCAAGGTTTAAAGAAATTAAAAGTTGTTTTTAAAATAGTTTAAAATAATTAATATTTGAAAGTAATTATTAAATGAAATCAAATTAAATATTAAAGTTTCTATAGTTTTAAAATAATTAAAAATATAATAATAAATTTTTGATTTAGTGAAAATAATTAAATTAAATTAAATTATTAATTAAGTAAATTAAACTAATTAATTAATTTAAATAATTTAAAATAGGAAAATAAATATTAAAGTAATATTTAAATAATAAAAGTAAACTTTTGATTTTTAAAATAATTTTTGAAAATAATAATAATAATAATAAAAATAATAACAACAACAACAACAACAATAATAACAACAACAACAACAATAATAATAATAATAATAATAATAATAATAATAATAATAATAATAATAATAATAATAGTAATAGTAATAGTAATAATAATAATAATAAATAATAATAATAATAATAATAATAATAATAATAATAATAATAATAATAATAATAATAATAATAATAATAATAATAATAATAATAATAATAATAATAATAATAATGATAATAATAATAAAATAATAAAAGAAAATAACTATTTTAATGTTAATTAAAAATATATATAATATTTTTAAAAAATTAATTTTAAATTAAAGGAAATTAAATTCTAGAAATTTTGATATATTATATGTAATTTTTGGTTTAAAAATGAATTTTTAAGATTTAATTAATTAAAAAAAGCTTGAAATAATTTAAAACAAATAAAAAAAGTTAAATACCACCGGGTGACATTTGGCAGGCCAGGATTGGCCTAAGCAAACCACAACAATTATTAGCGGTGGCACAATCATTATTCACTAGACAATGATTGCAACAATGATTGCCTCAATGACAAGCCGTAGACAACGTCCACTAACCCACATTAGATTCAGAGCCGTTGGATCTTTGTGGTTCCAAAATGAGAGGCTAGGATCACTCTAGATAAAAGGAATAACAGTGTGATCGGATCCACTATTTAAAAAAGCCAAGGAGCGACGAGATCAAAGCCATTAATTTGAGGATCAACTGCTTTAAAATAATGTGTAGTTTAAGCACAATTTTATCAAAACCCTATATTCAAGAAATAGTTCGTTCTCTTAATCCATTTGATGGATTTTAAAAAAAAAATTAAACATTGATTAAAAGCATAAGCAGAAATCTTGGGGAGATAATTTTGTGGTCTGAAATATAGTGTATAAAAAGCTAATTTGATCTACGTGTTGTGGCCTAAGTATAGTGTTTTGGAGAGATCTAATCATTGGATCTTTAAATTATTGACATGGTTGGGCTTGTAGACTATCCTCGTACAATTCCCTAGTAGAAACCAAACTTTGATTTTCCTTAAATTAAATGGAATCCACCAGGAAGCTTTTTGAAAATATGAGATGCACCAGGAGGAGGGTGAATTGGATGATTAAAAACTTCTTTAATGAAAAGAAATATCTTTTTATAACATTATGCGGAAGCAAATTTTATTCACAATAAAAAGATAGATTATCAATTTCACCCACGCAGTTAATCGAAATGAAAAATAAATACAGAAATAATAAAGGAAAGAACACATCAGATTTATAGTGATTTTATCAAATCTTGACCTACGTCCACTCCCTGGAGGCACCCTCAGAGTATTATATTAAACATTTAGTGATTCTCCTTTAGCCCCAACAGGTAGGTAGAGAAGCTCTTATACAAATTTCACTTACATCTTCCCCGGTGCGGTAGAGGAGCCCGATCCTTTGACACCAAAGAGATATTCTTCTTTCAAATACTTCCCTCAAGACAAACCTTAAATTCGATCGTACTGAGGTGCAAGCTTGTCAGAGCAACAGTGTGAAATCCCCTCCACACTCCCTTGAAATTCCCTCCAAGGATCTTCTCCCTCTCTAAAACTCCCCATTTTCCTCTCTCCCTTTCTCTCTTCAAGTTTTCTGTAAAAAATGAAGCTTCGATGGATGTCAAAGACACTTATAAAGTCTTATGAAAAAGCTTAAATAAAGGGCTTCAAAAAATCCTAAAAAACATTTTAGCCATTTATATTAACATTTTAGCCATTTATATCCATATAGTACAATGTAAGATTGTACAGTATGATCAGTTCAAAATAGCCTTCGTCCTGGTATGAAGGAGTATGAATATGCAATTTCTCTGAACATCATCGTACAGTACGATTCAACATCATCTAGTACATTGTGTTATTTTCTTTCTATTTGTATAGGATAAATAATGGGACGATCAAAACTCATCACTATACATCATACGGTACTATCTACTTTGTACAGTACAATATGTTAAAAGCTTTAGGTCATCCGGTACTATGTTCATATTGTCCAGTACTATTAGTTCAAAAAGCAAGGGATAGTTCGGTACGATGTTCGGGATAATAAAAAATAGCCTTGGTATCTCATATAGTATGAACCATATCGTATTGTATGATCACCAATCTGTAATTAATCATTAATTTAATTGACTAATCATGGGGGTTAATTTAAGTAAGTATTTAAAAACTCATACTATAAGATACGATCGTATAGTACGATTAATTCAAAAATTTATGAATTAAGAACTTACTTAAATTAATATGGCGGCTAGGATTTTTAAGTAGAAACACATCATACAGTACGATTTGTTCACAGATAGCCATTGAGCTAGAGTAGATTGTATAGTATGATTGAAACTCATACAATATGATCGATAGAAAAATTAAAATATTTAAAATCATTTTTTTGCTCCCCCTATGTGTGTGCATGATCACCTATCTAACATACATCATTATAAGGCTTGACTCAAGAAATGAAAATTGCAAAATCATTGAATAGATCCAATTCTACACAATCTTGAGTCTTTAATCTTCAAAGAATGGTATGTGGTGTACCTGAAATATTATTCAACATACAAATAAATATACACAACAAACACTAGGAGAAATAAAATATTAATCAATATTATCTGTTTCCATCAAAATCATTATCTCGAAAGCCCGAGTTGCAATAATCTCCCCCTTTTTGATGATGACAAATAATATTGGTTGAATTTATAAATAAAAAATATTTTCTCTTAAACTCCCCCTCACTAAAAGAATTACATTAAAAAATAGGGGAAAGTATTTCTTTTTTTATTTTTTATTTTTTAAAGCTAAATAACAAAAAAAAAAAAACCATAAATACCACCAACTACAATACATTCTTCTCCTTTAACATTATCAAAAAGAAGAGATAAATAACACATAAAAATAACAACATAATAAAGAAATGAAAACATAAAATTATTCTTAAAATATAATAAAAAATAATATATAATAAAAATTAAACACACAAAATAGATAAACAAACGCACAAAAAATATATAAACACAACACACTAACAAAACTTAACATACTTATACCTCATCTTCTTGCTCCTATTTTGATGATTCAAAGGCTAGGTCTGCAAGGAGATTTTTTGCTTTTTATATTTTCCCATATTACAATCAGTTTATTCTCACTCTTTTCCCTTGTAGGAAGAGTTTTTAAGTTGGGGCATTTAAATTTTAGATGTCCAGATTTCCTATAATGAAAGCAAATAACTTTAGAAGAAAACTTAACTTTTTTACTATTTTTACCTTTACTTTGCTTTTGTTGATGTTGTGCTTCAATAGACTTTTAAATTTATTTGTTATCAATGCTATCTCTTTGCTCTCATCATCTATTAAGCCAAATTCATCTATGTCTTTGGAAATTAGCACTATAGTCTTCTCATCACCTACATTTAAATGCCATTGACTCACACTATGCTCGTAGGCAATGAGTGAGCCTATTAGATTGTCTAATGAATAAGCATAAAAATCTTTTGATTCACATATAGCCGTGACTTTGGCATCAAATTTATTAAGTAGTTTTTAACAGAATTTTGCTAACATTTTTAAAGTTTGAAAGTTCCTTACCTAAAGCATGTAATGACGTCATAATTTGAGTAAACATGGTATACATGTCTAAATATTATCTCATAATGTTTCATGTAGAAAAGTTCAAAATCATGTATTAGAATATCCAACTTAGATTGCTTGACTTCATTAGTACCTTCATATGTAGTGCATAATCTATCCCAAACTTCTTTTCCATTAGTACCTATAGAGATAGATTCTCATGCAATCGTCAGAATTTAACACACAAAAAAAATAATTCAAGCATTTAGCATTTAATTAAGCATTGATTTGTTCTATTCTACTCTATTCAGTAAAAGAAATATTAATTTTGACTACATTTATCATATGTGATGGTACAGAATAGCCAGCTTGAATCATGTGCTACATTTGATAATCAATTAATTGTAAAAAGGTTGACATGCAAAATTTCCCAAAATTAAAGAAAATGTTTTCAAATAAAGGTGGTCATGTAATTGAATATCCTTCCACAATGTTACAATTTCAAAAATATTCCATGATCGATTTTTCTCAAGGTTTTCTATAATACTATTTTTAAGACATTGAAAGTACGAAATGCACCAAGAGGGGGGGTTAATTAGATGATTAAAAATTTCTTTAATAAAAAAATATCATTTTATAACTTTATAAGGAAGCAAATTTCATTCATAATAAAAAGTTATATTATCAATTTCACCCACACAGTTAATCACAACAAAAAATAAATACGAAAATAATAAAGGAAAGAACACACTAGATTTATAGTGGTTCAGTCAAACCTTGACCTACGTCCACTTCTCAAAGGCACCCTTTGAGTATTAAACAAAACATTTAGTGATTCTCCTTTAGCCCCCACAGCTAAGGGGATGCCTTCATATTTTATAGGTTGAAAGAAAGCCCCTCTCAGCCCCTGCGCCCATACACCCTTGGGCAGTTTCTTGGAAAGATCAATGCGGACACAGATACGTGCAAATGCACATCGATTCCATGTTTTGGTCTGCTCATCCATGAACAGCGGTTCCCCCACCCCGGCTGCCAGCCTAGCCAAATTGTCCGAGTCCCAATACTCAAGTGGCAAGTTAGGAAGACGAAGCCAAACTGGTGAAGAGAATCTCCTGGCAGAATTAGGCTTGGATCCAATAGACCATTGTTCCACCCCGATGATTTGGCCAGCCACATACCATGGGCCCCCAAGCAGAACATTATCCCTCGCAGTTGCATTCTCGAACCAGCAGAGGAAGCAATCCGAACCCATTGGTGCGATTTGGGAAAGGCCAAGGTGACCCCATTTCCGTTGCAATTCATTCTGGACAACCCAAAACGGCACTCTCCTCCCAAGCAGGCATCCAACAAGTGCCCGATCCAATTTCTGTACATTGCCGCGAGCCTTATCCAGGTTCAAAGTAACCATTCCATCATCCCCCACAACGGTTTTGGCGTCGACCTCCAATTTGAGAGCAGTCGGTTGACTTTTGTTCCACACATTAGTTGTAGGCCTGGATCCCAAAACAGATCCACCAGCCTCCCTAGTCTTGTTCCCTATCTGTCCATTGTCCATGTTTCCTTCATTGGCATTTTGACAAACACCACTAGTGCGCTTCTCAACAGTGGATGGCCCCTTCCCCAGTACTCCCGCAGGTCCATTCCACTCCATCGCCACCCCAGGATTGTCGCCCTTCACCACATTGTTAACGGGGTCCAGTAACCCAACCCTATCCTTCTTGTTCACCTCCACCCTGCTCACGTTGTGTTTCATGTTCGCCGGAGCAGAAGCCAGATCCCGGATCCGACTCATGCCTCCGAACGCGAAGGGGACAAAAGCAGGTTCAGCAATAGCACTATCCCGTGAAATCCCATCCACAGATCATGCACAATCGGAGCTCGAGCCACAAACAACCGTCCTCCGGCCATCCTCTTCCCAGTAACCCGTCCTGATATTGTCATGACCGGTAAGTTCTACAGTCGATGGCCCAATATCCTTCCGCAGACCGTCATGGATATCCTTCAAGAAAACTTCCACTTCTATACCCCCCATTGTTTCCATGACATCCCCACGAGCCGGGTCCTCCAGCTCCATTGGCAGTGAATCCCCGCCTCCTTGCCAGACACGGCCGTCTGACCATCCACCGACGTAGGTGCATTCGATGTCGCCAGCAAAGATCCCTCAACGCCATCCAAGGGTTGGCCCGGGTTACCCCTCGCAGTCCCAGCCTCCCCATCAAACTTATCAGACAACAGTGCCCTAACTGCAGTCGATCCATTGGAGCTGGACTTGCAACTTCCACCTTTAACGGGGGAACGGGTGTAAACCTGGTGCTTCAACAAAGCACCGGAACCAGCTGCCCCATTCAGTCCTTTAAGTGGAGATCTCTTTTCCCCACCACTTCCCACCACATTTACCGTTCCAGAGCCCAGAGAGGCTCTCCCCAACGCTCCGCGTCCTCCATCGCTCCTACCAGATCTGCCCTCCGAGTTTCTCCCTCTGACATTGTCTTTACCTCCCCCGCACTGAGGTGGCTGACGAGGGGGTGACCGACGGTCACCCCCCACCATAACCTCAAGTTTCAATCGATCACAACACATAGATTTCGCCACCAGGAGAAACCCTCCCGGGCGAGAACGCGCAACCCTAGCGAGAGAGAGCAAGAGAGAGAGAGAGAGAGCAGCCGAGAGAGAGAGAGAGAGAAATAGAGCAAGGGAGTGCAAGAGAGAGAGAGAGGGAGAGAGAGAGGAGAGAGAGAGAGCAAGAAAGAGCATGGGAGTGCAAGAGAGTGGGAGAGGGGGAGAGAGAGAGAGAGAGAGGAAGAGGGAGAGAGAGAGAGGGAGAGCTGAAATGGTGCATTTGCATTAATATAAAAAGACTAGTTACATGTGAAAGTAAACCTATGGCTGTCGTCCCTTAACAACGACAAAAAGGTTAAGGGGACATTGGCAGCATTCTCATCCCAAAAAACAAAACTCTCAGATAAAGCCAAATTGGCACAAAAATCCGCAGGGCGATTACTGTCCCTACGAGTATACCTAAAAATAACTTGTTTAAAGTTAAGCAAAAAAGTAAGATCAGGGCCCTCAAAATTGTAGTGCGCCTTATGATGCCGGTCGTGAAGATGTTGGAGCCACCGTATAGCATTAGAGCAATCCCCCTCAATGACAATCCCGTCGAGATCAAACATCCACTCCTGAAGTACCTCCCGGATCGCCGTGGCCGCAAGAACCTCCGCCTGAAAGGCATCCCAATGCTCAATCCGCATCCCAGCCGCCGCGATGAAAGAACCCGCACTGTTCCGAACTACCACCCCGATACCGGCCAAACAGGACGGCCGCACCGCCGCGTCGACATTAAACTTCAACCAACCTGGAGGAGGGGGGCACCATAAGCGATTAGAAGACAGCCCAGAAGGCTGAGGGTAGCTCCAGTGCTCCAGAATTGGCATCATGTAAGTCCGCGGCAATAACGACAGGACCGTAGCGGCAATAATCGAAGGTGGGCGGGACGTTCCAGTATGCTTCAGATCATTTCTGGCACGCCACACTTGATACACCACATAACAGTAGATCATCCCGATGCTTCGGTTAGAATCAGCCAGCGCAGCCAATCCCTTCATGGCCACCGCGAAGGAGTCAAATTGAGGCAGGGCAAAGCCCCATTTAGCAAGGATACTCACCACCTTTCTCAGCATATGGCGTAATACAATGGTCCGTGTTTTCCTCCATGTCGCACCCCCACGGACAAAGCCGGGTGCTCGAAAGCCCCCTCCGGTGAAGCCAAACATTGGTGGGAATAGCATTCCGAAGGAGCCGCCACCAATGGAATTTCTCGCGCGGGTGTAGCTTCAGTTTGTGCAGCCATCCAAAGTCACAATCAGGTTCCTGAACTTTGGACCGGTAAGCCACCGCCGAGAGCGATGATCCGAAGCACGACTTAGTGAGTTCCGGCGTATCAGTCCCCTCCCCCAAGTTCGTGCCAATCTCCAAGATGCGTTGCGCCATAATTGGGCCAAACCAGCGATTCACCAATTCCACATTCCACTCCAAAGAATCCGTCAACAAGTTGCAGACGCGGGCATCGTCCACCTCCTCCACATTGACAAACGTCGGCCACCCTTCAATCTTACGGTCCAGAATCCAACAATCCTGGAGAATTCTGACGCGACGCCCATCCCCAATACGCCATCGAAGAATAGCCGACAGAGCGTCCGCCCCCTCCTGGATAATTCTCCAGGTAGCAGAGCTCTTGGGGGTCCGAACAGGCTGCCAAAGATCGGCGCCATACTTTGCAGTAACAACCTTGTGAAGAATAGTATCGGGCTCGTTAATGACCGTCCAAGCAAGCCGAGCGCGAAGAGGGCCGCGCCAAACAGATAACTCATGGAAACCAAGCCCCCCCTGGTCACACGGAATGCAGAGGTCACGCCAGCCCACATAGTGCATTCCCTTGCTATTGGAATCCTTCTGCCACAGGAACCTCCGTCCGAGCTTTTTGATAGAGTTGAGCACCCCACTCGGCACCTCCGTATGCGCAAGAAGGTATGCAGGAATAGTGAGCAATGCCGAGCGGATCAGCAGAGCACGCCCAGCATACGAGAGGTGCTTGTTTCCCCAAATGTTTGTCTTATCATGGGCACTTCGAACAACTTTAGCAAAATCCGCCACCTTCAGCTTCCGCATAACTAGTGAAATTCCCAAATAGTCGAGTTGGTCCACACGGCGAACA
This sequence comes from Dendrobium nobile, assembly GCA_022539455.1. Classification (NCBI taxonomy): domain Eukaryota; kingdom Viridiplantae; phylum Streptophyta; class Magnoliopsida; order Asparagales; family Orchidaceae; genus Dendrobium; species Dendrobium nobile. Next base: position 29,057,843 of record CM039734.1, read on the forward strand.
CCCACCGCCCTAGCAATCGTCCGCTGTTTCCACTTCGGGCAACACTTGTTAAAGAGTATCGCCGACTTCTCCCTATTAACGCACTGCCCCGTCCAGCCACAGTAATCGCCCAGAATATTCATAATGCGAGCAACATTATGCCTGGAAGCCTCCGCGAACACCAGGATATCATCCGCATACAGCAGGTGCAAAATTCTCTCATCATTAGGAACAATACAGATACCCAATTGATCACCTCGTTGCTTGAAGGCCATAGAGAGTAATTCAGAGCAGAGGATGAAGAGGTACGGGGACAGCGGACATCCCTGCCGTAAACTGCTCAAAGCTTGAATCCACGGCGACTGAATACCATTAATCAGCAGCGAGAAACGAGGCCGCATAATACACACCATAATCCATTGAATAATGCGGTCAGGGAACCCAAACCGCAGCAACACCTACTACAGCGTCTCCCACGCCATGCAGTCATACGCCTGGGTCATGTCGATCTTCAGCGCCATCATGCCCGCACGTTGGAAGGAATTCTAGAATTTGCACATCATCTCCTGTGCAACAAGCCCATGATTGGAGATGGATCTCCCCGGAACAAAGGCCCCCTGTTCTTCACTAATGATGCTACCAAGCACAGGCTTAATCCTATTGATAAGAATCTTAGCCACAATTTTATAGAAGGATTGGCACAAACTGATAGGACGAAATTTAGATGGAGTGTCCGCATTTGTCGTCTTGGGCAACATAACAACCAACGTATCCTTCCAGCTTTCACACATAGAGTTAGAGCAGAAAAAATGGAGGATGCCACGAGTAACATCACTCTTAATAATATTCCAGTAGAATTTAAGAAAAGAAACAGTAATATCGTCCATCCCCGGAGCGCGGTTGTTACCCATGCTGAACACTGCATTACGGACCTCCAACTCCGACACCTCAGTCTCCAGCTCCCCGCGAAGGTGCTCCGGAAAATCGCCATTCTTCTGGAACAGAGGCCAATTGTCTAGCATGACCAGTCTGTCTTTCCACTTGAGCCTGAAGAAGTCCATAAACTCCTCTTGGATATAATCCTGCTCAGACGTACATACCCCATCACTGCACTGAATCTCCAGGATACGGTTCCCCCTCTGCCGTGCCGACGCAAACGCATGGAAGAAATGAGAATTGGAGTCGCCCTCCTCGACCCAGCGGGCCTTAGCACGCTGTCTCCACCGCATAGCCAGCCTAGCCAGGGTAGAATTGAGCTCGGAGGCCGCCCGTCTCAATTCAACATCTTGATCAGGACTAAGCCCCACCGGGGTGCACTCCAGCAGCTGGAGCTCACCAATCCGAGCCTCAAGCGACCCCTTTAATTCATTCAGCTCCTTCAACCGATTTCGGCTCCAGAAGAAAAGCCCACGCAGCGTCCTCGAACACTTGCGGTTGAGCACCTCATCCGGCCGGCCAAAATCATTCTTCGTCCACAACTTCTGTACCAGCTTCCACGTCGCAGGGTAAGTCCGCCACGTATCTTCAAAACGGATCCTGCGGCAATCAGAATTCGGGGTGACTTCCGCCAATCGCAGCAGGAGGGGGCAGTGATCCAACGCCACACTGATCAAATGCCGCACCGAAGCCAAAGGAGCCAGTTGAATGCCAACGGAGTTCATAAGAACCCGGTCAAGCCGCACCCAGATTTTACTATTACCAGACTTATTGTTCGACCACATATATTTCGGGCCGGTGAACCCCAAATCATGAAGAACATTATCGATCAAGAAGGCCGCCATCTCCTGAGAGCCAACAGGAAAGCCAAATCTTCTGCCACCCTTCTTCTCACTTTAATCCAAACAACAGTTGAAGTCCCCTCCCACAATCACCGGGAGCTCAGCATCAATACACGAGCCCAGGACTTCCCATAAGCCCCGTCTAGTGTGATAATCCTTACCGGCATACACAACAGCCAAACACCACTTCTCACGATTAGGAAGCACCAGGTGCCCCACAAGCGCCTGATCGAACATCCTAACCGTCTCGATTTGAACTTTATCATTCCTCCACAACGCAAGCAAGACACCCGATCTCCCACTAGCAGGGAAATGAGCGAAGTCCCAACAAGGGCCAACCAGAGCGTTTACATCCTTTCTAGAAATATCCCCAACCATAGTTTCCATTAATCCAACAAAAATCACCTCACTACCACCTACAATGTTGCGGAGGAAATGCCCCGTTTGCTTCTTCCGGGCCCCCCGACAATTCCAAAAGATGATAGAAGTCATTGGCAAACCAAAGGGGAGGCGTCCCCGCCGCCAGACAAATCCCCCAACGCTTTCTTTCGCTTGCGTGGGAGTTCACCATCCGACCTTCCCAGATGAAATTCCAACCCATCATCAATGCTATTGTTCAACGGTACCGCAGGTCCAGCTCTGGCCGCAGTAAAAAGGGGCTGACAATTCCCCGTCCTGGCCTGCCGAAGAGTAGACTTAACTAAGTTGGGAGGAACCTTAACCTTGCTGAAATCCACCTACTTCGGAGGATTTCCCAGGTGCTTATTGGGAAGGCCCTTAGCAGTAATAATGCTACTACGCAAGGGAGGATTCTCCTTCCGTCACCGACGGGGTGGAACCTGGATCCACGGCCCAACGGACTCATCAACCTCAGACGAGGTAGCACCCCTGACAGTTTCCGGGCCAGCAGCATCGGTCGAGGAAACCCGGGGGGCAGAGGCATAAGGGGGTTTAGAAGACCCCCCCAAGTGATCATCAATGCCTCGGGGGCCATCCACCCCCAAAGAAGTTGACCCAACAGGTCTAGTAGGACCATTCTGCACACAAGGAGCCGAAGAATTCAGACCCGAGTGATCCACCTTAGTTGAAGAAACACTGTCTTCCGCCCCCTTAGAGAGGGAGACACGCTCACCCGACCGCACCTTAGTGTGATTGCTGGGTTCCGGCCCCCGCAGTGGGCAGACATTCCTTCGGTGGCCAATTCGCCCACACCCATAACATAACAAACCAATTCCTTCATACTTGACCTTCTGATAAAATCGCCCATCCAGGCCATTGATCCAAATACCGGCCATCAGTTGTTTGGCCAGATTCATACGAATGCACACCCGAGCGTATTCCCGCCTTCCCCACGTACCAGTCTGAGCATCGATCCAAAGTGGCGTCCCCAGATGCGAGGCAATCCTGGAGATGTTGCACTCATCCCAGTAATGGAGCGGGAGGTTGGGCAATCGAACCCAAACAGGGGAAGAAAGACCTTCCATGGATGCCGGCGAGAATCCCGGCATCCACCTATAAAGACCAACCAGGTTACCCCCAATGAACCAAGGTCCTCCTCTAAGAACGGCATCATGCGCCTCACGGGATGCGAATAGGCAGATAAAACAGTCCGTCCCCAAAGTAGTGAGCTGGAACTCACCAAAGCCCCCCCACTGCCGTTGGATTTCGGACTTCAACAAGAAGAACGACACCTTCTTTCCCAAGATTTTTCCCACAACAGCCTGCTCCAATTTAGCCAAATTGGCCTTAACACGATCCAGATTGAGGTCAATCGTGGTCCCATCCTCAGCAAGAGCATTAATGTCTTCAGGGCGATTAACCGGAATATGCTCCGGTCGCCTCCACGGTTCTCCATACGCCCTGGGCAGAAAGGTCCAGAAGGAGGGGAATTAACCGCCTGCGGCACCTCGCAGCTAACACTGGATTTACCAGAACCAGCATTTTCACAAACACCTGGAGGGCAACTAGTCCCCATGTTCACATCCGGGGACTCAGCCCCCACCTCGGACTCCCCACTCGCACCCTCCCGGGCGACTTCCATAGCAGAGGCCAGTGACGCAGGCCCCAGCTTCCAAGTTCAGAACTTCATTGCCCCAGGCAGCAACATCCGAGCTAATCGCGAGAGAATGAGGATGTCTAGGCATAGCTGCATCGACATCAAACATTTTCTCCTCATCGTGCTCCTCAATCGTAGGCTCGCACTCGTCCATTTCAATCGACGACTTCGCCGGACTGAATGCCGGATTAACCGACACCCGCATATCCGAGTTTTGCGAGTCCGCCCCCGGCACCTTCTAGGGAGAACTCTCAGCCTTGGCTTTGCCAGATCTGGTCGGAATAGTTCCACTAGACGCAGATTGCGATGTCCCCCTAAGGTCGGCACCCCGCGTTTTGATCTCCCAGCGACCCTCGACAGCTCCATCGGAACCAGCTCGGACAGGGTCCCGAGCTTTACCTTTCCCCCGAGCCGCCCCATGTCTGCTTGGTGAACCGTCCCCAGCCTTCTCCGAACCTCCCGTACCGATCCCCGACCGCCTCCGTTCATCTCCCGTCGTACCGTCGTCGCCTCCCCTGCTTGAGCGGGGAGGAGACCTTCGGTCCCCCCCGCCATACCCAGAGAGTCTCTCTCTAGACAAAAAACAAGAGAGAGAAAAAAGGAGGGAAATGATGCTTAGAGAGAGAGGGAGAGAGAGAGAAAGGGAGTGCAAGAGAGAGAGAGAGAGAGCAAGTGAGAGCAAGCTAGAGAAAGAACAAGAGAGAGTAAGAGAGAGCAAGGAAGAGAGAGAGAGAGGGAGAGCAATAGAGAGAGAGAGAGAGAGAGAGAGAGAGAGAGAGAGAGAGAAAGCAAGAAAGAGCAAGGGAGTCCGAAAGAGAGAGAGGGAGAGAGAGAGTGTGTGTGAGAGAGAGAGAGAGAGTGAGAGAGAGCAAGTGAGAGGAAGCTAGAGAAAAAGCAAGCTAGAGAAAGAATAAGAGATAGCAAGAGAGAGCAAGGGAGAGAGAGGGAGAGAGGGAGAGAGAGAGAGATAGAGAGAGAAAGATAGAGAGAGAGATAGA
>CM039734.1:29070153-29075153 GCA_022539455.1 Dendrobium nobile
AGTGAAAGCCCAGTCCCCCAAACTCCGTTGGTTGGCACAAATCCTTCCACCCAACATAATGCATCCCTCGGCTGTTAGCATCCTTCTGCCAAAGAAACCGCCTCCCCATTCTTTCAATAGCCATAAGAACTCCATTAGGAATAGAAGTATGGGTCATAGCATACATAGGAACAGATAACAATGAAGTTTTAATCAGGAGAGCCCTGCCAGCAAGTGAAAGATGTTTTCTACCCCATAAGTTGATCTTCTCAAATGCAATCCTCATAGTTTTGGAGAAATCAGCCCCATTCAGCCTTCTCATGACAAGAGGAAGGCCAAGGTATTCCAGAGAATCAACCTTGTTATATCCCATTATTCTAGCAATCATCCTCTTCCTCCAACTTGGGCACTTTCTGTTGAACAGGATAGCAGACTTGCCACAATTAATCTTCTGTCCAGTCCAGCAACAATAGTCTCCCAATAGTTCCATAATCCGACGGGCATTACACCTGCTGGCTTCTGCAAACACAAGGATATCATCAGCGTACAGCAAGTGAGAGATACTTACTGTGTTCCTAGCCACCTGGACACCAAGCTGCCCTCCACGCTGTTTAAAAGATTTGGACAGAAGTTCAGAGCAAAGGATAAACAAATACGGCGACAAAGGACATCCTTGTCGCAGCCCACTCTTAGCATCAATCCACCTTGTCCTGTTTCCATTCATCAGCAAAGTGAACTTTGGCTCAAAAATGCATTGCATAACCCAAGTGATGAATTTCTTCTTGAAGCCCATCAAATTCATAACTTCCTGCAGCGTTTCCCATGACATACAATCGTACGCCTGCTCCATATCAATCTTCAAAGCCATAAGTCCAGATTTCTGGATAGAGTACTTGAACTTACTCATCACTTCCTGTGCCATCAGCCCATGGCTGGATATAGATCGACCAGGAACAAAAGCCCCCTGCTCCTCACTGATAATAGTACTCAACACAGGCTTTAGGCGGTTAATCAAAACTTTAGCAACAATCTTATAAAAAGATTGACATAAGCTTATTGGCCTAAACTTTGATGGCATATTAGCATTTTCCAATTTAGGAATTAATACCACAAGAGTTTCCTTCCAGCTCTGGCACATCATATTAGTAGCAAAAAAATGCAGAATAGCACTAATCACATCCTTCTTTATAATTTCCCAATAAAATTTCAAGAAGGAAGAGGTTATACCGTCAATCCCTGGCGCTCTGTTATTGCCCATACTAAACACCGCTTGCCGGATTTCAGCTTCAGTGATATCAGCCTCCATCCTATCACTATACTGTGCTGGAATCATATCATCATTGCAAAATTCAGGCCAATTAGCCAGGGAAACCTGTCTGTCTCTCCATTTCAGCATGAAAAAGTTCCAAAACTCCTCCTGAATGAGGTTCGGATCAACAATCCTCTCCCCATTGGAATTTACAACCTCTATGATACGATTACCTCGCCTCCGAGCAGATGCAAAGGAATGGAAAAAATGCGAGTTCGTATCACCATCATCAATCCATCTGGCTTTCGCTCTCTGTTTCCACCAGGTTGCAAGCCGAGCTAGCGTAGTGTTCAACTCAATTGCCTTCAATCTGAGCTCTTGTTCCTGCTCCTCATTCAGCCCATTAGGAGAGCAATCCACCAGTTGAAGCTCCTCAATACGGCTCTCCAGAGAAGTTTTCAGCTCATTCAGTTCCTTCAGTCGATTACGGCTCCAAAAGAACAGAGCCTTCATAGTTCTGCTGCACTTGCGATTTACCACCTCATCAGGCATACCAAAGTCCTCCTTATTCCAATTCTTCCAAACAAGTCTCCAAGTGACAGGGTAAGTCATCCATATATCTTCAAACCGTATCCATCTATTCCCAGATCTCGGTTTTTCAGCAAACAGATTAACCATCAACGGGCAATGGTCTGAAGTCAGCCGGACCAAATGCTTAACAACAGCAACCGGTGCCTGTCTCAATCCTTCAGAATTCATAAGAATCCTATCAAGCCTCACCCAAATCTTGCTTAGCCCGGATTTATTATTAGACCAGGTATATTTGGGACCCAAAAATCCCAAGTCATGTAGATCATTATCTACCATGAACTGAGCCATCTCCTGTGCCCCCACCGAGAAATTAAATCTCCTTCCACCCTTTTTCTCATTCTGATTTAAACAGCAATTGAAATCTCCCCCCACAATCACCGGGAGATCAGAGCAAACCAAGGGACTAATAGTATCCCACAGCAACCGTCTGCTATGATAGCTTTTACTAGCATAGACCACAGCAACCGTCCATCTTTGCATATTAGGGAAAGTAAGATTCCCAATAAGCACTTGCTCCATGTTGCCAATGACTTCAAACTTAGCAACATTCTTTTTCCACAAAGCAATCAATCCACCAGATCGACCATTTGCAGGGGAATGAAAGAATTCCCATTCATTCCCAATCAACCGATCCACCTCCAATCTACTCATGTCCATCACCATGGTTTCAACCAAACCCACAAAACAAACCTCATTGTTACCAACGAGGCTACGCAGGTAATAGCCCGTTTGTTTCTTCCGGGCTCCCCTGCAGTTCCATATCAGGATTGATGACATTAAAAAACAAATGGGGAAGCGTCCCCGCCGCCAGAATCAATGGGAGAATCCTCACCACCATTAGTGATGTCTATCATTTCCTTCCTCCTTTTCCTTGAAAACTCCGTAATAGGTCCCAACTGACTAAGCTCTTTCATAAACTTAAATCGATTGGTCTTTGGCAAGGGAGGTGGCATACCTGCCGTGAAAGGAAGAGGTTTCTTAAAACCCATTCTACTCTGCTTATGAGTAGGTTTCAATGTGCTCTGAGGAGCATCAACCTTCCCCAAATCAATTTGTTTGGGATTACCTTGCAGCTGTCTATTGCTGTTACCAACAAAATTCCTCCCAGTAGGTCGTGCACTCCTTCTACGTCGAGGGGGAACCTGAATCCACGGTCCCAGCTCATCATCACTCTCCTGAGTACATTCCTTCCCAGTGGAAGGTCCCACAATAGCTCCCTGCTTACCATCCTTTCCTCCGTCCACAATTCTGCTGTCACCTCCCTTGCTATGACCACCCCCTTCAATTTTAACTACAGGATGAATAGCAGTCCTGGTTTGCACTTTCTCAGTCCGCTCTATCCTGGCTGAGGATTGCTCAGTGTTCTTCACCATAGGCTCATTCTGTTTCAGCTGCTCTCCTGTCTTCCTCGTCCCAACATCCGCATGACCACCATCCTTCAAAGGACAATGATCTCTCCGATGGCCAATTTTACCACAGCCAAAGCACATAACGCCAATGCCTTCATATTCCACCTTCTGATAAAACCTCCCGTTCCATCCATTGACCCAAACTCCCGCCTGGAGTTTGTTCGCCAAGTTCATCCTCACACAAACCCGAGCATACTCTCTTCTTCCCAGTTTGCTGTCAATGCATCGATCCATAAGGGAGTACCAATCTTTGTAGCAATCCGAGCAATGTTGCATTCATCCCAATATTGCAAAGGGAGGTTGGGTAATCGTATCCAAACCGGAGACGACAATCCCTCCATGGAAGCAGGGGAGAAATTTGGTGTCCACCTATCCAGTCCCACCAAGTTACCGCCAATAAACCAAGGGCCGCCCCTTAGCACTTCATTTCTAGCCTCCACCGAAGTGAAAATACATATAAAACAGTCCGCACCCAAAGAGGTGAGCTGAAATTCTCCAAACCTTCCCCATTGTCTTTGGATCTCAGATTTTAACAAGAAGAATGAAGCTCTTCTACCCAGAATCTTCCCCACAACTGCTCGGTCAAGCATCTCCATGTTGGCTCTAACTCTGTCCAAATTCAAATCAATGGAGATCCCATCTCCTGAGATAGCATTGAAGTCTTCCGGATGCAGGATCGGGACATGATCCGGCTTCTTCCATGGATTTCCCATACTAGCCGCAACATACGTTCTCGGAGTCACCCCCTTACCACGGTTCTCCCCGCTGTTTACATTTGATTGACCAACATCAACATTCCCACAAGCATCTGACGTGCATTCAGTTGGCTTGCTCAAACCAGAGGAGCTGCTCCCTTCCCCGATCACACCTGCAACATCATGTACAGCTACCTCCATTTCCGTCACCGCCATTCCTTCCTCAACAGAAGCACCATTGATCAGCTTATTACTCCAATCAGTAACATCTTCACTCACCTCCATCTGACATTTCTGTCCCGGCATTGCAGCATTCACGTCAAATGTTTCTTCCATCGCCTCACCGCTATCTTCAGTCAGAGCTGTGTCTTCAACCTCCATGGAAGAGGCCGACGCAATGTACATCGGATTGAGCTTCATACTCACACCCGATTTCGATTCCAGCTCCATCATCTCCCTCGGATGAGGATCCTCCCTCCTGGCTCCATCCGCTTTGTTCTGGTCCGATCCATTCTTCCCGATCTGTAGAATCCCTTTGGGATTCATATTTCTCGGTTTCACTTCCCATCTACCTTCCACCGATCCTTCCGATCCAGATCTTGTAGCTTCCCGAGCTTTCCCTCTCGTCTTAGCCATCGCAGGTTTGCTGGGAGATCCAGCTCCCGAACGATCGCCTTGCTTCTTAGAACCACCAGATCCCACTCCCGATCGTCGTCGCTCCTCGCCGCCAGCCGTGCCGTCACCACCACCCCCGCTTGAGCGGGGGGGAGACCTTCGGTCGCCCCCCGCCATCCCCAGAGCTTCTCTCACTAAACAATCGCCTAGAGAGAGAAAGAAACGGGAGTAAATGACGCTTTATCAGAGAGAGAGAGAGAGAGAGAGAGAGAGAGAGAGAGAGAGAGAGAGAGAGAGAGAGAGAGAAGGATAGGGAGAGAGAGAGGGAGAGAGAGGTAGAGAGAGAGAAAAAGGGAGAGAGAGATAGAGGGCAGGGGAGAGAGAAAAAGGGAGAGAGAGATAGAGGGCAGGTGAGAGAGCAAAAGAGAGAGAGATAAAGAGAGAGGGAGAGAGAGAGATAGA
>CM039734.1:29082653-29095153 GCA_022539455.1 Dendrobium nobile
GAAGTACCTGCAAAAAGCAAAATATCATCAGCATAAAGAAGGTGGGAGACAGGATGTCCCCCACCACAGATTGGAACCCCCAACTCCTTGTAGTTCTGATGGATATTGGCTGATAGGAGCTCCGAACAAAGAATGAACAAATAAGGCGACAAAGGGCACCCTTGGCGAAATCCACATTCAGCTTTAATCTCTTCTGTGAGCTGTCCATTTATCAGGATTGTGAACTTTGGGTCTTTGACACAACTAAGCAGCCAAGAACTGAATCGAGGTGGAAAGCCCATCTGTCTAAGAACAAGTTCCAACGTCCTCCAACTCATTTTATCATAAGCTTGCTCCATGTCTACCTTCAAAGCTAGGAGACCCAAAGAAGATTTGGAGACTTTGAATTTGTTCAACAATTCCTGAGCCAATAAACAGTGGTTGGAAATTGATCGACCAGGAACAAAGGCTGCTTGTTCCTCAGAAACAAGCCGTGGCAAAACTCCTTTCAATCTGTTAACTAAAACCTTTGCTACAATCTTGTAGATTGTCTGGCACAGGCTAATAGGCCTGAATTTGGAAGGATGATCTGGATTTGTCACCTTTGGAATCAATACTACAACTGTCTCCTTCCAACTTGGCTCCATGCTCCCACCAGCAAAGAATTCCAAGCAAGCACTTACCACTTGTTCACCAACAATCTCCCAAAAGAACTTGAAAAAGGATGCTGTAATCCCATCTCTACCAGGAGCTATATTTCGGCCAAAAGACTTCACAACCTCCCAAATTTCCTCTCTAGAAATTTCACTGTCCAGCAACCCAGAGAAATTTGTCAAGAGACTCCTTTGCATCTCAAATGAAGGCCAGCCATGCTCTATAATACCTTGTCCCTTCCATTTCTGTTCAAAGAAATCAAGCATACCCTTCATGATCTCACTTTGCTCAGCAACCACATTCCCATCAGCAAGTTTCAAAGAATTAATACTGTTGATCCTCCTTCTAGCAGAAGCCATAGAATGGAAAAAACGTGTATTGCCATCTCCCTCTTCAATCCATCTAACTTTTGCTCGTTGCTTCCACCACAACATTAAACGAGCCAAAGTACTGTTAAGCAACTGGACTTTGTATTTCAAAGCTTCTTCTTGAACAACAGTCAAACCACTTGGCAAACACTCCAATTCCAGCAACTCTTTAATCTCCTTGTCAAGCTCCTCCTTCAATTGATTAAGCATTTTCACTTTATTCTTACTCCAAAAAAATAGAGCCTTCAAAGTTCTTTGACACTTCTTATTAAGCTTACAAGCCTCATTTCCCTCATCATTTATTCTCCACTTATCCCAAACCAGTTGCCAAGCTTTAGGGAAGCTAGCCCACACATCTTCAAATTTTATCCAATGTGAATAGGATCTCTTCACTTCACTTTGAAAGGAACATAAAATTGGGCAATGATCAGAAGCAAGTCTAGTAAGGTGCCGTACCTTTAAGCCTTGGAAGGAGTCCAAAATAGATGAGCTAATAAGAAAACGATCCAGTCTTGAAAAAATTCTACTCCTCGCATCTTTGTTATTTGTCCATGTGTAAGCTGGACCCAAGAAGCCTGGATCAATCAAATCATTAGCTGCCATAAAATTTCCCATATCACCTGCAGCCCCAGAAAAATGAAAAGCTTTTCCACCCTTCTTATCCTCTTGAGACATGATGCAATTGAAATCACCCCCAACTAATAAGGGAGCCTCCATATTATGAGTTTTTGAAATATCTTCCCAAACTTGGTTCCTTATATATCTGTCTTTATTAGCATAGACAACAGCCACCTCCAAGCTCAAACCATTAACTCCAATAATCTTCCCCATGATGCACTGTTTAGTTTGAAAGGAGGAATGAAAGGAGATAAAAGCATTTTTCCATAAAACTAAAATGCCTCCAGCATTACCAATAGCCGGCTCAAAAATAAACTCCCAATCTTTCCCTACAATTTTATCCACCTCTTTCCTGCTAAATGACTCCATTTTTGTCTCCAACAAACCAATAAAGCTAACATCATACTCCCCAATCAGGTGCCGTAAGTAATTGCCCGTTTTCCTCTTACGAGCACCTCTACAGTTCCAGCATAGGATGTTAAACATGATCCACCAAAGGGGAAGCGTCCCCGCCGCCAAAAATTTCAGAATAAACCCCTTGCCATTGTCCAGCAAATTCCATGTCCTGAAATTTACTGTCCACTGATTTATCAACAACCTTAACAAAATTCTCACTAGGAGGAATAGAGTGCTCCTTCAGCTTATCCCTCCTAACACCCGGCAACTTCTGAAGAGATGCAATATGTGACGTTTCCTTAGTATGCCGCAATTTAGTTCCCCTTGCCATCTTGTAAGTTCCTTTCAATATTCCAGATTTGGAATCCGAAAATTTCAGCACCTTAGGAACCAGCAACTGAGCAGGTGAAACCTTAGTTTTCCTGCTATAGTGTGAACTACCCATTCCTTTCATAGCATCAACCCTGGCTTTCCCCAATCCATCCATTGTTGCATTCTGACTTTGAACTTGTTCCATGCTACAAGAATTATCCTGAGCCAATCTTTCCATACTAACCTTCTGGGCTTGTGAATTCTCCATAATAACAGGTTCCTTTTGAACCGAACCATTCTCAATACCATTCCGGTATAGAGTATAATCCATGCCACTTGAATCCTTCTGTGCCTTATCCTTCAACTTCTGTTCCATCTCCTGACCACCAGTCTCCTTTTGCAACACACCCTTCTGTGCTTTTTCAACAACTCTCCAAACTGAATTATAAGCAGGAATTGGCTGTTTATTGCCAACTGATTGCAGTCTCTGTCCAGTTTTATTAATAGGTCTTTTTCTCCTGGTAACGATTGTCCATTCCCCTTGATCATCATCAACAACTGCAGAATTTGAGTCTCTCCCCTTGTCATCACAAGGAAGATCATGCTTCACACCCGCACCAGCTGCCTCAATACCTCCCAAATTCTGTGATTTACCAGTCTCTAAGCCCTGCTGTTTAGGAAGAACAGCAGATTCCTTACACAGCTCAGCTTTATGTCCAACCCTTCCACATCTTAAACATATTTGAGGAATGCCTTCATATTCAATTGGTTGGAAGAACATACCTTCCAAACCATGAGCCCAAATACCCTTAGGTAACCTCTTAGATAAATCCAGTCTAATACAGATGCGTGCAAACCCACATCTATTCCAAAGCTTGGTTTGCTCATCCATTAATAATGGTTCCCCAATGCCCCTCGCCAACCTAGCCAAATTAGCTTCATCCCAATATTCTAACGGTAAGTTTGGAAGTCTTACCCACACAGGAGACGTAAATCCTCTAAAAGATTTAGAGGAAATCCCTGTCGACCACTGCTCCACCCCAATAATCTGACCAGCTACATACCACGGACCTCCAATAAGAACATTGTCCCTAGCCTCCATATTCACAAACCAACAGAGAAAGCAATCCGATCCCAATGGCGTAATCTGAGTCAAACCAAGATGACTCCACTTCCTTTGCAGTTCATTTTGCACAACCCAAAACGGAAGACGCCTGCCTAAAAGGCTGCCAACCAATGCTCTGCTCAATTTCTGAATATTTCCCCTTGCCTTGCCCAGATCCAAGCTAACTGAGCCATCTTCCCGCAAAACACCGCCAGCATCTTCATTTAAGTTTAGCTTGACAGCAGGGGATTTCTTCCATGCATTCCTACCATTTCCCGAATCGACAAATTCTTTCTTAACTGCCTTCACAGCAGCCGGAGTTTGCCACGCTTGGATTGAAGGAAACTCTTTAGTGTGATCATTCCCACAAACACCTGAAGTGCTAGCTGCAGAATTAAGCTTGATACTGCCTCCAAGCTCTGCAATATTACCCTTGATTGGCTGTACACCCTTCACCTCAGGTACCTTCTCCAGAACCCCAAAATTAAAGCCAACAATACCATCAGCTCGAGCCATATCCACCTTCGCAAGATCCCCAATACGACTCATCCGCCCAAACGTGAATAGAGGTTTATCAGGTTCAAACATAGGATTATCCACAATCTTACTTACTTCAGTAGAATCCGCAGCAGCAAGCACAGTTTCCGTCTCACCTGCCAACTGTGAATCCATAGCCATATCGCCTTTCCCAGTTTGGTCAGCAGCAACCGACTTCTCATCAGAAGAGCAAACATACGCCGCCTCCTGCATAACCTCTTCAATCATCAACGATCCAGTCTGTACACCATCCACAGCACATTCACCAGTAACTACCGAAACCATCTCCTCTGAATGATCCGCAGATCCCACATAAGCCGTAACTTCATTACGGAAGATCTCCGCCTCCAAACCCCCCAGAATCTCCATCACATCCTCACGAACAGAGGACCCCTGCAATGGCGCCACCTGAACATCCATCATCTGAACACCAGCTAGAGACTCCCTCTCTAGCTCAGACGAAGGAAGCGCTTCTTTCCCAGCATCCAAACCTTCATCAGATCCACCCGATCTAGAAGATCCAGCTCTACTCGGAGGTCTAGCCGCACGACCTCCCGAGCCAGACGATGAAAGCCTCCTTTCACCACCTCCTCCATTCTTACCTCCCACAGCATTCCCCCCCATTGCAATCTTCACTCCATCTCCTCGACCAGAACCACCTCCAGCCTTCTTCCCTCCACGAATCTCCTTTCCTCCACCGCTCCTCGTCGAAGGGTGACGAGGGGGTGACCGCGGGTCACCCCCCACCATAATCCACAATAGAGCTCCGTCCAACCACGGCGACGAGATCTCCGATCCAAGAGAGAAATCCCTCCGATCAGCATCGCACGAATTTTTCCCTTCGAGATCGCCTTCGAATCGCCTTCGAAATCTGAGAGTAAGAGAGAGAGGGAGAGAGAGAGAGAGGTGAAGGGAGAGAGTGAGAGAGAGAGGGAGGGAGAGAGAGAGATAGAGAGAGAGAGCAAGAAAGAGCAAGAAAGAGAGAGGGAGTGCAAGGGAGAAAGCAAGAGAGAGAGGGGGAGAGAGAGAGAGGGAGGGAGGGAGGGCGAGATAGAGAGAGAGAGAGAGAGAGAGAGAGAGAGCAAGAAAAGGCAAGGGAGTATAAGAGAGAGAGAGAGAAAGGGAGAGAGAGGGAGAGAGAGAGAGCAAGAGAGAGAAAGGGAGAGAGAGAGAGAGAGTGAGATGGAGATAGAGAGAGCTAGAGAGAGAGAGTAAGAGATAGAGAGCTGAATTTAAGAGATAGAGAGAGAGCAAGAGAGAGAGAGAGATGATGGAGAGAGGGAGAGAGATAGAGAGAGCAAGAGAGAGGGAGAGAGGGAGAGAAAACTTGTGAGTGCAAGCTAGAGAAAGAGCAAGCTCGAGAAAGAACAAGAGAGAGCAAGGGAGAGCAAGGGATAGAGCAAGAGAGAGAGGGAGAGAGAGAGAGAGAGAGCAAGTGAGAGCAAGCTAGAGAAAGAACAAACTAGAGAAAGAACAAGAGAGAGCAAGAGAGGGCAAGGGGGGAGAGAGAGAGAGAGAGAGAGAGTGAGCAAGAGAGAGAGCGAGAGAGAGAGAGGGAGAGAGATAGAGAGAGAGAGACAGAGAGCAAGTGAGAGCAAGCTAGAGAAAGAGCAAGCAAGAGAAACAACAGGTGAGAGTAAGGGAGAGAGCAAGAGAGAGAGATAGAGAGAGAGAGATAGAGATAGAGAGGGAGGGAGATAGAGTGAGAGAGCGAGGGAGAGAAAGAGAGAGCAAGAAAGGGCAAGGGAGAGTAAGAGAGAGAGAAGGGGAGAGAGAGATGGAGAGAGAGAGAGATGGAGAGAGAGAGGGAGAGAGAGAGATGGAGAGAGAGAGAGCGAGGGAGAGAGAGAGGGAGAGAGAGAGAGAGAGAGGGAGAGAGAGTGAGGGAGAGGGGAGAGAGAGAGAAAGGGAGAGAGGGAGAGCAAGAAAGAGCAAGGGAGTGGAAGAGAGAGAGGGAGAGAGAGGGAGAGAGAGAGAGAGAAAGAGCAAGTGAGAGCAAGCTAGAGAAAGAGAAAGCAAGAGAGAGCAAGGGAGAGAGCAAGAGAGAGGGAAGAGGGGAGAGAGAGAGAGAGAGAGAGGAGAGAGAGAGAGAGAGAGAGAGAGAGAGAGAGAGAGAGAGAGAGAGGGTGGGGGAGAGAGAGAGAGAGAAAGAGAGAGAGAGAGAGAGCAAGTGAGAGCAAGCTAGAGAAAGAGCGAGCTAGAGAGAGAGAAAACAAGAGAGAGCAAGGGAGAGAGCAAGTGTGAGAGAGAGAGGGAGAGGGAGAGAGAGAGACAGAGATAGAGATAGAGAGAAGAGAGAGGGAGAGAGAGGGAGGGAGGGAGAGAGAGAGAGAGCAAGAAAGTGCAAGGGAGTGCAAGAGAGAGAGAGGGAGAGAGAGAGAGAGAGTGAGAGAGAGCAAGCTTGAGAAAGAACAAGAGAGAGCAAGGGAGAGAGAGGGAGAGAGAGATATAGAGAAAGAGAGAGAGAGAGAGAGAGAGAGAGAGAGAGAGAGAGAGAAGAGAAAGAGAGAGTGACAGATAGAGCGAGAGCGAGAGAGAGAGAGAGAGAGAGAGAGAGAGAGAGAGAGAGAGAGAGAGAGAGAGAGAGAGAGAGAGAGAGAGAGAGAGAGAGAGAGAGAGAGAGAGCAAGTGAGAGCAAGCTAGAGAAAGAATAAGAGAGCAAGGGAGAGAGCAAGAGAGAGAGTGAGCGGGAGAGAGAGAGGAAGATAGATAGAGAGAGAGAGTAATAGATAAAGAGAGGGAGAGAGAGAGATGGAAAGAGATGGAGAGAGAGAGAGAGAGAGCAAGTGAGCGCAAGTGAGAGAAAGAATAAGAGAGAGCAAGGGAGAGAGAGGGAGAGAGAGAGGGGGGAGAGAGAGAGAGGGGGAGAGAGAGAGGGAGAGAGTGAGAGAGAGAGGGAGAGAGCGAGCGAGAGATAGAGAGAGAGAGAGAGCAAGAAAGAGCAATGGAGTGCAGGAGAGAGAAAAAGAGAGAGAGAGAGGGAGAGAGCAAGAGAGAGAGAGAGAGAGGGAGAGAGAGAGGGAGAGAGAGAGAGAGCAAGGGAGAGAGCAAGAGAGAGGGAGAGAGAGAGGGAGGGAGAGAGAGAGAGAGCAAGAAAGTGCAAGGGAGTGCAAGAGAGAGAGGGAGAGAGAGAGAGTGAGAGAGAGCAAGCTTGAGAAAGAAAAAGAGAGAGCAAGGGAGAGAGAGGGAAAGAGAGAGATAGAGAAAGAGAGAGAGAGAGATAGAGAGAGAGAGAGAGAGTGAGAGATAGAGCGAGAGCGAGAGAGAGAGAGAGAGAGAGAGAGAGAGAGAGAGAGAGAGAGAGAGAGAGAGAGAGAGAGAGAGAGAGAGAGAGAGAGAGAGAGAGAGAGCAAGTGAGAGCAAGCTATAGAAAGAATAAGAGAGCAAGGGAGAGAGCAGAGAGAGAGAGAGCGGGAGAGAGAGATATATATAGAGAGAGAGGAAGATAGATAGAGAGAGAGAGTAATAGATAAAGAGAGAGGGAGAGAGAGAGACGGGGAGAGAGAGAGAGAGAGAGAGCAAGTGAGCGCAAGCGAGAGAAAGAATAAGAGAGAGCAAGGGAGAGAGAGGGAGAGAGAGGGGGAGAGAGAGGGAGAGAGTGAGAGAGATAGGGAGAGAGAGCGAGCGAGAGAGAGAGAGAGAGAGAGAAAGAGAGAGAGAGATAGAGAGAGAGAGAGAGCAAGAAAGAGCAAGGGAGTGCAGGAGAGAGAGAAAGAGAGAGAGAGAGAGAGAGCTGAATAGTGCATTTGCATTACTAAAGGAAGCTTAAAAGTCTATTACAATGATACCTGACACCAACTAAAGTCTATCACTCTCCCCTCTTAACAAAAATAGTAATGTCGAGGGGAAAGTGTCACTAGTTACATCCCGGAAAACAAAATTATCTGTCAACGCCAAGGAGGCGCAATGATCTGCCGGCCGATTGCTATCACGAGGAATGTGTTGGAAGATCACTTGCTTGAAGTTCAACAAAAAGGAAAGATCTGGACCCTCCGTCCGACGATGAATTTGGCCCCGCCGGTCACCAAGAGATTGCAGCCATCGCACAGCATTATAGCAGTCGCTCTCAATGATGATCCCTTCCGATTCGAGCATCCAATCCTCTACCAGGTCACCGATTACCGCCACTGCCAACAGCTCCGCCTGCATCGGATCCCAATGCTCCACCCGGCATCCCGCAGCAAGGATGAGGCCACCCATACCATTCTGAACAACAATGCCGATACCGACCAGATTGGACCGTTGCAGCGAAGCATCAACGTTAAATTTGAGCTAACCTGAGGGGGGGGGGGGGTGGGCACCATAATTTGGAAGAAGGTAGCCCGAGGGGCTGAATAGTGCTCCATTGCCTTAGAATTGGCGAGTTAAAAGTTCTCGGCTGCAGCGATAACACAGTCGCGGCAATGACAGCCGGCGTTCTATAGGACCGGCCATACCTCATATTATTCCGTGCACGCCAATGCTGGTAGACCGCGTAACAATAGATTCTCCCAATACACGGGTTGGAGAGCATCCCCGTGGCAAGAACCTGCAGCAGGTCGTCAAGGGAGTTAACATGCGTCATATCGAAACCCCACTTCCGCAAAATGCTCATAGTGCATTGCAGCTTATTACATCGGGTTGTGCAGTGGTCGAGCGTCTCCTCCTCCCTGCACCCCCACGGACACAGCGGTGAGTCCGTTAAGCCCCTCCGCATAAGCCAGCTATTACATGGAATGGCCCCCTTGAGAATACGCCACCAAAAAAAATTCTCCCTAGGATGGAGTTTTAGCTTCTCAAACCAACAGTAGTTGAAAGCATTGCCCCCGTCATGCATGGCCTTATAGGCCATCGCCGCCACCGAAGTACTAGCCATGGAGTAACAAAGAGTGGGGCGATCGACATCCAGGCCCCCATAAGTGGAATGTTCAGAATCCTCGACGCCATGATGTGCCCAAAGCACTCCTCAACCTTCGCCACATCCCAGTTCCGGTTAAGATCTAACAGTTGGCTAACCTCCGCATCCTCCAGCGCCTCCACATTCACAAAGGTCGGCCACCTAGCAATGCACCTATCCAGAATCCAAGTATCGTGCAGCACCTTGATCTCCTGCCCATTTCTAATTTCCCATCTAATCACCGGCCTGAGGGCACGAGCACCATCCTAAATAATTTTCCACACAATGGACACATAACTCCCACTCGGCTTACTCCACAGATCACTACCACACCTGGCCGTAAGCACCCGGTGTTGCAGCGACTCCGGCTCCGAAAGCAGGTACCAGGCCAGCCTAGCCCGCAATGCGCTTTGCCATTTGCAAAGCCCACGAAACCCCAAGCCACCCTCCGTCTTCGGAAGGCAGAGCTCTTCCCAGGCGATATAATGCATCCCACGGTTGCCCTCCTCCTTCTGCCACAGAAACTTCCTGGCGATGCGCTCTATGTCATGAAGCACTCCTAGCGGCACCAAAGTATGAGCCATCAGGAACATGGGAGCCGCCAAGAGGGTAGTCTTAATCAACAGGGCACGCCCCGCCAACGATAAATGCTTCGCTCCCCACAGGTTCACCTTATCTTGAGCACCTTTAATCAGATTCCTGAAATCAGCACGATTAAGCCTGTGTAGCACCATCGGCAGGCCCATATAATTGAAGGACTCCACCTTCCGAAAACCCAAGCTTCTAGCCAATTGTCGCTGCTTCCATTGAGGGCATTTCCTGTTGAACAGAACCGCCGATTTACCACTGTTGATCCGCTGACTGGTCCAGCTACAATACTCAGCCAACAGCTTAAGAATAAGCTTCGCATTAGACCGCAGAGCCTCCGCAAAAATTAAGATGTCGTCGGCGTAAAGTAAGTGCGAAATCCTCTCCGAGTGTCTGGTAATTTAGATTCCGAGCTCCCCCCCCCCCTCCGCCTAAAGGCCTTCGTAAGAAGCTCAGAGCATAGAATAAATAAGTAGGGTGATAACGGACAGCCCTGGCGGAAACCACTTTCTGCCAAGATCCAATCCGTCCTCTGCCCATTGATCAAAATAGTGAATTTAGGCCTAACAATGCACTGGATGATACACCGGGTGAACTTGTCGCTAAAGCCCATACAGCGCATAACCTTCTCCAGAGCTTCCCAAGCCACACAGTCGTAGGCTTGCTCCATGTCGACCTTCAGGGCCATAAAGCCAGATTTTTGAGTAGAGACCTTGAATTTACCCATCAACTCCTGGGCAATCAAGCCATGGCCGGTGATGCTTCTACCCGGAACAAACGCCCCCTGTTCTTCCCCAATAATGGCGCACAACACCGGCTTCAACCGGTTAATCAACACTTTGGCCACCACCTTATAGAAGCTTTGACACAAGCTGATCGGTCGGAATTTGGCCGGCTGATTGGCGTTGACCAATTTAGGAATAAACACCACCAACATTTCCTTCCAACTCTCACACATAGCATTAGTACAAAAAAAAATGGATGATGGCACGAGTGACATCACCCTTGATAATTTCCCTGTAAAATTTTAAGAAGGAAGCAGTAATACCGTCAGCCCCCGGGGAGCGGTTGTTACCAAGGCTGAAAACCGCCTTCTGCACCTCCGACTCCGTAACGTCGGTCTCCAGCACCTCACCGAATTGGGGGGGAATTTTGTCATCCTCTTGAAATTCTGGCCAATCATTGAAGCTCACTTGCCTTTCCTTCCATTTCAAGAGGAAGAAGCTCCAGAACTCCTCCCGAATAAGCGTCTGGTCGGTGATCGTCTCCCCACTTTGATCCTTGATTTCCCGTATAGTGTTGCTGCGCCGGCGAGCCGAAGCGTTAGAGTGGAAGAAATGGGAATTGGCATCCCCCTCCTCAATCCACCGTGTCTTCGCTCGCTGCCTCCACCACGTCGCAAGCCTTGCCAACGTGGCAATCAGCTCACCCGCGGCATGACGAAGCTCACCGTCCTGTTCCGCCGACAGACCAGCCGGTGAGCACTCAACCTCCTGTAGCCACGCAATACGGGCTTCCAGAGAGGACTTCAGTTCCCCAAGCTCCTTGAGGCGATTGCGGCTCCAGTAGAACAGAGCCCTCAGCGTCCTTGAACACTTCCGATTCAAGATGTCATCTGGGCTACCAAAATCCGCCTTAGACCAATTCTTCCAGTTTCCAGGTAGCCGGGTAGGTCAGCCAAATGTCCTCAAAGCGCAACCATTTGGATCCTCTACTGCGTGTCGAAGAATTCAATGAAAGCAGCAGCGGGTAGTGATCAGAGGCGAGACGGACTAAATGCTTCACCGTCGCCTGTGGGGTCAGACGCAGCCCTTCCGTGTTCATTAGGACACGATCCAGCCGCACCCAGATTTTGCTACTATGTTATTAGACCACGTGAATTTGGGACCCGAGAACCCCAAATCGTGGAGGTCATTGTCGCTCATGAAATTTGCCATTTCTTGAGCCCCCACCGAGTAAGTGAAGCGCCGTCCACCCTTTTTTTCCTCTTGAGCCAGACAACAATTGAAGTCCCCTCCCACAAGGACCGGGTCATCCGCATTAATCAACGAGCCGATGTCATTCCAGAGAGCCCGCCGGGTATGATAGTCCTTACTGGCATATACAATAGCAACCAGCCACTTCAGGCCATTTGGGAGGGTAAGCCAACCAATTAGCACTTGATTCGACGTCAGACAAGCCACAAACTGGGCAGCATCTCGCTTCCAAAGTGCAAGAAGCCCCCCCCGAACGCCCACTGGCCGGAACATGGAGGAAGTCCCAATTTTTCCCAATAATCCTGTCCACATCAGACCTATTCACATCCTCAATCATGGTTTCAATCAGCCCAACAAAATCCACCTCATTATTGCTAACGAGGCTTCGCAGGTAGTAGCCCGTTTGCTTCTTACGGGCTCCCCTGCAGTTCCAGAAGAGGGCCGTAGACATTAATTAACCGAAGGGGAAGCGTCCCCGCCGCATTCCGTGTCCACCCCCTCTTTTTTCCTCTTCCGAGGAAGCTCCACCGGAGAATTGAATAGGCTAAGCTCAGTGTCAAACGAGAACCTATTCGTCGTGGAATTATCCGAACGTATCCCCGCCGTAAACGGGAGCGGTTTCTTAAAACCCATACGTTTCTGCACTTGAGTAGGCCGCACCTTACTGTGAGGGAGGCTCACTTTACTCAGATCAATCTGCCTGGTAGCAATCACCTTGCTTTTGGGGTTACCACTCGGACCAGCCGTGCCCGGGGCCCGGGGGGACCTCCTGCGTCTAGGGGGACTTGAATCCAAGGTCCAACCGCCTCCTCATCCTCCTGGGCACCCACACTGGGAACCAATCCCGCACTGGACGAAGCAGTGGGGGGCACCCCGTGCCCGCTGCTTCCTGAACTACCACTAGAAGGCGGTGGAGGACCACTGCCAATCACCGCAGCCGCAGTGAGGCCCTGCATAGGGGTAGACAGAGACTCCCCCATACCGGGTGAATGGAGGGGAGCATTACTCATCCCGGCCTGATGTCGCATAGACGGCTTGTCCCCTGAACTGCTCGGGCCCGTCACTCCCGTACAGTGGGGCTTGCAAGGGCA
>CM039734.1:29107653-29112653 GCA_022539455.1 Dendrobium nobile
AAAGAACTCCCTCACCACCTGCATGATAACCGCCTGATCAGAAACCGTTTGGCCATCAGGCAACCTCATTTGGTCAATGAGGTTGGAACGCCGTCTAGCAGAAGCCATCGAGTGGAAGAACTGAGTGTTGTCATCCCCTTCTTCAATCCATTTAACCTTCGCACGCTGCCTCCACCAAGTCGAGAGCCGACCAAGAGTCGAGTTAAGTAGTTGGACTTTGTACCGCAGCGATTCAGCCTGCACCTCGGTAAGCCCAGTCGGCGAGCACTCGATGCCCTGTAATACACAAATCTCCCTATCCAGCTCATCCCGTAGCTTGTTTAACATTTTGAACTTGTTTTTGCTCCAGAAGAATAGCGCCTTCAGAGTTCGTTGGCATTTAATATTTAACTTGGAGGCTTCAGAGCCTGTGTCCGGCACCCGCCATTTCTCGGATACCAACTGCCACGCTCTAGGGAAACTCGCCCAAATGTCCTCAAATTTAATCCAGTGTGAGCGAGCCCGATGACGCCCCAGACTAACAGTGCAAAGGATAGGACAGTGATCAAAGGCGATCCTCGTAAGGTGGCTCACCCGCAGCTCCTGAAAAGCTTCCAAAATAGAGGAACTAATCAAGAACCTATCTAGACGGGAGGAGATGCGACTTCCAGTATCTTTGTTGTTCGTCCACGTGAAGGCAGGACCGGAGAATCCCGGGTCAATCAGATCATTGGCAGCCATGAAGTCACTCATGCCCTTAGCAGCGGCCGTGAAAGAGAAGGGTCGCCCACCCTTCTTATCCGCCTGAGCAAGGATACAGTTAAAGTCCCCACCAACCATCAAAGGCGAGTCGGGGAGATGGTGCTGAGAAATTTCATTGAAGGCCATCGCCCGGATATGAGCATCTTTATCTGCGTAAACCACGGCCACCTCCCAATCAAAAGAGGACGAGCTACTAAATCTACCCATAATGCACTGTTTTGATTTGAAGAGGACTTGGAATGACCCCACCGAGCACTTCCATAACACAAGAATACCGCCCGCCTTACCTACAGAAGGTTGGTAACAGAAGTCCCAATTCCTCCCAACAATCCTGTCAACATCCGTTCTGGAGAGAACTTCCATCTTGGTCTCAAGCAGACCGACAACACTAACATCATGGGCCCCAATAAGGTGTCGTAAGTAATTGCCCACCTCCTTCTTACGAGCACCTCGACAGTTCCAACAAATTGTGTTAAATATTGACAACTGAAGGGGAAGCGTCCCCGCCGCAGTGTTGTTCCAAGATCACCTCAGTCACCTTGGACCCTGATAAATTATCTATAATTCCATCATTGCAAAGCAGCACATTCTGATCCTCCAAATCAGCCGGTGTACTTCCCACTGAAGGGTCACCAACTACCTGAGTTCCACTGTCATTGTTCCCCGGTGTCTCCCCTTCCACCTTAGCCAGCATCATCCGGGCTCTCCTGCCAAGAGTATTATATGGTTTCCAAGCCTTGGCCTTAGAGTCCGAGAACCTCAACACTCTAGGAATCACCGACCCATCGAAACAGTCATTGGAATAGCGCCGCCGTGCGTGCATTTTCTGTCTACGATCATGCAAATTGTCTGGAGCATCACAAGAATGAAGCGCATGATCTTCCTCCTCCGGGGCCAAGCCTTGGCCCTCCACCAAATTATTCTCTTCCATCAATTGTTCCACGGCCAGAACCTTTTCTTCATCAGGCGATTGTTTCGTAAATTCAGGGAAAGCCCTGCCATCTTCCAGAGAGACACTGTTTGGTCTAATCCCCTCACCCGGGGTCATCAACATTTCAACCGTCATTTCATCCACCGGTACATTACCGTTGACCACAGCAAGCTCAGAAGCCTCAGTAGATGGTTTGTCCGAATGCAAATCTCCTGCATCCGTCTCCAGGGATTGGGCCTCCACCGTATCCAGCACCTTGGCCGCCACTTTCCAAAACGAATTGGTTCCCAAGTTTCCAGCCGGCATCGCCTGCCCCTTGGCGCTATTGTTTGGTTTCTCTCCAGCCTTTGCCGGTCGAGATCTCCTTTTTCTCATCACAATGGTCCATTCCCCACAGTCATCCCCACAATTCGTGGTCCCATCCCCCGAAGAACTAGGACCGTGAGCATTGCAGTCAGCCCCGTCCTGACCCAAAGAGCTGGCCCTCCCAGAGCCCGTGTTCACAGGATCAGACCTGTGTGGTCTCTGACTGAGTACATTGGCCTCCGGCTTTTGTACCCTACACACCTCAGCCTTATGACCAACCATCCCGCACCCAAGGCAAATCGCCGGAATTCCTTCATACTCAATGGGTTGGAAAAATCTCCCATTCAAGCCTTGAGCCCAGACACCTTTCGGCAAACTTTTTGACAGATCCAAACGGACACAAACACGTGCAAAAGCGCATCTATTCCATTGTTTCGTCTGTTCATCCATAAACAGGGGTTCCCCCACACCGGATGCCAACCTCGCCAAATTCGCATCATCCCAGTATTCAAGAGGAAGACCCGGTAGCCGGAGCCAAACCGGCGATGTGAATTTCCTTGCCGTTTTTGGGGAAAGACCCGCAGTCCATTTCTCCACCCCAATAATCTGCCCAGCCACATACCATGGCCCGCCAATCAAGACGCTGTCCCTAGCTTCCACATCCTCAAACCAACAGAGGAAGCAATCAGTCCCCATAGGAGTAATCTGTGTTAAGCCGAAATGTCCCCACTTCCGTTGCAATTCATTCTGGACAACCCAAAATGGCACCCGTCTGCCCAACAAGCTGCCAACCAACGCTCGCCGGAGTTTATGTACATTTCCTCTGGCTCTCGATAAGTTAAGCTGAACATCTCCGTTCTCCAACAGACATTCTTGTCCACCCGCATCAAGACTGAGAACAACCGGCACCGGTTTCTTCCAAGCATTCGTGTTGCCCTTGCTAGCATATCCAACCTTCTGTGTATTCCCCGACCAAGCACCGCCCTGTTTCATAGTCGTTTGTACAGGAGGGGCATTTCCACAAACATCTTGTGTGCTGCTTTGTGAACCACACACCCCGCCCGTATACGCAACCTGGACCCCCCCAGGGACAGGGCTCATAGTAACAGATTCCCTGTTATGCACCCCGTTGCCATTCGATTCCCCTATAGGCCCACAATCCATCGTCTCCGCAATCATGGCGACATCACCGCCGAGTCGTGGCGGCGCATCAAGCTCCATCTTCCTATCGTCCGCCACAAACTGTAGAGAAGAAGGCAGCCGATCGCTCTCAAAAATGGGATTATCCATCATGGAGTTGAGCTCCATGCTGATCCTGGGTGACACAGGGCCCAGCCCTTCATTTCGCACCAATCCCTCCTGGACTTCTTCCATAGCCGCAGTCTCAAGGATCCCCATGTCCAGCCCTGAAAACTTACTGGGATTCTCCATGTTAGTCTTAAGATCTTGCAGGAAGTCCTCAACCTCCCGGCCTCCCAGAATGTCCATCGTAGTAGGTTCCTCCTCTGCAACACAAACCTTAGTCTCAGGCTTCAAATCCACCTCCATTCTATTTGCAGAGCCAGCCTCGCAGTTCATCACCAGTCCCAGAGTTCCCGAGTCCTCCGGGATGAGCATCTCGGACCTGTCCAACGAACCACCCCGATGTCTAGAAGCATCCTTCGACACCTCCAAAGTCTTCCCCTTTCGGCCTGCATTCAAGGATGAGCTCACAGAGCCATCCGTTTTCCCCCCTCCAACCTTGACCGGGGACCGAGTGTAGACCTGCTGCCTTCGCTCGGATCCCACACCCTCCGCACCAATCGAGCCCACCGCCGAGTGTCTCCAGTCTTTGCTAGCACCCCCTCCAGATCCCGAACCCCCGACCCCTCCAACATTCCCCTCGACCGATTTACCCCCATCTCGCCTACCCGCTCGAACCTCCGAACCACCCTTACTTCCCCCTAGCTCCCTAACACTACCGCTTCTCGACGAGTAACGTGGGGGTGACCTTCGGTCACCCCCCACCATTCCCACCGAGCGACGAAGAGGAAAGCGGCGGCAAACTGTGCCCTAGGGGAGGGGAAAGGAGAGAGGAGAGAGAGGATAGAGAGAGAGGGAGAGAGAGAGCTAGAGAGAGAGAGAGAGAGAGAGAGAGAGAGAGAGAGAGAGAGAGAGAGAGAGAGAGAGAGAGAGAGAGAGAGCAAAAGAGTGCAAGCTAGAGAAAGAATAAGAGAGCAAGAAAGAGCAAGGGAAAGAGCAAGAAAAAAGGGAGAGAGAGAGAGAGGGAGAGAGAGAGGGAGAGGGAGAGGGAGAGAGAGAGAGAGAGATAGAGCTGAACTTTGCCTTTGCATTCAATTAAAAGAACTTTAAAGAGCTACAACGGCCACAAAGGGACCCAAAAAAGAAAGAAAGACCCCTAACAGGGGGTGGAAACACCACTATCATCCTCGAGGATGGACAAAAAATCTTGAGGAATACATGTACTAACACTATCATCTAAATTCCAAAAAAAACTGTCCTCAATTGCTCTTTGAGCACAAAAATGAGCCGCCGAATTAACCTCCCTCCGCACATGAACAAAAAGAACCTTCCGAAGGGACCCCAACCAATCTAGCCCACCCCCGACGTCGGGCCGGAGCTTCCATAATTCCCGCACCTTGAACTTTTCCATGTATTGGATAACACTGGCGTTATCCCCTTCAATGATAAGTCCGCTCGCCTCAAGCATCCATCCCACAAGCAGCTTTTCAATATGTTGAATGGCCAATAATTCCACCTGGGTGCTATCCCAATGAGTGATGCACCAGCCCGCAGCCACCACAAGTTGTCCCCGATCGTCCCGAATGACGATACCAATTCCGCCCCTGTTGGAATGACGCAAGGCCCCATCGACGTTGATTTTCAGCCAACCAGAAGGGGGGGCACACCACAATGATGAAGAAAACAATCCGGAGGATTGAAAGGTGAACCGTTGCTTCAGGCATGTAGAAAAATAAATGCGGGAAAGGGACTCGAGAATATTGGCAGCCATGACCGTGGG
>CM039734.1:29125153-29140153 GCA_022539455.1 Dendrobium nobile
GGGGGCGAATAGGGGTGAAAGGGCGGAGGCAACTAAGGGTGATTCCTCCTCGCCACAGGAATGCTCACAAGGTGTTTGTAATATTGCCCCTGGGGCAAGGCGGGATGCTTTGCATGGGCAAGGTTCTTCTAAAGCGGGAGTTTCGAATGTTTGGAAGAAAGCAATGCCAGTGGCACTAAATTTGGAAGAGAATGTGACGGATTTTCTCTTGGAGGATGGAGCGGTTAAGTTGGACCTTTCTAGAGCAAGGGGGAATGTCCAGAGGTTGAGACGGGCTCTGGTCGGGAGCTTGTTGGGGAGGCGTGTGCCGTTTTGGGTAGTCCAAAATGAACTCCAACGCAAATGGGGGCACCTTGGGGTGACCCAAATCACCCCTTTGGGCTCGGACTGCTTCCTCTGTTGGTTCGAAGATGTGGAGGCGAGGGATAATGTACTGATCGGGGGACCTTGGTATGTTGCAGGCCAGATTATAGGTGTTGAACAATGGAATGCGGGAATTTCGCCCACATCGGTGCGAAGATTTACTTCGCCTGTTTGGATTAGGCTCCCTAACCTGCCACTGGAATACTGGGATGAGGCGAATCTGGCTAGGCTAGCGGCTGGTGTGGGGGAACCTCTCTTCATGGATGATCAAACCAAATAGTGGAACAGATGTGCTTTTGCACGGGTTTGTGTTCGCCTCGATTTATCGAAGAAACTACCGAAGGGCATTTGGGCCCATGGATTGGGTGGTAAGTTTTTTCAACCAATCGAATACGAGGGAATCCCGGTGATCTGACACCCGCATGGGCCCCGACGAGCGTGTTAATGGTACACACATGACGCCTAGGGATGCTGCGCGGGTCGATAAGTGAATTCAAGTTCGAACCCGATCCTTTGTTGACAGCTCAACAGAGTCGACAAGGTTCATCCATAAAATACAAAGATTTTCAAATGAATGACCCCAAACACCCCGATGATGGCCGTGTTGATAGAAGATCTCAACCGGAGGGGTCCATTTCACGAATATTTTCAAAACTCCACAAAGTCCAAATCGAAAATCCCAAAAATCCCAAATTCCAAAATCTTTCAAATTGAAGATTCAATCATCAACCACTTAAAGCAAAATCCATCCACCCTCCGCAACAGTTTGCCGGGATGGACAAATTCAAATTTGTCCCCTTAGGCAAATACTCACCCCAGGTCTACAAGGTCCCCTTGGACGAAGCAACCCATGGCTGCCGACAAGGATCCTTCTGTCAGGTTGGGTCGACTACCTCCTCTGACTAAGTAGACCAGGGACCAACGGATCAAAACTAGATACCCTACTGGCTGGGAATAGTGCTTTCTTACAAACCCTAAAAGGTCCGTTTCATATTCTATAATACTGGTCTTTCTTATAGATAAAGAAAAGTGAAAACTAGAATAGGTGCGGTAGCGGCTCGACTGAAAGGAGAGGAAAAAGGAATGAAAGTACTAGTGAGCTAACGTGCTAACAGGCCTATAGGTATCCTTTTTTAGTCTTAGACTATGCTATGGCCCTTATTACGAGTCCTCCTCTTCAAAATGGAATTGCTTTCTAATCTTTCTAAGGCAGAAGCACTGGAATGGGATGTCCTTACCCCTACAAAAAAACTGGCACTGGATGAAAAGGCTTAGAAAAGAACAGAAAACAAAAACACTAGCTGGAATGTCACTGCATTTAGATTTCAGAAGAAAACTCACCTAGCGCTTGAACTGTACTTATACACTTCACTATCGCCTTGAACTTGTCTAAGTGAAACGCTGCGCGCCTTTTCTTCTTTCATTTACTATACTGCTTTTCAGATTCCTGCTTGCTTTCAATTAAGGAAAGTGAAAGTCTTCAAAAAAAGAATTCAATATTGGCGACATCACTGCTACTATTCTAGGCTGGATTCCTACTCTATAGTAAGTTCTCGCTTTTCTTTCAGTTAGGGGGATTAGGTCTTTTTCTAAGAAGGTCTTTCTTTTTCTTCTTTCTTCATTGAATATTCATTACCCAATAGGTTTTTTTTTACTTATTCAAAATTCTTCCAGAAAGAGTTTTCCCCTTTCCGCGGTGGGGTTGATTGGACGAAAGATCCCATCCCTATAGAATGAGAAAAAACAAAATGACAAAAATTCGAATATGATACTTTAGAATCAAAAAATTCCGAAACATCAGAGGCACGTAGTGAACAAGATTCACATATGATCCGATCCCCTAACCTAACACTCCACTCTAACGTCAGACGAGGAAGCGGCGTCAGAGAAAGTCCCGCAAAACTACCTACCATACCTAGCCACTGTTGATGGAAAGACTTCTAGCTGACTGAGCTTCCCATTCATATGACCCTAAACCGGGCACAGTAGGCAAATGATCAGCCTCTTTCTATTTCTCTCTTCTGCGGAAACAAAAAAATGGAAGGCCCGTGTCACTGACTTTGATCTACTGTGATCTGAGAAAGCTCTTATCCTAACCTCACTTCTCACCATCTTATCTTCCTCGTAATATTTTCATTTGAGGAAGTGAAATCTAAACAAAGCGTAATAGAATTTCATATGCTTCAACTCCAACATGACATGTAGCCGGTTGCCAACCTCCAAGAAACACATCCAAGTTGTCCTATATCGATTGGGCTGGCCGGGAGAGTAGCTAAATGCCAACCGACCGAGCCTTTATGAAAAAGAAAAAACGAGTGAAGTTCATCTCTTATCTTCTTTCTATTGAAAGGAAGAACATTGGCAGTTCAAGTCCGGGAATTGGCTCTCACTCTCAGCCAGAAAAAAGATCGGTTACACTCATCCGCTGAATGACCCGGTGATCCCCATATGTTCTAACATTCAAGTAGGAAAAGAGAAAATAGGTCAGTAGGGGGAGCCCTCCAATCAAAAGAAAGTCATTCAAGATCTAGATCTAGAGCTAAAAAGGAGCATTCCCAGCTAACTCTTTTCCTTTTCATACTAAGAAACTAAGAAAAGATCTCTTTTTCTCTCTTTTTTTTCATTCTAAAAAATCCTATTTTCTTTCTAGTAGTTCGCTCGTCCTTTCCTTACTCTTCTCTCCGATCGCCAGACGGGTTTGATTTGTTTGGTTTTCTAAGGTAAGGGTAAGTGACTGGGAAAAAAGACGATTACGTATGACATCAAGTCAAAGTCTTAGTCTCAAAAAAGCATCTGACTGAGTGACAGCGATCTCAATGGGTAGAAGATATGCTTGGGAAACTCCGATAGGCCTAACCGGCCTGCTCTTATCAAAGAAAAAGAAGAAAGAATATAGGCTCCCACTGATAGCAGTTAGTTCTAGGTCAAGCTTGCGAGTTTAGCTCTGCCTCCTACTCCTATGACTCCTCCTTATCCTATTGATTATTCTCTCGCGGATCTGCTGATCTGATCATAGCATGCGTCAGGAGACATCGGAAAAGGCGCTAGATAAAGGCGCTAGAAAAAAATGTCTCTTTTTTCGAGTCCGGTTCGGGCAGACTCTGATTTTGAAAGAAAGAATTCTGTCCCACCCAGAAGGAAATTTTTCTTCCACAGAGGGACTGCACATTCTTCGGCCTGCTGGTGGAAGTGAGCATCTCCCCGTCACTCTGAAAAGATATCTCGAGGAGCTTCATTCCATGGGCGCTCAATCATCCTTCTTTCCAAAAATGATGCGCTGCTTTTTGGAATCAGATGGTGACCGGTGTCAAAAGGAAGGTGGGGCAGAGGAATCGACGAAGAATCCAGGAAAGAGCGAAGGAAAAGCGAAGCGTGACGAGAATTCTAGACTCGAGATGTTAGAAGGTGCTAAATCAATGGGTGCCGGAGCAGCTACAATTGCTTCAGCGGGAGCTGCTGTCGGTATTGGAAACGTTTTCAGTTCTTTGATTCATTCCGTGGCGCGAAATCCATCATTGGCTAAACAATCATTTGGTTATGCAATTTTGGGCTTTGCTCTCACCGAAGCTATTGCATCGTTTGCCCCAATGATGGCGTCTCTGATCTCATTCGTCTTCCGATCGCAAAAAGGCGCTAGTAAGTCATATCTACGATCATCCATTTTCTAGTGTTTTGATCAAAGTCAATATCTCTTTGTCTTTATCTGGGGACCTTTGGCTTTTCGTCCTTTTTCTTTGAGTTGTGCCGTGGGTCAGTCATCCATTCGTACGATCTGAGTTATGGAAGGAAACAGGGGAGTTGGCTGATCAAGATGGACAGTAACGATCGCGTAATAGAAATTTCTCATCGAAAGCGGCTTCCAATTGCTCGGAAATTCTCAGCTATATGGGGGACTTGGATGGTGAGCAAAAACAATTGATCAAGAAGTTGGTCAACTTTCGCATGATCGATGGTAAAAGAACGAGAGCTCGTGCTATTGTTTATCAAACTTTTCATCGCCCAGCTCGAACTGAACGCGATGTAATCAAACTGATGGTTGACGCTGTAGATAATATAAAGCCCATATGCGAAGTGGTCAAAGTAGGAGTCGCAGGTACTATTTATGATGTCCCTGGGATTGTAGCCAGGGATCGTCAACAAACCTTAGCTATTCGTTGGATCCTTGGAGCAGCTTTCAAAAGACGTATAAGCTACAGGATAAGCTTAGAGAAATGTTCATTTGCTGAGATACTGGATGCTTACCGAAAGAGGGGAATTGCACGTCAGAGAAGGGAGAATCTTCATGGACTGGCTTCCACCAATCGAAGTTTCGCGCATTTCAGATGGTGGTAAAGTGATACCACATAAAGAACTCTTCCTCATTCAGTCATCTTCTGAAGTCAGAAATGTTTGACTAACGCCTTTCTTTTTCTTTGTAAAGAAAGAAAAACTATCGTGTCTAAGTTCAACGCTGCGCGCCTTTCTTCATCTTCATATAGAAAGAAAGTCGGCCTTCCTCATACTCCCCCCTTCATTCATTGAGTTGGAGGAATCCACAGGAGGCCCGCCCGTTATGCATTGCATAAAAGAACCTTTCTTTCTATTTTGACTCAGGTCGAATGAATACGAAAGGCACTAGATCAAATCAAGAGGCCATGAATGAAGAAGTAGTGGGCCTTTCACCTTCTTTCTAGTGACTCGTGGAGCTGAGAAATCCACTTCAAAGGGAGGGAAGCTAGCTGTCATCATCATCCTTTCCGGTAGGAAAAAGAGTCGGACTATGACGTACCAGTCCCTAGTGGTGGTTCACTTTTTTGAATCTGCCAAGTCAAGGTCAACGTACGTAGCGTAGCAAACCGATCATCTGCCTCTTTCTCGTTCTCGCTCGGAAGCCAGATCTCGCTTTTCTTCGTACTACTGTACTGGACCTTCTACATTTTGGATTGACTTGTCGAATCTCCACCACTCCTTTCTTGTCCGGCTCTCGAAGAGTTGAGCGGGCGCTGGCCAGCAACTTTCGTGCCTGAGAATGGAAGAGGGCCGCAGGCATTCATTCTTCGTACCTGGTCCAGCCTCACAACCGGTTGGTCAGACGGAATTGGACAAAGAAAAGAGAGTGCTCGACCGGAACAACGTCAAACCATAGAACACAGCTCCTTTCGGTCGAACCTGCCTCCAAGCTAGCGCCTTACCTTTTTCGTAGATAGTCTCAGTGAGAGCTACTGTAGTCTCCCCCGTTGACCTTCTTTTATAGATAGAATCTTCAATGAGTGGAAAGGACTCCCATACTTTCTCCGCAGTACGAGCCTCATACAGAGCCGCGCCCTTGTGATATGATAAGAAGAAAAGGCGATAGTTTGATTCGAAGAAAAGGCGCTAGTTGATTCGAAGAGCCAGGCCGCCCTCTTTTCCGCACCAACCCTGATTGTCAAATCGGGTGTATAGCTCAGTTGGTAGAGCATTGGGCTTTTAACCTAATGGTCGCAGGTTCAAGTCCTGCTATACCCACTCATCGTAAGGATGCATAGTAGCGTTCAAAGAGCACTCTTTGGCCTTGAGACTCGCCCCTTTCTCATAAACATTTCGACTTCGCTCGTTGTGTGAGGTCAGGAGTAGTTTCAAACTGGCTCGGTCATCGATAGGCCGGCCTTCATTGGATAGGGCGCGGGGGAGAGTCAAGTCAAGCACTAGTTAGTTGGGGTGGGACGCACCAAAGCAGGATTTAGGGCAGTAGTTCGGCTTGCACATACATAACAGGGTGACCACGAAAGAAGCAGGCAAATCGCTCTAGGTGAATAGAACCTACCTCGGAAAACTAGATAGGCTGCTTTCGAAAACTATTACTGCAGATCGACATCGGAGGCGGCCCAAACCTAGGCTGTGACGCTTCCTGTCGAGTACAATTCAGACTTGAAGTTCGTTTACACAGTAAGAGAAAGACAATTGAATGGGACTCAGTCTTGAGCAACTTTCTTAGATTAGATTCTTGAATATAGCATCAACATGAAAAGAACATTACAAAGCTATATAGGCATTTATCCCATCCATCAACCGAGAAAGACACCTACATTACACTAACTAGGAGCGCGCTTCTTTATGAAAAAAGACATTCTGAAATGAGCCCACATAGAAAAGTGGGCTGGTCTGCTCATTCTTTGTGTTCGTACATTTCTTCATTATTGCAATACAAAGAACACCTCCACTATACTAGTGATGGAGGGGATTCGCGCCGGATGGAACAAGGCGCTTTGAACCATATACTACTTTTGCTGGAATGAAACGCAGCCTCGGAACAGAATTATGCTGCTTGCTGGGCCCTGATGGTGGAACTGACATTTTTGGGGGGATGAAAGCGGCCCCCTTTTGCGGCAGAGTGGGCAGCATCGCTTTCCCTCGTGTAGCTAGAACACAAGAAGAAGAAAAAGCAGTCTTTCGCGGATTCTTGCGAAAACAAATTGAGCTGTAGGCATCAAGACCGAGATTCTATACTGCTGCAGAAGCGGAAGAGAAGGTCAGGATAGATAGATTCAGATCCTTTCATGTAGGATAGTCTTTGATGGGCTCGGATCCTTTGCATGATTTCATGTGAGGAGCCACCTTTGACGGGCTTTGAATTTGGACAGATCCAGCGGGCCTTCTTGTCATTTTTAGGACTTTTTGGGATGGGCCGGCCCGTGCATGTAGGCTTGGTCATTCGGGCCTTGGGCACCTGTGGGCCGTATAATTGGGGTGCGTCATTTGACGACTCAGTGCATGGATGTCACGAGTCCATTGGCATAGGCTTAGGCCTATTTCGTAAGTGAGCAGTTTTTGGCAGGCCTGGAGATGGAAAGTGGAAATATGCCCATTTTTTCATAGTTCAGGTAAGAAAGCCGCTAATAGGCAACAGGACATACGCTACTGGATAAAGTATGCTAGCCACTAGTCCAGGAAGAAAGGAAATGAAATAGGATAGTCAAAGATGAAAGAAAAGAAATCCAGATATTTTCGTTAGCCTAGAGAAAGAGATTGACCGGGGGTAAGATGCATACCGCATACCCGATCCCGCTGCTCTGGACCCTTTCTCCTTTTCCGCTTGCTTTCTTTGCCCGAGAACCAGCTATCCATGCAACCCATTCCCGACTATAGACTATAGAAGGCATGTCCCCCCTAAATCCATCTATTATACCTATTCTCTTACTCTAAATTACCCCCGGAAATGGGAATGATTGGTCTCAACTCAGGAGGAAGAACTGGTAATAGGCACAAAACCATCCATTCTGGGTCTACATTTGTTCGAAGAAAATGTTTAGCTAATTCTATGCGCCTAACCAAAAAATCCTTTCTTCTTCTCATTTTTTTCTCTTCCTCCTGCGGACTCTTCGTCTCCTAATTCCTTCCATTCTACCAAAGAATTATCTGTAATAATTCGCAAATCCGAATCGGCTAATTGTTCTCTGATAGCACCTGCCCCCGTAGAGATTTCTCGGTTTCGAAATTTCTCAAAACCTTGAGTAGTAAAAAAGAGTGGGATGCTGTATTTCCAGGATTGGATTTCATATTCGAATGAACCTCGTAATCGTAAGAAAGTAGGTTTTTTAGCTATGGACCTAGCAAAAGCAAAATTGAGATAGGTTCCTATAGTATTGGATTCCCCCCCTCACAATCGGACGTGAAGGTTTCCTCTCATCCGGCTCAAGTAGTTACACCAAATAAAGAAAGGGGTTCTTCTTCTTTTTCAACTTTGTTCGAGAAAACCCTACAAAAAGCTACTCTTTACTCAAGTTCCCAGTAAGGACCAGCCTTTCATTGATTCATTCTTATCTTCTTTTCTTTTTTCTTTTCACTCTAACCTTTTTTACTTTCTTTTATGTTTCTTTATGTTTACGAAAAAAAGGAAATGTGAAGTTCTTGAGTAGTCTACTTCCCCTCAAATGATGAAAGGAAGATTTTGGGACTCGTAAAGGATTTCTTTGTCTATATATTGTCTTGTTCCATTCGATCTTTTTTAGGTCTCTACTCACCTCGATGGTTATGTACCATGATATCCCTTGAAGCATATATGCGATAGATAAGCTCCCGTAACCATGCCATATTCACTTGCGCTTGCCTGAACTCTCAAAGAAATGGAAAAAAGTCTTTTTTCACGAGGTATAACTAACTATTCCTATATTATCTGTTATGGAATCGACCATGGATCAATTCCCCTTTTGTTCTTGAAGAACAAAACGCTTCGCGCCTTTTCTTCTTTCAGAATCAAACTATTGCCTTTCACTTGTCTAAGTTCAACTATTGCCTTTTCTTCCATTTTGAAGTATTGAATGCACCCATAATTCTGAGCTTCATGTTCCTCCTCCCAAGATACATGTCAGAGCCGGGGGCATCCCAATCAGATTCAATGGGATGACAGTTTCTCAGTCCAAATCTGTCAAATGAAAATTTCGATCAAATCACACATCGCAATATACTAGGCCCTCTCATTCCCTAAGGGGCTTATCTAAAAGATTCGCAATAGAACTAGGAAGACGTTTCAAATACCACACATGAGTCACTGGACATGTCAGTTTGATGTATCCCATTTGGTACCTTCGTATCCGAGAATCAACAAATTCCACCCCGCATTCTTCACAATATTTCGGGTCTTCTTTTTCAGCTCGGTAATTTCCACAAGCACAAATCCCACTTTTTATGGGTCCAGAAATTGTTTCACAAAACAATCCATCTTTCTCCGGTTTCTTAGTTTTCTAATGAAAAGTATAGGGTTTTGTCACCTCTCCAACTATCTCTCCATTGGGTAGAATTTTTTTTGCCCAAGCCCTGATTTGTTGAGGGGAAACTGGTCCAATTCGAAGTTGTTGATGTTTATACTGGTCGATCATAGATGACATGGATGAGATGCATCGAATACAGATGAACAAGCGGTGTGATCTTTTCCAATGAAGAATACCAGACGAGGCGTGGTGATTTCTTTTCATGATAATGACATGGCACGGATCTGTTTCAGATTCGACAGAAGAAGCTCTTTCCACCCTTGGACTCTCTTCCAAACTCTCTCCTTTCCTTAAGACTCTGAAAAGCATTCTTCAAAGATCTGCTCATCATGGTAGGCAAAGCCAAATTGGGTAAGAATATTGACCTGAAAAATGTCTTTTGCAAGCTCTTTCGCCTCAGGTGAGCAGTTTAAGCTTAAGTAAGAAAATAGCAGACTTGTCTAGATTTCTTTTATGGCCCGAGCCTCCCTCATATACTTGCAATATCTTCCTGATCTCTATACATTCAGCTGCATTAACTAAAGAAAAAACAAGGCTATCATCTGCAAAAAAGAAATGAGAAAGATTGGGACCCTGCCTGCTAGCCCTCACACCATGGAGACACTGCCTGGCTTCAAAAAGGATTGATTATTCACTTCCTAGCAAAGAAAAAGGCGATAGTTTTTCTTTTGGAAAAAGAAAAAGGGAAACGGCTCCATAGCACGAGAAAGTCAGCCGTGAATGACTTTCAGTTCGGGGGTGTATACTTTCCATCTTTGTTGAGTAGTGCGCTCTTGCTTCCTTCCCCATTCATTTAGGGCGTAGCGAGTGATCGACCAGTCTTCAAATCTGTTCAGCTGGGAGTGGATATAGTGAACAATGACTTTCACGGCATGGAGAATTCACCAGTCATTATGTCAACTGCAAGCAAAGAGTTCGCGATTCAATTCAGTCTAGATCCGCTTTCTAGCTTTCTTTTGGGCCAGTTTCCTCACCTGATCGTAGACCACCCTTCCTCTAATGGTTCCTTTCGAGGTCGTCTAATTCATTAGGATATGCCCTCACTCATAAGAAGGGGAAGGCGCTAGAAAAAGCCATGATTAGGTGATTTCCGTTCTATACGCGCCTAAGCGGCTATATACGTCCTATCAACACCTCTCCGTTAGCAGAAGGATGCGCCTCGGCATCTTCAGCTGGATGAATCCACTTCACCAGGAGATGGTGAAAGCTTCTTCGCAACCATTGAAGGTCCGTTAGTGCATTACAGGTGTGTTCATGACTCTTTCTTTGTCGGGAAGAGAAGGCTATTTAAGAGCTAGCTCTATGCTAGCTAAAAGAATACAAGGCGCTAGTAGGTGTATCTCCTGCGCTTATTGATAGAGATAGAGGCGATACAGACAGCTTTTGGCCTATGCTGGCTTCGTAACAAATAGACGATCCACACTAAGGTAAATACTGCTAACTGGACAACAGACTAAAAAAAGTCTAAGAAAGAACTTGTTTGTTGGTTGGGCCGCAGGCAAAAATCACATTGGGGAATTGCCATATGGCACGAAGGCAGCACCGATATGCTTTCAGCCGAGGAGCCTACTACCTCTACTACCTAATAGCGGCCATGGCCTCTGTTGAAAAGTCAGGACTTTTTCTCTCTCTTGCCTTTCTTTCGGCGAAATATTACGATGATTCTATATATTTCTTTAGACTTTTTAGACTTTTGAAATATCTTTCTATTCATACTAGATTATTCTATTATTCTATAGATTATAGAATCTATATTCTTTCTTCTATTATTATTATATAGTATTTACTTTCTTACTTTTTACTTTACTATTTCCTTACTGGACATAAGGCGGAAAGCTGCAGGGAAAGGGTAAGGATGCAGGGGCAACATCCTCCCATCCAGACTAGGCCGGTCACGGACAGTGCTGGACAAGGGGAGTTAAACTTGAAGGAAAGAATTGGGGGTGTGGAGCTAGGGGCTGGGTCCAACTCGTCGGATATGAGCACTAAGGGGGTTGATAAGGAATGTGGAGAATGGACCATCGTGACTAGAAGGCGGAAGCCTCGGCCTGCTAAAACTGCGACCAATGTACCCCCTCCTGCTCGGGGTAGTGTTTCTACGGGGGGAGAGAAGGCTGTGTGGCGTGAGACAACTAAGGAGAACAAAATGGGGAAGGCTAAGGCAATGGAAGAACATACTGGACAACGATCTCCTATGGAACAGAGGGATGCGGTGAAGCTGAATCCGGGCGTCTTGGGGGCTGCTCCTGCGGGACAATTGGGCACTTCGTAGATGTTGGTTGCTGAGACTGAACAGCCAGCTGGGGAATCCAGAACTGGAAGCAGGGAATTCCCCAACTTTATGAGGTCACCAATGAGGGAGAAGGGGGCTGAGCCTGTTGAACAAAAAATGAAAGAACAAACTGGAGAGACAAATTGCGGGGGCGGATCAGAGCCGAGGATGTGGGTTCAGCCATTGAATTCTTACGGGCCCTTGCGGAAAGGATGCAAACAAGGGAAAATGTGCAGGGAGGAATGCTTTCAAGACCTGATTGAACAGCCGACTTTACCCAGGGTTCTATGGTTCTCGGACTCTAAGACCAGAGGATGGAAACCGTATACTATACGGGACAGGAAAGCCAAGGCTGGGTTGGCCAAGAAGGAAGGGGCATTGCTAGAATCGGCACGTAATTTAGATCATTCGCTGGCTGGTGCATCTGAGGATTGGTCTACTGGCGTTGAGGGATCGATGGTTGAGGAGTTGAGGGATGAAGTTGCTACCAATAATTCGCATGGTCCTGAGGGGACGGCGGAGACTTTGGAAAACCTGTGCGGCGGGGACGCTTCCCCTTCGGTCATCCATGTTTAACATCCTCTGTTGGAATTGTAGAGGTGCGCGTAAGAAAGAGACGGGGTTCTACTTACGGCACTTAATTGGAACCCATAATGCTAGTTTTGTTGGTCTGTTTGAGACTAAATTATAGAAGATTGATCGCAAAGATGTAGATAGATTAGCTGGGAGAGATTGGGACTTCGATTATCAGCCTTCGATTGGTAGAGCTGGGGGCATCCTTGTCCTGTGGAGGAGCAGCCGCTTCTCTTTTCAGATTTCGTTCAAAGCGGAGCAATGTCTTATGGGGAAGATCACGCTGGCGGATGGGAGCTCGTGGGAGGTGGCTGTGGTTTATGCCAGCAAAGACAGATGCATTAGACGCACATTGTGGGAGGATCTTTCCACTCGCCATGACCAGAGTCTCCCCTTGCTTGTTGGAGGTGATTTTAACTGTATACTGAGCCAGGAGGATAAGAAAGGGGGTAGGCCTTTTCTTAGCACTCCGGCCACTTGCGACATGGCCGAGTTTATGGTAACAAATGATCTGGTTGATCCTGGGTTTGTTGGGCCTGCGTATACTTGGACTAATAATAAAGACGCGAGGAGCAAGATATTTTCTAGACTAGACAGGTTCCTTGTCAGCTCGGACATCTTGGACAGGTTCCAGGATCTGCGGGTTGAGCATCTGACTAGGCTTGCGTCGGATCACTGTCCTATACTTTGTAGGGTGCAGGAGGTTTCGAAGCGCACTTATTCACCATGGATCAGATTTGAGGATGTCTGGCTGAGTTTTCCGCATGCTCGCCATCTGGTTATGGAGAAGTGGAGGGTGGCAGATTTCGGGTGTGAGGCTGCACAACTACAGAGAAAGTGTAACAGAACGCTGAAGGCTTTGTTCTTCTGGAGCAAGGAGAAATTCAGGCGCCTCAACCAACTTAAGGAGAAGTTGGATTCTGAGGTTCGGACATTGCAGGAGTTGGAAGGTAAACCGCCTGGGCTAAATCCGGTCTAGACTAAAAGATTGCGGTTTAAGGTGCAGCTCTTGAATTCCACTATTGCCCGGATTATGACTTGGTGGAGACAGAGGGCGAAGGTGCGATGGATGGAGGAGGGCGATGGTAACACCCATTTTTCCACTCTATGGCGTCGGCGAGGAGACGATCCAATGGTATTGCATCTATTATGAGGGAGGACGGCTCGGTTGTGACGGATCAGGTGGAGGTTGCTGATACCTTCCACCAGTTTTTTGCTCAGAAATGGAGGGGAACAGATGTTGTGGATCAGGGCTGGCCATCTTTTACCAGTTATCGGGATTCTATTGCTTGCTTTACTGGGATTTTGGATGGTGATGTCTCGGAGGATGAGATTTTGCGTGCCACAAAATTGTTGGGACAGAACAAAGCTCCGGGGCGGGATGGTATCACTGCCTCCTTCTTCAAATCGTATTGGGACATTGTGGGGGAGCAGGTTGGTCGTGCCTGTGTGGAATTCTTCAATTCAGGTGTGATGGACCCTTCTTGGAAGGAGACGGATGTGGTCTTGATTCCGAAAGTTAAAAATCTGGACCGCCCTTCTAAGTTTAGACCCATTAGTCTGTGTCAAACGATCTACAAAATTGTGGCGAAAGTTCTTGTGAATAGACTTAAAGGGGTTTTGCCACATATTGTTTCTGAAGAACAAGCTGCCTTTGTCCCTGGGCGTTCAATTACGACACACTGCTTACTCGGCCAAGAACTGATGCATAAATTTAAGGTGTCCAAGGCTGCAAAAGGTTTTTTTGCTCTGAAGGTGGACATGGAACAGGCGTACGACAAGATGAGTTGGCAAACCCTGGAGTTGGTTATGGAGAGGATGGGCTTTCCCGCCAGGTTTGGGGCTTGGGTTCTCAGCTGTGTCAGAAATCCTAAGTTCTCCATTCTAGTTAATGGCCAGCTTTCAAATTGGATTACAGCGGAGTGTGGATTTCGCCAAGGGTGTCCGCTGTCACCTTACCTGTTTATCCTCTGCTCGGAATTGCTGTCTGCCCATTTCAAGCAAAACTTCAGGGAGATGGGAGTTCCGATCAGCCCGGGGGGACCTCCTGTCTCCCACCTCCTTTACGCTGACGATATTCTCTTTTTTGCAGGTGCTACCACGATAAATGCTCGGAAGACCATGTCAATCCTGACGGAGTACTGCTCTTGGACTGGGCAGAGAGTGAACCGGAGTAAGTCTGCGGTTCTCTTCAGCCGATGGACCCCGACAACTACTAAGACGAGACTGACAAGGATTCTAGGCTGCTGTAAGGTTTCAGAGTTGGACTACCTGGGGCTTAAGCTGGCAACGAGGAGGCTCACCAAGGTTGATTTTGCCCCTTTGATCCAGAGGGCAAGGGAACATACACTTAATTGGGGAATCAGGCACCTCTCTATGGCGGGGCGGATAACGTTGATCAATTCTGTTCTGCT
Organism: Dendrobium nobile; assembly: GCA_022539455.1. Lineage (NCBI taxonomy): Eukaryota > Viridiplantae > Streptophyta > Magnoliopsida > Asparagales > Orchidaceae > Dendrobium > Dendrobium nobile. The sequence continues at coordinate 29,139,505 of CM039734.1, forward strand.
GCCGTCTTCGGTCTTCCTCATGACTCATACTATTATTCCCAAATTAGGGACTCTGAGCACAAGGGCATGCACTACGTCGCATGGGACAAGGTGGCTCGGCCTAGACGGAATGGCGGGCTTGGCTTCCATGTCTGTGCACGCTGGACTGGTGCTCTCCGGGCACGGGTGGCCTGGGACATCATTGGCCATCCTGAGGGGTTGCTACAAAGATGCCTGGAACATAAGTATGGAGACGAATTGAGAGATTTAAACCCCCCTAGGGGACACTCTAGTAGCTGGAAAGTAATTTGTGAGGGTGCTAGGAACCTCACTAGTTCTATACGTTGGAAGATTGGGAATGGCCAGGACATTGAGGTGCTATCTGATACCTGGATCTGGGATAGAGCCATTTCTTCGTGGCCTACTTTCTGTGATATCTCGGCTATTGAAAATCTTAGAGTCTCGGATTTCTTGCGGGAGGGCGGCAGCTGGGACTTGCCGAAGCTGCGGGCTTGCTTCGGAGATCTGCTTGTGGACAACATTACGTGCATTCCTGTTGGTGAGGGAACGGAGAAGGATTGTATGGAGCTAATCAAGGCCCCATTAGGCTCTACAATTTCGGCTATTGTCTACAACAGAATGTTTGATGAGGAGGAGGATCCTATTTGTA
>CM039734.1:29147653-29155153 GCA_022539455.1 Dendrobium nobile
GGATGTTCGTGATGCATCATCTCTATAGGGATCTCCAGAGGCGATGGAGATACTGAGGGGACCTGAGGCTGAGGAGTTCATTAAGGAGGTTGCAGCCTCTCTGGGATATGTGGATCAAATGGAGACGAACAAGGCGTTGGTTGAAGATGAACCTGTTGGGATTGATCAACCTGCGGGTGGGGATATGGTTGTCGATCTCCATTGTAATGCTGGTGTTTCTGACGCTGCTTTGCAGCAGGCTGGGGAGCTGGAACCGGTGGTAGAGATGGAGGTTAGTAAAGTATTGGATAATCCTATTTTTGAGCATGAACAACCTCTGTTTACGTTCGGTAGCATGAGTTGGATAGCAGATCTTGGTAAAATGCCTTGTGCTGATGACGGGGTTGGAATGAAGGCTGATAAGGGGAAGAGTTGTTTAAATTTTGGAGTTCTGGATACTCTAATGAAAGGAAAGGATGCGCAGCCGCACAGGGGTGGTCGAGCTGGCCTTGGATGCAATGAGTTCCTCAATAAGTCGGGAGGCACTTCAGGTGTTTGTGAAAGTGTGAATAAGGAAGAGTTTCCTTCAATCCAAAAATGGCAAACACCGGTTGCTGGGAAACCAGTTAAGAATGAGAAGGTGGAGTTGAAAGCGGCAGCAACTGCTTGGAAGAAGTCTACGGCTGTTAAATTGAGTTCGCTTGAGAAGGCTGAAAACTTCTTAAGGAAGGATGGATCAGTGAATCTAGATTTGAGCAAAGCAAGGAGCAATATGCAGAAGCTGGATAGAACTCTTGTGGGTAGTCTCTTAGGCCGAAGGCTCCCGTTTTGGGTGGTGCAGAATGAACTCAATAGGAAATGGGGACATCTTGGTTTAACTCAGATTACGCCAATGGGGGCTGATTGCTTCCTATGCTGGTTTGTTAATATGGAAGCAAGGAATAATGTCTTGATTGGTGGACCTTGGTATGTTGCAGGCCAAATTATTGGAGTGGATCAATGGACAACTGGATTATCCGCCAAAGCTTTGAAAGGCTTTACTTCTCCAGTATGGATAAGGCTGCCGAATTTGCCCTTGGAGTATTGGGATGAAGCCAATTTGGCTAGATTGGCTATGTGTATTGGTGAGCCATTGTTCATGGATGAACAAACTAAACTTTGGAATAGATGTGCTTTTGCTCGCATCTGCATTAGATTGGATTTATCTAAGAGATTGCCGAAAGGTATTTGGGTTAACGGCTTAGAAGGAAGGTTTTTTCAGCCTATTGAGTATGAGGGGATTCCCCTGATTTGTTTGAAATGTGGGAAGGTGGGTCATAAAGCTGATTCTTGTAAGGAAGTGTGTACTCAACACAAGCAGCATGATTTGAAGTTGGGTAAGGTTCAGGAGCAGGTCTGTTCGAAGATGGTTGGAGTGAAATTGGCTGTTGGGTCTTCGGGTGGTGAGGCAGGGTGCTCTATGGGATTTAAGGGAGATGAATCCAGGCAAAATGGTGAAAAATCATTTGAAGAAGTTAGCTCTACGGAGGCTGATGTTGATCATGGGGAGTGGACGATTGTTACAAGAAGGAGGAGGCCTAACAATAGATCTGAGAACCGAATGCTCATGAGGGACAGCAAGCCTAATATGGTGGCAACTAAATCGTTATGGAGAAAAGTTAGTAATGCACAACAGGAGGTTGAAGCTCATGAAGAGAAAGGAAAAGCTAAAGGTGATGCAAGTAAGTCAAATGGTTCTTCTGAGCAGTTGATGGAGGCTGTTCCTACAGTCAATAAACCAACTGGTGATATGGTGGTTGAGTACAAGTTGGGACAGGGAGGATTGATACAGACGGGCTCGAGCAGTTTGGGACAATCTCATGAACAGAATATTGGAGGAATGGAGTTGGATAGTGCTCGTTCTATTGAAGGGAGGATTGGGGTGAAAGGGAGAAACCGTAAGGAGGTTCTGGCATCCCCAGCTCAGATCTTGGTGCCTAAAAAGCTGAAGTTTTCTGATGTGAAATCTGGAATTAAGAAGGTTTTTAGTAAACATTCAAGGAGTTCTAAAGAATTGCATTCCTCTGAACTAGGCCATCTCGGCTCACTTCAAAAGATGTCTGGGATTCGAAGGGAGAGGAGGTCTAAAGAGGCTATGGGGATATCAGCCATTGAACAATTTGTGAAGGTGACAGATAAATCGGTGGATTATGTTCCACGGGAAGGTGATTTTGCTGAGCAATGGAAAGCTGTTTTTTCTGAAAATTTTGGCGGCGGGGACGCTTCCCCTTTGGTGGATAATGTTTAACATCCTATGTTGGAACTGTAGAGGTGCTCGTAAGAAAGAGACGGGGAATTACTTACGACACCTGGTGGGGGAGAATAATGTTAGTTTCATTGGGCTGCTTGAAACTAAGATGGAACTTTTTGATAGGAAGGACGTTAATAGATTAATTGGCAGAGATTGGGATTTTGTTTTTCAGCCTTCCATTGGCAATGCTGGTGGTATATTGGTATTATGGAAGAATTCTATTATTTCTTTCCAGGTCTTGTTTAAGGCTAAGCAATATATCATGGGAAGTTTGAAAATTGCAGAGGATATGGTTTGGGAAATTGCAGTTGTGTATGCAGATAAGGATAGATATACCAGGATGGCAGTTTGGGAGGATATATCTAAACACCATTCAAGAGATGTGCCTTTGGTGGTAGGGGGAGATTTTAACTGCATTATGGCTAAGGAAGAGAAGAAGGGGGGCAAGGCCTTTCACTTCAATCCGGCTGCTAATGATATGGCCTCGTTCATGTTGGCCAATGATTTGGTTGACCCTGGTTACATTGGTCCATCTTTCACATGGAGCAATAACAAGGATATTAGAAGTCGGATCTTTTCAAGATTGGACCGGTTTTTACTGTCCTCCTCCATTCTTGACTCCTTTCAGGGGCTGAAGGTTAAGCATCTTACTAGACTTGCATCTGACCATTGTCCCATTTTGTGTAGTTTTCTTGGGGAAGTGAAGAGGGTCTACTCTCATTGGATAAAGTTTGAAGATGTATGGGCTAGCTATCCTATGGCTTGGCAGTTGGTGAAACAAAAGTGGCAGGTTAATGATGTGGGTACAGAATCTGTTAAACTCCAGAAGAAATGTCAGAGAACTCTTAAGGCTTTATTTTTTTGGAGCAAGAACAAGATCAAAGAGCTTACCCAGTTGAAGGAAGACCTTGATAGGGAGATCAAGTTTCTGCAGGAAGTGGAGTGTTCTCCAAATGGGTTATCTGAAACTCAGGCCGAGGCTTTGGGATTCAAGGTGCAACTGCTGAACAATACTCTAGCCCGGATTATGACTTGGTGGAGACAGCGAGCTAAGGTGAAGTGGATTGAGGAAGGTGATGGAAATACAAGGTTTTTCCATTCTATGGCTTCAGCAAGGAGAAGAGCCAAATGCATTGATGCTATCAAACAAGAAGATGGGACGGTGGTGACAGAGCAAAAGGATATCTCTAAGGTGTTTTATGAGTTTTTTGAGAGGAAATGGCAAGGACATTTTATTGAGGAGCAGGGTTGGCCTTCACTAGAAAATCAAAGGAATTGTTTAGCCCAATTTACTGATATTTTGGATCGGGATGTCACCAAGGAAGAAGTGTGGGATGTTGTTTCTTCACTTGGCTGGAACAGAGCACCGGGGAGAGACGGGGTGACTGCCTCATTTTTTAAATTGTTTTGGGAAATTGTTGGGGATCAAGTCATTTTGGCATGCTTAGAATTCTTTTTGACTGGGACTATGGATCCAATGTGGAAGAAGACTGTGGTGGTGTTAATTCCCAAAGTTGCAAATCCGGATCATCCTGCTAAATTTAGACCAATCAGCTTGTGTCAAACTTTTTATAAGATTGTTGCAAAGGTTTTGCTAAACCGGTTTAAAGGGATTTTGCCTAGGCTGATCTCTGAGGAGCAGGCTGCCTTTGTCCAAGGGAGATCCATCTCTAATCATTGCCTGTTGGGTCAAGAGTTAATGCACAAATTCAAGACTTCTAAAGCAGCTAAAGGATTTCTTGCATTGAAAGTAGATATGGAACAGGCTTATGACAAGATGAGTTGGAAGACGCTGGAACTTGTTTTGGAACGTATGGGGTTTCCTGCTAGATTCAGTTCATGGGTGCTGAATTGTGTCCAAGGGCCAAGGTTTTCTGTACTTATCAATGGACAACTTTCTGAAGACATTATAGCAGAATGTGGATTCCGTCAAGGATGTCCGTTGTCTCCATACTTATTTATCCTTTGCTCGGAGTTGCTGTCGGCCAACTTTCATCAGAATTTTAAGGAGCTGGGAGTTCCTGTCAAAGGGGGGGGGACCTTTGGTCTCCCACCTTCTTTATGCTGACGATGTTTTGTTTTTTGCAGGGGCTAGTATTCCTAATGTCAAGAAGATTACCTTAATCTTGGAAAGCTACTGTTCGTGGACAGGCCAAAGAGTTAATAGAGGGAAATCAGCCATTCTGTTCAGTAAATCGACTTCTTCTTCAACTAAGGCTCGGCTGGCTAAGCTCACGGGTTGCAGAAAGGTGGAGGAAATGGAGTATCTGGGAATTAGATTTGCTTTGCGAAGAATGGTGAAGAAGGACTATGCTCATTTGGTGCAACAAGTTTGTGCCAAAACGGTGACATGGGGGATGAGGCATCTCTCAATGGCGGGTAGAGTTACTTTGATAAACTCTGAACTGATCCCCTCCTCAGTTTATCTTGTCACACATTCATATGTACCAAAATCTGTTCTCTATGATATTGAGAAGGTTTGCAGGAGTTTCCTTTGGGATTTGGATGCTCAACACAGGAGCATTCATTATTTGGCTTGGGATAGTATTGCTAGACCAAGAATGAAGGGGGGATTGGGGTTCCATGCTTGCAGAAACTGGGTTGGACCCCTTCGAGCCAGGATAGCTTGGGAATTTATCAGTAAAAAGGATTCCCTTCTCCATAAATGTTTGGTACAGAAATATGGAAGTTTGCCATGGGTGGATGGAGTGAGAGATGGAGATTCAGGTGTGTGGAAACTGATTTGCAATGGGGCTGAGTACTTGGACTGTTGTGTGAGATGGAAGATTTGTAATGGCCGCAATATTGAGGTATTGAATCATGTTTGGATATGGGATAGGCTCATAGCTAAGTGGCCAACTTTCTGTGATATAGCAGCTATTGAAGATCTTATGGTTTCAGATCTCCTGGACCCGAATGGTAGCTGGGATGAAGATAAACTCCTTCTTTGCTTTGGAGCTATTTTTATGGAGAAGATACTAGAGATTAAAATCTGGGGTGAGTTGGTAGAGGATGAACTTGAGCTAATGAAGATCCCTCTTGGATCTTCTGTCTCTGCAATGGTCTACAATAGCAAGTTTGCGGAAGAGGATGACCCAAGTTACATTGCTTGGAAGTGTGGATTAAGACCTCGGGAGAGTTTGTTTTTGTGGAGAATTTTTAAGAACATTATCCCTACAAATGATTGGCTGTATTCACGGGGGTTTGAGGTTGATTTATTTTGCCCAGTTGGGTGTGGTATGGTGGAGGATTTGGATCATATTGGAGCTGGTTGCAAGCAGCTTTTGTGTATTCTGGATACAATAGATGAGTGGGGCTTTCAGACTCCTCGGTTCAACAATATTGCTGAATTCCAGATGGCTTTAAAGAAGGACGGGCATAGCATTGGAATCAGATTGTATTGTCTTTCATTGTACCATAATTGGGTGAATAGAAATGCTATAAAGCATGGCAAGGAGAGATTCACACCGGGTTACATAGCAGCAAACATTATGGGAATCCTGAAGCAGGATGGTCGGTCAATTCACTTGCAGCAACGGGATGCTATTCAATCCTTTGGATTGTTTCAACCTTCGTTTTGGTGTCCCCCCCCTACAGGTTGGTTAAAGATCAATGTGGATGGAGCTCTGTTCAAATCTAATGCTGGAGGAGTTGGAATTGTCATTCGGAATTGCCATGGAAATCTAGTTGTGGCTGCTGGATGGAGGTTGTGCCATTGGGACAGCACAAAAGTCGAGCTCATGGCTGTTCAATTCATTGGTAAACTCATTGCTGATTGGATGTTTGACCTTAAAGGGTTGATTGTGGAAGGTGATAATGCTAGTGTAATTAAATACATGATGGACTTCAAATACAGAGATAGGTGGAAATGGAATACAGAAGAATGGGCTTGCTGTGATTGGATTAAGCAGTTCCAACAAGTTCTTTTTATACATACACATAGGAGGTTCAACAAGGCTGCACACTTTTGTGCACATAGTGCTATAGATAGTTCTTTTGTTTGGGATACTGGTGAATGTAATAAGGGTACTCCTCAAGAATTTTTAGATATTCTTGAAGAGGACAGTAGCTTTTGTTTTGATAAGGGCAGTTAGCCCTTTGACTGTTTGGTTGTAATAGCACTTAGATGAATGCAAAAGCAGAATTTCGGCTCTTGCTCTCCATTACTCTATCTTTTTCTCTCCCTCTCTCTCTCACTCTCTCCCTCTCTCTCTCACTCTCTCCCTCTCGCTTTCTCTCTCTCTTTCTCTTCTCTCTCTCTCTCACTCTTGCCCTGTAGCTTGCTCTCACATGCTCTCTCTCTCTCCCTCCCCTTCCTCCATTTGCTCTTCTCTTTGCGGTCTCTGTTCTCACTCTTCTCTCCATCCTCCATCTCTCTCATTCTCTATCCTATCTCTAACTCTCTCAGCTCTCCCCTCCCTCCCTCCTCCCCCCCCCCTCATCCCCTCGGCCCCGCCCCCCCTCACACGTTCTCTTATTTCATCCCCACCTCTCTCTCTCTCCCGCTCTCTCCCCCCTCCATCTTTCTCATCTTCCTTTTTTCTTTATCCCGCCGCCATCGCAATCTTTCATTCTCTCTCCCTTTTACCTTCCCTCGCTCCTCCTTCCCTTGTAACTCTCTTTTTTTTTTTCCTTTTTCTCTCCCTTTTCTTTTCTCTTTCCTTATCCCTTTCTCATCTCTTTTCTTTCTCTCCAATCTCTTTCTTTCTCCCTTCTCCCTTTTCTTTCTTTCTCTTTTTCCTTACTCCTTTGGCTTCACCCCCGCCATTTTCCCTGCCTCTTTCTTTCTTTTCTCCCACATCTCGCCCCGTTTCTTTTTACCCTTTTCCTTCTCTTTCGGTTTTCTTTCCTTACTCGATTCCATTTTTTTCCCCCTTTCTAGTACTCCTTTTTTGGTGGGTGTGGTTTGTTTTGGTGGTCCTTTCCTTTTTCATCCCTTCCTCTTCTTTCTCTTTTCCCTTACTCCTTCTCCCCCCTATCTTTTCCAGCCCAGACCTTTCCCATTGTCCCCCCCCTTCTCCCTTTCCCCCCCCCCCCCCCCCCCCATCTCCCCCCCCCTCCTGTTCTTCCCGTTCTTTTTTTCCTTCCGCCTCCCACCTGCCTTTCTCTGTCCCCCCGTCTACCTTCTCCCCGCTTATCTCCCCCTCTGCATCTCTCAGAACTTTTAACTTCTCCCTCTCTCTCTCTCACATGCACTCTCTTGCCTCTACCTTGGGTCCTTCTTTTGCTCC
>CM039734.1:29162653-29165153 GCA_022539455.1 Dendrobium nobile
GCTTGAGAGGCGTCTTGCCGAACTTCAATTACTGGAAAGCTCCCAAGCGGGACTGAATGCGGAGCAGGATACCGAACTCCGAAATACGGCATCGGAATTGATTGCCACCCTTGCCAGAACGGCGACGTGGTGGCGCCAGCGTGCTAAGACCCGTTGGATTGAAGAGGGCGACACGAATTCGTTCTTCTTCCATTCTTCTGCCTCGGCTCGGCGCAGGGGCAACCGGATCGTGGAGATTCTGAAAGCTAATGGGGACAGAACCTCTGACCAGAACGGTATCCAGGAGGAATTCATGGGTTTTTTCACGGCTAAGTGGAGGGATAGACTGGTCTCGCTGGAGGGTTGGCCGGACTTCACCAGGGAGGAGATGATCCCTGAACACATGAGGGACACCATGGAAGCTGAGGTGACCGAGCTGGAGATCCAGAAAGCTGTGTTCAGTATGGGGAACAACCGATCGCCGGGCCTGGACGGTATTACCGCCTCATTCCTTAAATTTTATTGGGCAATCATTAAGAATGATGTCATGGGAGCCATTTTGCATTTTTTTGCTACTAATTCCATGTGTGCTAGCTGGAAAGACACCCTGGTTGTCCTCCTTCCTAAGACGTTGGACAGTTGTACTCCGGCAAAGTTCAGACCCATTAGTTTGTGCCAATCTTTCTACAAGGTAATTGCCAAGATCTTAATTACCCGCATCACGCCAGCTCTGTGTCATGTTATTAGTAAGGAACAAGGTGCCTTCGTTCCGGGAAGATCCATTTCCGGCCACGGAATGGTGGCACAGGAGATGATGAATAAGTTCCGTTACTCACAACAAAAGGCTGGGATGATGGCCCTTAAATTCGACATGGAACAGGCCTATGATAGTATGGCGTGGGAGACGCTTCAACTAGTGCTGGCCCGTATGGGATTCCCTCGCCGGTTGAGCAGATGGATAATCCAATGCGTCACCCGTCCTCGTTTCTCCCTGTTGATCAACGGTAGCAGAACCCCTTGGATTGAGGCAATGTGTGGGCTTCGACAAGGGTGTCCCTTGTCGCCTTATCTCTTCATTTTGTGCTCCGAGCTGCTCTCCAAATCTTTCAAGCTTCGGGGTGCACAGCTGGGGATCCCGATTGTTAGGGGAGCTGAGCGGATCTCACATCTTTTGTATGCGGACGATATTCTCGTGTTTGCGGAAGTCAATAAAACCAACGCTATCTGTATCCGGGGCATCTTCAATGACTACTGCAATTGGACGGGACAGAGTATTAACAAGGAGAAGACAGCCATCCTCTTTAACAAGAGGTGCCCGAAGTGGAAACAGAGGGCGATTGCTAAAAGTCTGGGCTACCAGAGAGTTGACTCTATGGAATACCTTGGGCTCACCTTGGCTCTGAGGAGGCTGAAGGCCGCTGACTTCGCCAAAGTTATTAAGAATGCCCATGATAAAACCAACCTTTGGGGTAAGAAGCACCTCTCCTACGCGGGTAGAGCTCTTTTAATTCGCACCTCTCTTTTACCTATCCCGGCGTATGTCATGACCCATACGGAGGTGCCTAACAGCATTTTTAACGCAATTGAAAGATTGGGGCGGAGATTTCTGTGGCAGAAAGACTCCAACAGTAAAGGCATGCATTATGTGGCCTGGAAGGACCTATGTATACCGGGCGATCATGGAGGCCTTGGGTTCCACGACTTGGTGGAGTGGCGCGGTCCCTTACGCGCCCGACTGGCCTGGATGGCCCTGCACGACGAGGATTCCTTGCTCCATAGAGTGATGAGGGAGAAATATGGTCGTAATTTTCAGCTCGGTGGACAACAGCGAAATAGATCTATCACGTGGAAGGTGATCAATGAAGGGATGGGCGCCCTTGAAGGTATCCTGCGATGGCGGATTGGGGATGGACAGAACATCCGGGTGATACAGGACTGCTGGATTTTGGACCGCAAACTGGAGCGGTGGCCTACCTTTGTTTGTATTGATGATATGGAGAATGCCAAAGTGGAGGGACTACTCAACGATGACCACTGTTGGAATGAGGAGGCGGTTGTGAGGAGCTTTGGCACAGTTATGGCGCAGCGGATCATGAGCATTGATACGAATGTGAATGAGGGTGTTGACAAGCCCGAACTCACGCAGACTGATTTTGGCACTAAGCTGTCCGCCTTGGTGATGAAAACTAAGTATGGGTGTTCGGAGTACAGGTTCGGCTGGATGAACAAGTTCCGGATGCACCCACGGGAGAAGTTTCATTGGTGGAGGTTGCTCCGGGATGCCCTCCCCACAAATCTTTGGCTTTCTCGGAGGGGGCTGGCCAGCTCTATGGAGTGTCCTTGGGGCTGCCCCGGCATGGAGAACATTGATCATTGTGTGGCCCATTGTAGCAAACTTAAGGAGGTTTTCTGCATCCTCGACAAGTGGGGCTTCGGGCTGCCTATTATTAACTCCCTCGACGAGCTGCTTGAGGTGCTGCACGGTATTGCTAATGCGAACCCGACCTTGGGACAAATTTAC
>CM039734.1:29170153-29175153 GCA_022539455.1 Dendrobium nobile
AGAGGAGTTGGTGGTAGATCTGGATCGAGAGATGGTGGGAGGATTATTGTGGGATCTGATGCTGGTAATAGCGGGGGAAGTTTTGGTGAGAGGAGGCTTTCGTTTGGGAGTACTGGAGGACTGGCGGAGATTGGAGCTGAGGGTAGCCGACTGGTTCAGGATCGGCCATTTGTTGGTGTTCGGGGAGCTAGATCTGGAGTTTCTGGACAAGGATTGGCTGCATCTGGGAAGTCTGATGTTGGGAAGGTGACTGTGGGAGCTGGATCTGGAGCTCCCGAGCTGGACGATGTCATGGAGGTTATTGGTGGAAGTGAAGTAGAGGAGTTCTTAAGAGAGGTTAGCAATGTTTGTGTTGATATGGAGCAGGCTGATTCAAATCCAGGTGTTCTGGAGTGCACGACGGGAGCTCCACAGGAGGAATCGTTGAAGCCTAAGACGGAGGAACTGGGGGAGTCCAATGCACGGGGTGAGGATAATAAAATGGTTGATAATCCTATGTTTGAACCAAACAAAGTGATGTTCACTTTTGGCAATATGGGTCGTATTGGCGATCTGAAGAAGTTTTCTTCAGTCTGGAATGTGGTGGAGACTGAGAAGAAGGTGGAAGGTATTATGCCGGTTTTCAAATTTGGTTTGTCGAATGCAGCTATGGAAACTGGGCTTGTGTCTAGGCGTGAGCATGAGGATGCTGAAGGGAGTCGTTCGGTTATGGACAAAGTTTGCAGCTCAGGTGTTCGGGGAAATGTTTCTTCTGGCTCCTTGCAGGATGTTCGAACTCCTATCTTAACCAGGCCGGTTAAGAAGGAGGTTGATGAGATTAGCGCAGCTTCTAATGCTTGGAAGAAGTCCACTGCAGTGCAATTGTCTTTGGTTGATGAGGTTGGTAGCTTCATGAGAGAAGATGGCCTGGTAAATTTAGATCTTAATGAAGCAAGAACAAATGTTAGCAAGCTTAGCAGGACACTGGTTGGAAGCCTATTGGGACGTCGTCTCCCTTTCTATATTGTGCAGAATGAGCTTCAAAGGAAGTGGGGTCATCTTGGGCTTACACAGGTTACTACTATGGGATCGGATTGCTTCTTGTGTTGGTTTGAAAGTAGAGAAGCCAGGGATGATGTATTGCTTGGGGGACCTTGGTACGTAGCTGGACAAATCATTGGAGTTGAACAATGGGCTGCTGGACTATCCTCTAAATCCTTGAGAGGATTTACATCGCCGGTTTGGATCAGGTTACCAAATTTACCTTTGGAATATTGGGGGGCTTCCAATCTTGCGAGGTTGGCGGCAGGCATTGGGGATCCTTTGTTGATGGATGAGCAAACGAAGCTATTGAATAGGTGTGCTTTTGCTCGTGTTTGTGTGCGTTTGGATTTGTCAAAAAGGCTTCCTAAGGGAGTTTGGGCTAACGGGTTGAATGGAAAATTTTTTCAACCCATTGAATATGAGGGGATTCCGTTAATTTGTTTGAAGTGCGGGAAAGTGGGGCATAAGGCAGATTTGTGTAGGGAGATCCTTGTTCAGCCCAAACAACATGTTGTTAAGACCAGTGGTATGCAGGATAGGCCGGAGGGCTCGGTTGATGTTAAAGGAAGTGTTCAGGCTGATATGGAAGAAGCTGTTACAGCTGCTGGAGCTAGTTCGGCTCATAAGAATTGCTCAGATGTTGATAATGATGAGGGTGAATGGACCATTGTTACTAGAAGAAGAAGAACAAGTAATGCTAAAGTTGGAATTAGAACTCAAACAGCTACTGCTAAGCCAGCTATTCCAACTAAACCTGTTTGGAGAGAGGTACCTAAGGAGCAGGGAAATGTTGAACAAGGTGGGCATGCTCAGTCTTCAATTCTGAAAACTGAGAAGCAGGATAAAGAAAAGTCAGTGTTAAAGCCTATTAGTATGGAACCGTCCCTGGAAAAGCAGGTTGTTCAAAATATGGATATTCCTTCTCAGGAGCTGGATGTTAAAGGTTTGAATTCCGGTAGAATAAATCATTCGTATGCTTTGAGAAGGGTGGGCAGAAGGAACTGGAAAGATAAGAGCAAGGAGTTGTCCCCGTCCCAGAAATTAGTTCCTAAGCTTCTCAAATTTTCGGACAGCAAGAGTGGGGTTATGAAACCGAAATTAAAGCAGGGAAGAAATTCTATTGTTACAAAGGAAATTGCACAAATTGGCTCTATCTTGCGGATGCCACGTATGCGGAGGAAGGCTGTAGATGCTGAATTGTCAGCTTCGTCTTTTGAACATTTAATTAGTGTGAGAGATGAACTGGGTTGTTTAACAGATATGGAGAAAGCTAGGGGTGTTCAAAATTCTCAACAAGCTGTGGAGATTGGTGAACAGATGTATGGCCATGAGATGGTTATAGGTGAGGCGGATGCTCTCATGAATGATGATGTTAATAACTGCGGCGGGGACGCTTCCCCTTTGTTGAATCATGTTTAACATCATATGTTGGAATTGTAGAGGTGCTCGTAAGAAGGAGACGGGTAATTACTTACGGCACCTAATAAGGGAACATAATGTTAGTTTTATTGGTTTATTGGAGACTAAGATGGAGTCTTTTGATAGAAAAGATGTAGACAAGTTGGCAGGACGTGACTGGGATTTTGTTTTTCAACCGTCCATTGGCAATGCAGGGGGCATCCTAGTGTTGTGGAAGAGTAATGATCTTTCCTTTCTTGTTTCTTTTCAAGCTAATCAGTATATCATGGGGAGGTTAAAGATTACTGATAGAATTGATTGGGAAGTAGCTGTGGTTTATGCTGATAAGGATAGACATACCAGGAGGATTGTTTGGGAGGACATTTCCAAAAACCATACGATGAATATTCCATTGTTGGTTGGAGGAGACTTCAACTGCATCATGGCACAGGCAGAAAAAAAGGGGGGTAAAGCTTTTCATTTTTCCCCAGCTGCAGGTGATATGGCTGACTTTATGCTGACTAATGACCTTGTTGATCCTGGGTTCATTGGTCCTAGTTTTACATGGACTAACAACAAGGATGCTAGGAGTCGTATTTTTTCCAGATTGGATCGTTTTTTGGTGAGTTCTTCTATTCTTGACGTCTTCCAGGGATTGAAGGTTAAGCATCTTACTAGACTTGCTTCAGATCATTGCCCCATTCTTTGTTGTTTTACGGAAGAGGTGAAGAAGGCTTGCTACCATTGGATTAAATTTGAGGATGTGTGGGCTAGCTACCCATTTGCTTGGCATTTAGTGGGGGAGAAATGGAAGGTGGAAGATCTGGGCAGTGAATCCTTTAAGCTTCAAAGGAAATGTCAGAGGTCATTGAAGGCTTTGTTCTTCTGGAGTAAGAACAAGCTTAAGAGCCTTAATCAACTAAAGGAAGATCTTGATAAAGAAATTAAGGTTCTACAGGAGGCTGAATGTGGATTGAGTGGTCTTTCTGAGGTGCAGGAAGAAGCATTGAGGTATAAGGTCAAATTGTTAAATAATACTCTCACTCGAATCATGACTTGGTGGAGGCAAAGAGCAAAGGTATTGTGGATGGAGCAGGGGGATGGGAATACCCACTTTTTCCACTCTATGGCTTCGGCTAGGAGGAGGTCCAAGAGCATTGATTCCATCAAGCTGGATGATGGGTCACTGGTATCTGGTCAGGATGTTGTCTCTATGGAGTTCTATAAGTTTTTCCAACTTAAGTGGCAGGGGCAGTCAATTGTGGAGGACGGGTGGCCTTCTTTGGAAACTCATAGGAGCTGTGTTGCAAAATTCAATGAATTCCTGGAAGCTGACGTTACTGAGGATGAAATTTGGTCTGTTATTTGTTCCTTGGGCCGGAACAAGGCACCTGGGAGGGATGGAGTTACTGCTTCATTTTTTAAATTCTTTTGGAGCATTGTGGGGGAGCAAGTTATGAAGGCATGCTTGGAGTTTTTCAATTCTGGATGCATGGATCCAAGGTGGAAGGAGACAGTTGTTGTTCTTTTACCAAAGGTTGATAATCCTGATCAACCATCCAAATTTAGACCAATAAGCTTGTGTCAAACAATTTACAAAATTGTTGCAAAGGTGATTGTTAATAGATTGAAAGGCATTTTACCAGATTTGATTTCTGAGGAACAGGCGGCCTTTGTTCAGGGGAGATCTATCTCTGACCACTGCATGTTGGGGCAAGAAATGATGAATAAGTTTAAGACGTCTAAATCAGCTAAGGGGATGTTGGCATTGAAAGTGGATATGGAGCAAGCGTATGACAAGATGAGTTGGAGGACTTTGGAGCTTGTTTTGATTCGTATGGGGTTCCCTTGTAGATTCAAGAATTGGGTTCTGAGCTGTGTTCAAAGCCCAATTTTCTCTATATTGGTGAATGGACAGCTAACGGATGGAATTGTGGCGAATTGTGGTTTTCGTCAAGGATGCCCGCTGTCACCGTATTTGTTCATCTTATGCTCGGAGCTTCTTTCTGCCCACTTCCACCAAAATTTCAAGGAGCTTGGAGTGCCAATCAGTGTGGGGGGACCTCTGGTCTCCCACATGCTTTATGCTGACGATATTTTGTTTTTTGCAGGTGCTAATATACCAAATGTGAAGAAGATTACTTCAATTTTGGAGTCCTATTGCTCGTGGACAGCTCAAAGGGTGAATAGAAGTAAATCTTGCATTTTGTTCAGCAAATGCACTTCCTCTTCTACCAAGTCTCGCCTTGCAAAATTGACTGGATGTCGGAGGGTGGAAGAGATGGAATATTTAGGCATCAGATTGGCCTTGAGAAGACTCTTGAGGAAAGATTTTGCTCCCTTGTTGCAGCAAGCCTCGGCCAAGACATTAGCATGGGGGACTAGACATTTATCCATGGCTGGGAGGGTCACCTTAATAAATTCAGTTCTTCTTCCTTCCTCTGTTTATTTGGTGACACATTCGCTTGTTCCTAAATCTGTTCTAAATGATGTGGAGAGAATTTGTAGGAACTTCCTATGGGATGCTGATGCTAATCACAGAGGAATCCATTATGCCTCTTGGGAAAGTGTTTCAAGAC
>CM039734.1:29184322-29194322 GCA_022539455.1 Dendrobium nobile
GATTTGTTTTTCTAAAAGCCTGGAGCAACGGTTCACTCTCAATCCGTAGGATTGGCTTCCTTCGTCGCATGGTGTCCCCCCCCCCCTTCGGGCTGGCTGAAGATCAATGTGGATGGGGGGGCTTTGCGCCGATCCAACGCTGGTGAAATTGGGATCTTTTTTCGCGATCACCACGGATCCTGGTGGTGGCGGCCGGACGTCGTATCTTGCATTGGGATAGCTAGGGGTCGAATGCAAGCAGTTCAATACATTGGTAATTATCCTCCATGAATGGATGTTTGAGGTAATAATGGGAATCATTATGAGGGACAACGCTAGCGTCATTAAATTCATGCAAAAGACAAGGATCGGTGCGCTGTGGAGCTTCGGCAGGAAGATGTTCATGAGTTCGATTGGTTGAGGTCTTTCCAAAAGTTCTTTTTGTATAGGGAGTTTAATCTGGCCGCTCATTTTTGTGCTCAGCGAGCGGTGGAAACTCTTTTACCTTGGGATATTGGGGATAATGATAGCATAGTAATTCCTCAAGACTTTTGTCCATTCTTGAGGATGATATTTTTTTGGCCCCCACCTAGGGGTGGTGGGATCTTTTTTTGGGTCGCGTTGTAACTGATTTTGATGAATGCAAATGCCAAATTCAACTCTCTCTCTCTCTCATTCTCTTGCTCTCTCCCTTGCCCTTTCTTTCTCTCTCTCTCTCCTCTCTCTCTCTCTTGCTCTCTTTATCTAGTTCTCTCTCCATCTCTCTCTCTCTCTCTCTCTCTCTCTCTCTCTCTCTCTCTCCCTCTCTCTCTTTCTTTCTCCCTTGCTCTTTCTTGCTCTCTTCTCCTCTTGCTCTTTCTCTCTCTTGCTCTCTCTTTCTCTCTTTTACTTTCTCTTGCTCTCTCTGGCTCTCTCTCTCTCTACTCACACACACACTCTCTCTTTCTATCTCTCTCTCTTGCACTCTCTCGCTCTCTCCCTTGCTCCTTCTTGCACTCTCTTGCTCTCTCCCTTGCTCTTTTTCTCCTTTACTTTCTTTTGTCTCTCGTCTCCTCTCTCATCTTTCTTTCTCTGTATCGGCTCGCTCCTCTCTCTTCTAGTCTCTCTCTCTTGCACTCTCTTGCTCCCTTAATTTCTCTCTCTCTCTCCATCTCTCTCTCTGTCTCTCTCTCTCACTCTCTTGCACTCTCTTGCTCCGTCCCTTGCTCCTTCTCTTGCTCCTCTTGCTCTCTCTCTCTCTCTCTCTCTCTCATCTCCCTCTCTCTATCTCTCCCCCCTCTTTCTCTTTCTCTCCCTTGCTCCCTCTTGCTCTCTTTTTCTTTCTTTTGCTCTCACTTGCACTCTCTCTCCTCTCTCTCTTTCTATTTGTCTCTCTCTATCTCCCTCTCTCTCTTGAATTCTCTTGCTCTCTCCCTTGCTCCTTCTTGCACTCTCTCTCTCCCTCTCTCTCCTATTGCTCTCCCTCTATCTCTCTCTCACTCTCTTGCTCTTTCTCTCTCCAAAGTTCAGCTCTCTCTCTCTCTTGCTCTCTTTATCCAGTTCTCTCTCTATCTATCTCACACACTCTCTCTCTCTCTCTCTCTCTCTCCTCTCTCTTATTCTTTCTCCCTTGCTCTTCTTGCTCTCTTCCCCTCTTGCTCTTTCTCTCTCTTGCTCTCTCTTTCTCTATTTTACTTTCTCTTGCTCTCTCTCCCTCTCTCTCTCCCTCTCTCTCTCTCTCTCTCTCTCTCTCTCTCTCTCTCTCTCTCCTCTCTCTCTCTCTCTCTCACACACACACACACAACACACGCACACACACAATGGGACACTTTTGGAGGGGATTACGGCTAGCTGTGGATTCCGGCAGGGGTGCCCGCTCTCGCCGTATCTGTTTATTCTTTGCTCGGAGCTTCTCTCGCTGCACTTTCACCAAAACTACCGGGAGCTGGGGGTTCAAATCCGGCCGGGGGGACCTCTTGTGTCCCACCTCCATTACGCTGATGATGTTTTATTTTTTGTAGGTGTGAAAGATGCCAATGTCAGAAAGTTTATAACCATTATGGAGGACTATTGTGGCTGGACGGGGCAGCGAATCAACAAGAATAAATCAGCGATCCTTTTTAGTCGTCTCATGCCTTCGTCGACTAAGAACCTTTGGCCAGGCTTGCTGGGTGCCGCAAGGTGGAGGAAATGGACTACCTCGGTGTCAAGTTTGCAATGCGGAGGCTGACGAAGGCTAACTTCTGCTCTCTTCTACTGAAAGTGCATGCACTCAAGATCTCTTGAGGGACTCATCACTTATCCCTGGCTGGCAGAATTACCATGATCAATTCAGTGCTTATCCCTCTCTCGGTTTATGCTATTTCTCACACCTTGGTTCCTCGGGGTGTTCTCGCTGAGGAGGAAAGGATCTGTCATAGATTTCTGTGGGACAAAGACACGGCCCATAAGAGCCTGCACTACTCTGCGTGGGGTGATATCACCAAACCAAGGCGACTGGGTGGCCTTGGTTTCCATGCTAGTCACAACTGGGTTGGACCGCTGCGAGCCAGAATTGCATGGGATTTCCTTCATAAGCCCCAAAACCTATTTCAAAGATGCATGAGGCACACTTATGGTGATTGGCCGTGGCAGCAAGATCGGAAACGGGGTGATTCTTGCGGGTGGAGAATCATTTGCGATGGGGCGAATAGCTTGAGTAACAATGTTCGCTGGAAGGTGTGCAATGGAGCCGATATCGATATGGTAAATCATATATGGATTATGGACTTGGCTATTTCTCTATGGCCTACTTTTTGCAACATTGAGAGGATTGAAGGCTGTTCGGTCAACGAATTTATCACTTCGGATAACTGTTGGGACCGTCAGAAGTTGCTGCTCTGTTTTGGAGAAACACTTGTTGACAGGATTTGTGATGTCAAGCTTTCGACGGAACTTAACGTAGACTCGTTGGAGCTTAGTAAATGTCCGCTTGGCACCTCGATCTCGGCCATCTGCTATGATTCTTTATTCCAAGGTGAGGAGAACCAGGTATGTACCATTCTGAAGCTCGGGTTAAGGCCCCGTGAGCGAATTTTTTGGTGGAGGATTTACATGGACCTCATCCCTACGTGCGGGTGGCTGAACCGGCGAGGCCTGTATACCGATGTGCAATGCCCTATTGGGTGCCAACAATTGGAAGACCTGAACCACTTAACGACCCAATGCAAGCAGCTCGACGAGGTTCTAAAACGTTTGGAGATATGGGGGTTTCCTACCCCTAGGTTCGCTTCGCTTGATGAGCTCAAGGTTGCACTGAAGAGGGGTCTTTCGGCCAAGGCTCACTGGCCCCTAATCTACTGTGCGGCTGTGCACCTTTGCTGGGAGAATAGAAATGCTATTAGACATGGAAAGGGTGCTACCTCTACTACCACAATGGCCGCTAGGATTCTGGGCTCGACCTCGCAATGTTTCTTTTCGCATAACTTGGAGCAACGGTTCACCATTCAATCCGCTGGATTGTTTCAATCTTATTCTTGGTGTCCCCCCCCCCCCCCTACAGGTTGGTTGAAAATTAATGTGGATGGTGCGTTGCGTAGGTCCAACGCCGGCGGGGTGGGCATTGTCATCCGGACTAGCTCCTGCAACCTGATCACTGCGGTGGGTTGGACTATCACGCATTGGGATAGTACCCAAGTGGAGATTATGGCTATGCATTATATTGATAAACTTTTCCTTGAATGGATGTTTGATGTTGAGGGGGTTATAGTTGAGGGGGACAATGCAAGTGTGATGGAGTTTATGCACCGTTGCAAGTAGGAGGAATTGTGGAAGCTCCGACCGGATGAAGGACACAAGCTAAACTGGGTTAAATCGTTCCAAAAGGTGTTTTTTGTTCATACTTATAGAGAGCATAACAAAGCAGCTCATTTTTGTGCTCAAAGAGCAATTGAAGATAGTTTTGTTTGGGATGTTGGAGATAGCAACAATATATGTATTTCTCAAGATTTTTTGCTTATCCTTGAGGATGATAGTTATAATTTTGCCCCGGGTGTGGGGTCTTTGTTTTGATTGATTTTGTAATGGGTTTTAGATGAATGCAAATGCAGAAGTTAACCTCTCTCTCTCTTTTCTATCTCTCTCTCCTCTTGCACTCTCTCGCTCTCTCCCTTGCTCCATTTTGCACTCTGTTGCTCCCTCCCTTGCTCCTTTTTGCTCTCTCTCTCTCTCTCTCTCTCTCTCTCTCTTTCTCTCTCTTGCTCTCTTTATCTTGTTCTCACTCACTTCTCCCTCTCTCTCTATCTCTCCCTCTCCCTCTCTTCCCTCACTCCCTCTCTCTTGCTTTCTCCCTTACACTCTCTTCTCTCTCCCTCCCTTGCTCTTTCTCTCGCTCGCTCTCTCTTGCTCTCTTTTACTTCTTCTTGCTCTCTCTTGTTTCTTTTCTCTCTCTCTCTCTCTATCTCTCTCTCTCTCTCTCTCTCTCTCTCTCTCTCCTCTCTCTCTCTCTCTCTCTCTCTCTCTCTCTCTCCTCTTCTCACTCTCTTGCTCTGCTCCCTTGCTCCAACATGCTCTCTTTCTTTTTTCTCTCTCTCTCTCTTACATTCTCTTGCTCACTCCCTTGCTCCTTCTTGCTCTCTCTATCTCTCTCTCTTGCCCTCTCTCTTCCTCTCTCTCTACTGCTCTTCTCTCCTCATCTCTCCACTCACTTTCTCTCTCTCTCTCTCCTCTCCTCTCTCTCTCCTTCTCCCTCTCTCACTCCCCTCTCTCTCTCTCTCCTCTCTCTCCCAATCAATCTCTCTCTCTCTCTTCTCTCTCTCTTTCTATCTCTCTCTCTCTAATCTCTCTCTTCTTGCACTCTCCTGCGCACTCTCTCCCCTTGCTCCTTTTTGCACTCTGTTGCTCCCTCTGTTGCTCCTTCTTGCTCTCTCTCTTTCTCTCTCTCTTGCTCTCTCTCTCTCTCTTGCTTTCTTTATCTTGTTCTCACTCAATCTCTCCCTCTCTCTCTATCTCTCCCTCTCCCTCTCTTTATCTCTCTCTCTCTCTCTCTCTCTCTCTCTCTCTCTTGCTTTCTCCCCTTGCTCTCTTTGCTCTCTCCCTGCTCTTTCTCTCGTCTCTCTTCATCTTTCTCTTTTACTTTCTCCTCTCTTGTTTCTCTCTCTCTCTCTCTCTCTCGTCTCTTCATTCCTCTCTCTCTCTCTCTCTCACTCACTCTCTTGCTCCTCTCCTTGCGCCTTTGCTCTCTTCTTTTCTCTCGTCTCTCTCTCCTTGCATTCTCTTGCTCTCTCCTTGCTCCTTCTTGCTCTCTCTACTCCTCTCTTGCCCTCTCTCTCTCTCTCTCTCTTGCTCTCCTTCCTCCTCTCTCTCTCTCCCTCTCGCTCTCTCTCCTCTCTCTCTCTCTCTCTCTCTTCTCTTCTCTCTCTCTCTTCTCTCTCCTCTCTCTCTCTCTCACTCTCTTACTCTCTCTCCCTTGCTCCTTGCACTCTCTTGCTCTCTCCCTTTCTCCTTCTTGCTCTCTTGCTCTCTTTCTCTTGTTCTCACTCTCTCTCTCTCTCTTTCTCTCTCTACTCTCTAGCACTCTTTCTCATGTTCCCTCTCTCTCTTTCTCTCTCTCTCTCTCTCTCTCTCTCTCTCTCTCTCTCTCTCTCTTCCTCTTTCTCTCTTTCTTGCATTCTCTTGCTCTCTTCTCCCTTGCTCATTCTTACTTACTCTCTCTCTCTACTCTCTCTTTTGGTCTTCTCTTGTCCTCTCCTCTACTCCTCTCTCCCGATCTTGCTCTCTCCCTTGCTCTATCTTGCCCCCTCTCCTCTCTCTGTCTCTCTCTCTTCGCATCTCACTTTCTCTCTTCCCCGTGCCTCTTGCCTCTCTCTCTCTCTCTTGATCGTTTGCTCTCTCTCTGTTTCTTTCTCTCTCTCCTGCTCTCTCTCTCCTCTCTCTGTCTCTCTTCCTCTTTCTTGCTTCTCTCTATCTCTTGCTCTCTCTCTTACTCTCTCTTGCCCTCTCTCCCTTTCTCTCTCTCTCTCTCTTGCACTCTCTTGCACTCTCTTGCTCTCTCCCTTGCTCCTTGCTCTCTCGTCTCTCTCTCTTGCTCTCTCTCTCTCTCTCTTTCTCTCTATCTATCCCTCTCTTGCTCATTCTCTTCACTTGCTCTCTCCTCTCTCTCTTGCGCTCTTTTATCTTGTCTCTCTCTCTCTCTCCTCCCTCTCTCCCTCTATCTCTGCTTTCTCCCTTGCTTCCTCTCTTGCTCTCTCCTCCCTCTTACCCTTCTCCCCCTTGCTCATCTCTTGCTCTCTTTTACTTTCAATTGCTCTCTCTTACTCTCTCTCTCTCACTCTCTCTCTTCTTCTATCTCTCTCTCACTCTCTCTCTCTCTCTCTCTTCTTTTTTTTTTTGTTTTCTATCTCTCTCTCTATCTCTGTCTCTGCTTCTCTTGCTCTCTCCCTTGCTCCTTCTTGCTCTCTCTCTCTTGCTCTGGGCTCTATCTCTCTCTCTATTTCTCTCTCTCTTGCTCTCTCTCTCTCTCTCTATTTCCCCCTCTCTGTCTCTCACTCTCCTCTCTCTCTCTCCCTATTTCTCTCTCTCTATCTCTCTCTTGAGCTCTTTTGCTCTCTATATTGCTCCTTTTTACACTCTCTTCTCTCTCTCTTGCTCCTCTATTCTCTCTCTCTCTTGCTCTCCTACTCTCTCCTCTCTTGCATTCTCGTGCTCTCTCCATTGCTCCTTCTTGCTCTCTCTCTCTCTCTCACACACACACTCTCTCTCTCTCTTGCATTCTCCTGCTCTCTCCCTTGCTCCCTCTTACCCTTTCTCCTTCTTGCTCTCTCTCTCTTCCTCTCTCTCTATTTCTTTCTCTCACTCTCTCTATCTCTCTCTAGCACTCTTTCTCCTATTCCCTCTCTCTCTTTCCCTCACTCTCTTGCATTCTCTTGCTCTCTCCCTTGCTCGTTCTTACTCTCTCTCTCGCTCTCTATCTCTCTCTCTCTATCTCTCTATCTTGCTCTCTTTCTCTTGCTGTCTCCCTTGCTCTTTCTTGCTCTCTCTCTCTCTCTCTCTCTCTCTCTCTCTCCTCTCTCTCTCTCACTCCCCTCTCTCTCCACCTCTTCCTCTCTCCTCTCTCTCTCTCTTGCACTCTCTTGCTCTCTCCTTGCTCTCTGCTCTCTCTCCGCTCTCTCTCCCTTCTCTCTCTCGTGCTATTCTCCTCTAGCGCTTCTCTCTCTCACTTCTCTCTCCTCTCTTCTCTCTCTCCTCTCCTCTCTCTCTTTCTTCCTCTTTCTGTCTTGCTCTGATTCCTCTTGCTCTCTCTCTCTCTTACTCTCTCTAACTCTCTCTCTCTTGCTCTCTCTCTCTCTCTCTTGCACTCTCTTGCTCTCTCCCTCACTCCTTCATGCGCTTTCTCTCTCTCTTTCTATGTCCCTCCGTCTCTCTCTCTTGCTCTCTTTCTCTTTCTCCCTCCCTTGCTCTTTCCCCCTCTTGCACTTTCTGTCTCTTGCTATCTCTTATTCTCTTTTACTCTGTCTTGCTCTCTCTCTCTCCTCTTCTCTCTCTTCTCTCTCTCTCTTGCACTCACTTGCTCACTCCCTACTCTTTGTACTCCTCTTGCTCTTTCCCTTGCTCCTTCTTGTTCTCTGCCTCTGCTTCTTCTTTGCTTTCTATCTCACTCTATGCGCTCTCTCTCACTCTCTCTCTCTCTCACTCTCTCTTTCTCTTATCTTTTTCTCTCTCGTCTCTCCCCTTCTCCTCTCTCTCTGACCTCTCTATTTCTCTCTCTCCTGCTCTCTCTCCTTGCTGTCTTTTTCCCTTACTCTTTCCCTTGCTCTCTTTCTCTCTCTCTCTCTCCCTCTCTCTCTATCTCTCTCTCCCTTGCTCCTTCCTGCACTCTCTTGCTCTTCCCCTTGCTTCTTTTTGCTCTCTCTCTCTCTCTCCCTGGCTCTCTCTCTTGCATTCTCTTGCTCTCTTCCATGCTCGTTCTTGCTCTCTCCCTATCTCTCTTTCTTGCTCTCTCTCTTGCTCTCTCTCTCTCTCTCTCTCTTCATTCTCTTGCTCTCTCCCTTTGCCATCTTGCTCTCTTCTCTCTCTCTCTCTCTCTCTCTCTCTCATCTCTCCTCTTTCTCTCTTGCTCTCTTATCTAGTTTCTCCCTCTCATCCTCTCCCTCTCTCTCTCTCTCCTCTCTCTCTCTCACTCTCTCTCTCTCCCTCTCTCGATCTTGCCCTCTCTCTGGCTCTCTCTCTCTCTTGCTCTCTTTCTCTTGCTCTCTCTCTCTCTCTCTCTCTCTCTCTCTCTCTCTTACACTCACTTGCTCTCTCCCTTCCTCCTCTCTCTCTCTCTTGCTCGTTTGCTCTCTCTCTCTGTCTCATGCTCTCTCTCTAGCTCTCTCTCTCTCTCTTCCTCTTTTTTTCAATCCTTTGGATTGTCCTCTCCTTCATCTTGGTGTCCCCCCCTACAGGTGGTTGAAAGTGAATGGTTTAGGGCTGCTGTAAATTCTAACTGCAGGTGGAGTGGGAATTGTGATTCGGGATAGCTTTGGGAAGCTGCTGGTAGTGGCTGGATGGAGTATTTGCCATTGGGATAGTGGTCAAGTTGAGATGTTGGCCATTCAATATATAGGGAAACTTGCTTTGGACTGGATGCTTGAGCATGAGGGGATCATTGTGGAGGGTGATAATGCATCTGTTATTGAATTTATGCAGAATTTTAAAGCTAGAAAACTTTGGAAGCAAAAGTATGATGATGCTGAAGTTTGGAATTGGCTGAGATCATTCCAACACATTATTTTTTGTGATACTTACAGAAGGTTTAAATGGCGGCACACTACGTGCTCATAGAGCAATAGAGGACAATTCCATTGGGATAACAGGAAGATAGCAATACTATATTCCTCAAGAATTTTTAGATATTCTTGAGGATGATAGTAGATATTTTGCTTTAGATTAGGGGTTCTTTGCCCCTTTTTATTTTTGCTTGATGTAATTGTTTTTTCTTGATGAATGCAAATGCAGAAGTTCAGCTCTCTCTTGCTCTCTCTCTCTCCCTCTCTCTCTCTCTCTCTCATGCATTCTCTTACTCCCTCCCTTGCTCGTTCTTGCTCTCTCTCTCTCTCTCTGTCTCTCTCCCTATCTCTCTCTCTTGTTCTCTTTCTTGCTCTTTCTCTCTCTCTCATTCTCTTGCTCTCTCCGTTACCCTTTCTTTCTCTCTCTCTCTCTCTCTCTCTCTCTCTCTCACTTGCTCTCTTTATCTAATTCTCTCTCTATCTCTCTCACTCTCTCTCTCTCTCTCTCCCTCTCTCTCTTTCTTTCTCCCTTGCTCTTTCTTTCTCTCGTCCCCTCTTGCTCTTTCTCTCTCTTGCTCTCTCTTTCTCTCTTTTATTTTCTCTTGCTCTCTCTTACTCTCTTTCTCTCTCTATCTCTCTCTTTTTCAATCTCTCTTTCTCTCTATCTCTCTCGCTCATGCACTCTCTCTTTCTCTCTCTATCTCTATCTCTATCTCTCTATTTCTATCTCTCTATCTCTATCTCTCTCGCTCTTGCACTCTCTCTCTTTCTATGTCTCTCTATCTCTATCTCTCTCTCTCTTGCACTCTCTTGCTCTCTCCCTTGCTCTTTCTTGCACTCTCTTGCTCTCTCCCTTGCTCTCTCTTTCACTCTTCTACTTTCTCTTGCTCTCTCTCGCTCTCTCTCTTTCTCTCTCTCTATCTTTCTATCTCTCTCTCTCTATCTCTCTCTCTTGCACTCTCTTGCTCCCTCAATTACTCTACTCTCTCTCTCTCTCTCTCTTGCACTCTCTTGCTCCGTCACTTGCTCTCTCTTACTCTCTCTCTCTCTCTCTCTCTCTCTCTCTCTCTCCCCTATCTCTCTCTCTCTCTATCTCCCTCTCTCTATCTTCCCCCTCTTTCTCTTTCTCCCTCTTGCTCTCTCTTGCTCTCTCTCTCATTCTCCGCTCCTCCGTTACCCTTTCTTTCTCTCTCTCTCTCTCTCTCTCTCTCTCATCTGCTCTCTGTTATAATTCTCTCCTAATCTCTCTCACTCTCTCCTCCTCTCTCCCTCTCTCTCTTTCTTTCTCCCTTGCTGAG
>CM039734.1:29204322-29214293 GCA_022539455.1 Dendrobium nobile
CAAAAGAGAGTGCAAGGAGCAAGGGAGAGAGCAAGAGAGTGCAAGAGAGAGAGAGAGAGAGAAAGAGAGAGAGAAGGAGAGAGAGAGTAAGAGAGTGAGAGAGTGAGGGAGAGAGAGAAAGAGAGAGAGAAAGAGAGAGAGCAAGAAAGAGGAAGGGAGAGAGCAAGAGAAAGAGTGAGAGAGTGAGAGAGTGGGAGAGAGAGATAGATAGAGCAAGAGAGAGAGCAAGAGAGGGAGATAGAGAGAGAAAGAGAGAGAGAGATAGAGAGCAAGAATGAGCAAGGGAGAGAGCAAAAGAATGCAAGAGAGATAAAGAGAGAGAGAGAGAGAGAGAGAGAGAGAGAGAGAGAGAGAGAGAGAACAAGAGAAAGAGAATAAGAGAGAGAGAGAGTGCAAGCGAGAGCAAAAGTGCAAGGGAGAGGGAGAGAGATGTGAGAAAATAAAATCTAACTCTCGAATTTTAATTATTTTTATTTAAAAAATATATATTCTTTTATATAAATAATTAATTAATTTAATATTCCTTTGCCATTATGTGCTGTCATATTTATCTTGAAAAGTTTTGTTTCTCCTTTGGCATCTTTTCATCAAAATCTGCCAAGTAAGGCTTTGTTATAGTTTTATTTTCTGAAGGCTTTAGTTGTGCTAACAGGTAAAAATAAAATAAAATAAATTATTATTAAATAAAGAAAGAAAAGGAAAGAGAGGAGGATTTTTAAAATAATTTTAAAAATAAAATATATTTTTTTATTTAGATATGGAAAATAGTTTGCTTTATTTATATTTTAAATATTCTCTTTCGATTGAATCCATATAGTCGGATGTCAGACCGCCTCGAAAGACAGACTGATATCCTTCTGTTGATTCTAAAGAAAGAGAACAGACAATTCTCTTTCCTAATCAGGTATGACATAGGGAGTATACAAATTGCCCGAAAAGACGATCAATATCTTCTCTACTTACCTAATTAGATTAGTAAATTATCAATTCATCCCTAAAATCAAGCATACAGATGATATTTGATTTACTTATGAAAGTAAATCGAATACCTATCCATTTCTAGATTGTAAGGAATGGATCTCAACAAAAGTATATATAAAGCAGGGTTTTTTTTTAAAAATAAGACCTTTATTTTCTCACGCGATTTGCTTTATTTATATTTAGGATATATTTCTCCCGATTAAATCTACATAGTCGGGTATTATACTGCCCCGAAAGACAGACTAATATCCTCCTATTGATTTTAAAGAGAGAAGCAGTACAATTCATTCTCCTAATCAGGTGTAGTATAGAGAATATTTAAATCATCCTGAAGGGATGACGAGTATATTCTCTAATCGACCTGATTAGATTAACGAATTGTAAGTTTGTTCCTATAATTAAATATAGAAGACATTTGATTTGTTAGTGAAAACAAATCAACTATCTATCTATTTCTTAATTATAAAAATAACTCCTAAATGTGAACAAAACCTAATCTACTTCCACAAATCTTTCCTACCTCAGAAAAGAACTTAGGTAGGGTTTAGATTATTCTGGGATCTAGACTCCCTACAGGGGCAAGCCCCTGTAGTTAATTACATCTCCTAAGAGAACACTCTCGATTTAAATGAAGACTAAATAGTTTCCAAAATTATATATATATTTAATTAAATATTTGGGCATAATTAAACTTTCACGATCAGGCTTTAGATTATAGAATTGTTATTTGACTTTAGAAGGATTGAGAATTGATTTAAGGAAGAAGAAAGTGCAGAGAGAAGTGTATACGATCTGGACTTACCACCTGCCTAGAGTGGGCTGCTAGCTAATAGTCTTAATCACAACAATTCGCCGATGATGCAAGATTTTAGGGTGGCTCTATCCTAGGAATCAAGGAGTTTATTAAAGAATCTAAAATAAATGCAAAGGAATATGCTTACAAAACCAAAAATCTACTCGTATGCGAAAGATGTATGAAACAAATGTATATAAAAAAATGATTTTATTAATATAATTTCCTTCGGTTACACCACAGAATTTGCAGTAAAGTAATGGTGGCCAGGCCCCACCAACAACAAACCTGGGTTCTAAACCTATAGAAAAGTAGAATTAAATATAACTGCTTATATAGTCTTCAGGCTCCGTGTCTTCTATGGAATTCCAAAAAGGAACGTCATTCTAAAGGAGGACATCACTTTTTGGGGCCCCATTTGTATATTTATAAGCAGTTATCTTTAATTCTTTTACAGACTCCAGACGCTGTACAGACTCAATCTATATACAGCAATTCTAGGAAATAAAAAGCAGTACATCAGATCCTAAGAACATTCTACTATTGCAGTAATATAAAAGACAGGAAATAAAGCAGTTGTATATATAATGATGCATGTTATGAGTGCGTTGTGTACAGTTATAAATGCAGGAAAGTAAAGACAGAAAAGTAAGTACACGGCCCTCACTTTATTCACTTTGCTCTCTGGTGTACAGACAGAAAAATAAATATGCTATGCTATGCAATACAGAAAGGTAAGCAATCACACATAGGTGCCCTCTAGGCAAGACACCCACAAGCAAACCACAACAAACCACCGGCCTAACTTAGGCTAAAGTTGGTTGTCCTAGCAAACATCTAAGTGTGTGAAGAAAGCTGTGTGGCTTGGATAGGTCCTAATGGGTTTATTTGTTTGAATTACATATATTATTAAGATTAATTTATTACAGGCCCAATGAATTTAGTTAAAGTTTAAGTAAAGTGTATTTGAATTTATTAAGAATTATTCCAATTTTAAATGTTAAAGTTTATTAATTTAGATTATAAAGAATTTATAGATTGATAATTCTCTAAGTGCAGGAAATTATCAATTTATTGGTCCTAGGACTTTCAAAATGCACACTCGTCTTATAAAGAAGATAAGTGTTCATTTGAGAGTCCCTGAAGTTTTATTAGAGAGAGAGAAAGGGACCTTATGAATACAATACCACGTGCCCTCCCGAAGGAATCTAGCACGTTGTATAAGGTCGGTGTATTATTATATTTATTTGAAGATCTTCAAATCCAAATATATTAGTGCCTTCCCAAAAGGAGTCATGCACAACACATAGAAGATCTCTTTGTTATTTATATGTATTAGAGGCTTCTTTAAATCAAAAATGCCTAAAGCTCTCCAAAAGGAATCGGGCTTTAGGCATAGAAGCCTTGATTCATTTAATCTAAATTAATAATCAAATTTGATTGATTAAAATAAATTCTAATCAATCAAATTATCAAATTAACTTAGTTTAGATGAATCAAAATTTAATTTAATCTTTAATGAATCTTATTATAATATTTAGAATTTTTTAGAATTTTTAATCATTTATTGGATTATTAAGGAATATTATTATTAGAAAATTATTTAATATTAAAATTAATACATTTTGGGTTTTATTTGATTTTAAATGAATTTATTTTATATTTTTAATATTTTTTGGATTTTATATGAATTTTAATGTATTTATTTAGTTAATGTTCACTTAAGGGTTGGTTTAGGTTTGCTGGAATTTAAGGTGTTGTTTTGATTTTGAGTTGATTGAAATTGATTGAGATTATTTTTTTTTTAATAGATTTTATGAATTTTATTTGATTTATTTGAATTTATCAAAATAAAAGAAAAAAAAAATCCTTAATGAAGGATCATCCTAAATCTGCTAGTTGTTATAAGATTGATTAATGTCTAAATGAGATGTATTAAATCAAAGGGTTGTGACACTAGTTTTTTATGTTTGAGTTTCATCCCAAAAGGAATATGTGTAGTTCTTCCTAGATTGTTCTAAGTTAGCTAAGACCAAGTCCTTAATTGTTGTCCTTAATGTCACTAAGTTATAGGATATCAAATCAATGTTTCTAACCCTTTTGGACACTAAATATAAGCACACAATAAAGCAATCATGAACAAAATAAAGTGTCCTAACGCTCTATGGAATTATTCATGATAATTATTAAGTCATAGACTACAATGTAATCTATTAACCTAACAATTCCCTATGAAGAGATGGCTAATCAAATTGAGTTGACAATACTTAGAGAAAGAAAGGGATCTCTCTTAGTATATTTTCTCTTAATTTCATATCTTAATTATGTATGATTTGATGATTATATATGTATATAGATGACTATATACATGTATAATCTAGTATTCTAAAACAAATAAATCTCTATAGAATCATACTTAATTAAGAAACCAAGCCCACTTATCAGTAAAAGAGAGACTCTTACTGACTTCATAGAACTCTAACATGCTTAATGGATTTAGTTTGAATGATTTATGAATTTCCAATAATCTAGGTCAAATTTTTGACTTAGATTTTTGTAAATTCATAAACTAATTGAGATTGCATCAAATAGGCTTAGAAAAATTACAGGAAGTCTACCCTAAGCCCTACTACATCTCTGTCAAATTTCAGCTCAAGATAATATATATATATATTTATTTATTTAAAAATAAAATAAAGATTTTGATATTATTGAAATTATTAAAAATATGTTACTCAAAATAATTTTTTACTATTTTTTTAATAAACTACCTGGAAATACGAACAAAACAAGCCCAAGAACTCGAAAATCGGATCATAAATGAAATTCCGGCGAATTTTTGAAGTTCTGAAGATTAACTAAATTTATTTTTGAAGATTTTAAATATCTGGTCAGCCGGCGGCGCTGACCAGACACGCGGCGCGCACGTAGAGAGCCACGCGAATGGAGGCTATCACGTAGGGGCCCGCCACTTAACTAGCGCGGCAAGAATTACGACCGTCGGATTGATCCCAGCGTAGATCTGATGGATGAGATCAAACCCGCGGGGTCAAAGTTGATCTGGGATGATCAGATGGTCTGGAGGGATCCCGTGGTTCGAACGAGCGATCAGGATTCAACCAGGCGAACGGCGACCCGCGGTTCAGATCAGATGAAATCATGACCGTTCCACCCAAATGAACAAATCGAACGGTCATGAACTCATCTTCAACCTCCAGTCTGAACCGAAAACCCTAAACCTATTTTTGATTTCGTTTTAACAAAATACTCAACCAAATGAGCCAAAAATTTAGATAGAGAGCTTATAGGTCTTAAGGAAGAATAAGGATATTTTTTTAAACAATTTGATGCAATATTTAATGAGTTATTTAAGAACCTATGTAAGCGCCTAGGGTTTAGGATATATCGAGATTTAAACGATGGATTTAGTTGATTTCAACACGGATGAACTTGTAGACTATCCACGTGTTGATCTCCTTCACACTTCGAGCTCGGAGGAGGCTTCTACACGGAGTTGAGGAAGCTTGGACGGGAGTAGCTCTCGGTCAGCCACTGATTTCACCGCCGGTAGCTTCAAATGCCGGGAACTTACTGGGAAGATGGAAAAGGAGCTCTGGGGAGTGGAAACAAAAGCTTAGAGCATCTGGGGAGTCACTGGAATGCAGGATAGCTTAGAATGAGCTCTTCCTGCCTCTCTACCCTATTCCAACTACGAGAGTTTGCTTGGACGGCTGGGATGAATCAGGAGCGTTGCTGGGATGGTTGACACTTGGCCCAGGTGGTTAGAACACAGGGAGAAGGACTGTACGGGACAGGGTGAGCTGGCCACTCCCTCGTTTATCCTCACATGGGAGGGGACCACAAGCCGTTAGGGCTCAAACCAAGGCTCGGGTTGGGTATGATTTGCTCCCAGGAAGCTTCTGGAATTGAATCTAGAGGCTGGATGGGCCTGGGCTGGAATGGGTAATGTGGTTTGATCGGGTTGACCGAATGAGCCCACTTGAGCTCTTGGACAGGCTAGGGAGGAAGCCAGAGCCTGGGTTGGATTGGACTAGCTTCAGGCGACTTCTAGAGTCAAATACAATGGTTGGACTAGCCTAGATCAGGTTGAATGGTTTAGGTTGAGAGCGTTGACCGGGTTAGCTCATTTGCATTCCCATTGGCCATTTGATCGGTCAAGGGGTCAAAGGTCAATGAGCTGGAGCTAAGGTGGAGCTATGAGTCATTTGAGGTGGCTGAAAAGGCTTGGGTTTGAGCTGGGTTTATCGTATTGAAGGGTTTGACCACTAGATCTCAATTGAGTTCTAGTTGACCGTTTGACTTATCAAGGAGGGTCAAGTCAAGTGAGCTGGCATCTAAGACCAGTTTAGAGTGTATTTTAATGGTTGGATGGATTTGATCTAGAGTAGGTGTGATAATTTGGCCGGGTTGACCAAATAAGCTTTATTGGGCTTTTGTTGACTACATTGACCAGTCAACAAGGGTCAAAGATGCTCGGGTCCAGATGTGGTGTAGAGCCATTTAGATTGATATATGGGTATAGTTCTGAGCAAGAAGATCGGTTCATAGGTTTGATCAAAGCTTGGGGGAAGTTGACTGAGCCAAACCTTGGTGTTTGGCTCAAAGCATGTTTGAGAAGTCTTTGAACAAAACTTTGAAGTTATTTTGGTGTAATAGAATGGTTGATTTGAATGCAGGTTAATTGAGTGGTTGAATATTGATTGACTGATTGAGTAGATATAGGTAGAACTGAATGATTGATTGATTTATGGGTTTGATTTTTTTTATTTTTTTTAGACTGGATGATTGATTTAGTTTTGCTGAAGCAATTGACAGGTGGCAGGCTATCAACCACTAGATATAGAATCAGGAGTGTGAGGTAGCACTTGGAGACCTCATACAAAAAATGAGGTCAACAAGAGAGAGACAGAGAAAGAGAGAGAGAAAGAGAGAGTAAGAAGGAGCAAGGGAGAGTGCTAGAGAGAGCAAGAGAGAGAGAGTGAGAGAAGGAGATCGAGAGAGAGCAAGAGAGAGAGTGTGTGAGAGAGTAAGAGAGAGCGAGAGAGAGAGAGATAGACACAGAGAGAGAGAGAGAGAGAGAGAGAGAGAGAGAGAGAGAGAGAGAGAGAGAGAGAGAGAGAGAGGAAGGAGCATGGGAGAGAGCAAGAGAGTGCAAGAAGGAGCAAGGGAGAGAGAGAGAGAGAGAGAGAGAGAAGGATAGAGTGAGAGAGAGAGAGTGAAAGAGAAAAAGAGAGAGAAAGAGAGAGAGAGAGAGAGCAAGAGAAATTAAAAGGGAGCAACAGAGAGCTAGGGATAGAAAGTGCAAGAGGAGTGAGCAAGAGAGAGCAAGGGAGAAAGCAAGAGAGAGAGGGGGGGAGAGAGAGATAGAGAGAGAGAGAGAGGGAGGGAGAGAGAGAGAGAAAGAGCAAGAGAGAGAGTGAGGGAGAGTAAGAGAGAGCAAGAGAGAGAGAGAGAGAAACGCGCATGGGAGAGAGCAAGAGAGTGCGGAGCAAGGAAGAGAGCAAGAGAGAGTAAGAGAGAGAAAGTGCAAGAGAGAGAGAGAAAGAGAAAGAGAGCAAGGGGGAGAGAGAGAGAAGAGAGAGAGAGAGAGAGAGAGAGAGAGAGAGAGAGAGAGAGAGAGAGAGAGAGAGAGAGAGAGAGAGAGAGAGAGGGAGAGAGGGAGAGAGAGGCAGACAGAGAGAGAGAGCAAGAGATATGAAGAAAGCAAGAAAAAGGAACAGATAGACAGAGAGAGAGGAGAGAGGAGAGAGAGGGAGAGAGAGCAAAAGAGTAATAGAGAGAGAGAGAGCAGGAAGGAGCAATGGAGAGAACAAGAGAGTGCAAGGAGCAAGGGAGAGAGCAAGAGACTACAAGAGAGAGAGAGGGAGAGAAAGTTAGAGAGAGAGAGAGAGAGAGAGAGAGAGAGAGAGAGAGAGAGAGAGAGAGAGAGAGAATAAGAGAAATAGAGAAAGAGAGAGACAGAGAGAGAGCAAGAGAGAGTGAAAGAGCAAGAGAGAGAGAGAGAGTAAGAAGGAGCAAGGGAGAGAGCTAGAGAGTGCATGAGAGATGGAGTGAGAGAAAGAGAGTGAGAGAGCAAGAGAGAGAGTGAGAGAGAGTAAGAGAGAGAGAGAGAGAGAGAGAGAGAGAGAGAGAGAGAGAGAGAGTGGGAGATAGAGAGAGAGAGAGCAAGGAGCATGGGAGAGAGCAAGAGAGTGCAAGAAGGAGCAAGGGAGAGGGCAAGAGAGTGCAAGAGAGAGAGATAGAGAGAGAGAGAGAGATAGAAAGAGAGAGAGAGAGAGAGAGAGAGAGAGCAAGAGAAAGTAAGAGAGAGAGAGAGAGAGAGGGAGAGAAAGAGCAACAGGGGAAGAGAGCAAGAAAGAGAAAGGGAGAAAGAAAGAGAGAGAGGGAGGGAGGGAGGGAGGGAGAGTGAGAGAGAGAGAGAGAGAGAGAGTGAGAGAGACAGAGAGAGAACTAGATAAAGAGAGCAGAGAGAGAGAGAGAGCTGAACTTCAGAGAGAGAAAGAGCAAGAGAGTGAGAGAGAGAGGAGAGAGAGAGAGAGAGAGCAAGGGAGAGAGCAAGAGAGAGAGCAAGAGAGAGAGATAGAGGGAGAGCAAGAGAGTGAGAGAGAGAGAGGGAGAGAGCGAGAGACATGAAGAAGGAGCAAGGGAGAGAGCAAGAGAATTCAAGAGAGAGAGAGAGAAAGATATATATATATATATATAGAATGAGTAAGGGAGGGAGCAAGAGAGTGCAAGAGAGAGAGAAATATAGAGCGAGAGAGAGAGAGAGAGATAGAAAGAGTGAGAGAGAGATAGAGAGAGCAAGAGAGAGAAATAGAAAGTAAAAGAGAGCAAGAGCGAGCAAGGGAGAGATACAGAAAGAGGGGGGAGAGATAGAGAGAGAGAGGGAGAGAGAGCAAGAGAAGAAGCAAGGGACGGAGCAAGAGAGTGCAAGACAGTGAGAGAGAGAGAGAGAGAGAAAGAGGAGAGAGAGAGAGAGAGAGAGAGAGAGAGAGAGAGAGAGAGAGAGAAAGAGCAAGGGAGGGAGCAAGAGAGTGCAAGAGAGAGAGAGAGATAGAAAGAGACAGAGAGAGAAAGAAGAGAGAGAGAGAGAGAGAGATAGAGCAAGAGAAAGTAAAAGTGAGCAAGTGGGAGCAAGAGAGAGAAAGAGCAAGACGAGGGAGAGATAGAGAGAGGGAGAGAGAGAGAGAGAGAGAGCAAGAGAGAGCAAGAGAAGGAGCAAGGGACGGAGCAAGAGAGTGCAAGAAGGAGCAAGGGAGAGAGTAAGAGAGTGCAAGAGAGAGAGAGAGAGGGAGAGAAAGAGAGAGAAGAGAGAGAGAGAGAGAGAGAGAGAGAGAGAGAGCAAAAGTGAGCAAGAGAAAGTAAAAGAGAGCAAGAGGGAGTAAGGGAGAGGAAGAGAAAGAGGAGAAGAGAGCAAGAGAGAGCAAGGGAGAAAGAAAGAGAGAGGGATAGAGAGAGAGAGAATAAGATCAAGAGAGAGAGTGTGAGCTCAACTTCGGAGAGAGTGAGAGAGAGAGAAAGAGCAAGAGATAGAGAGAGAGAGAGCAAAGGAGAGAGCTAGAAAAAGGAAGCAAGAGAGGAGAGAGAGAGAGAGAGTAAGAGAGAGAGATAGCGAGAGCAAGAGAGAGAGAGAGAGAAGAGAGAGAGAGAGAGGGAGAGAAATTTAGAGAGAGAGAGAAAGAGAGGGAGAGAGAGAGAGAAAGAGAGAGAGAGAGAGAGGAGCAAGAGAAAGAGAGAGAGTAAGAAGGAGCAAGGGAGAGAGCTAGAGAGTGCAAGAGAGATAGAGTGAGAGAAAGAGAGAGAGCAAGAGAGAGAGTGAGAGAGAGTAAGAAGAGAGAGAGAGAGAAGAGAAAGAGGAGGAGAGCAGGGAGGGGAGAGGGAGGAGGAAGAGAGAGGAGTAGCAAGGAAAGGAGCAAGGAGCAAGAGCATGAGAGCCAAGGAGAGGAATAGAGAGAGCAAAAGGAGCAAGAGGAGAGCAACAGAGATGAAGATGAAGAGAGAAGAGAGAAAGAGAGCGCAGAGAGAGAGAGAGAGGTGAAGCACAAGGGGATCAGAGAAAATAGGGAGCAAGGGCAAGAATAGAGAGTGCAGAATAGAGAGAGTAGAGTTAGAAATGAAAGAGAGAGAGAGAGAAAGAGAGAGAGGAGACCAAGAAACTCCACGAGGGGGGATAGGC